>JAGFPH010000308.1:311294-345770 GCA_018207615.1 Philaenus spumarius
CAATCCCAATATGTGGAATGGCGTGCGAAGCACGCAATGCTTTGTGTTATTGAAGATACTCCCAATATGCGGAATGGCGTGCGAACCATTTTGCAGCTATTCAGCACCGTCGTGAATAGACCTATTTCCCAAATTGTTGGTCGAAACCCTAAAATATCGGTCTATAAACTTAATTTTGGAAATTTGCTCAACTCACGTCAGCGGTTCAGCTGCGTGGTCGAATTATTTTATTTAATGTGCCTTACTGAATTTAAGAGATAAAATAAAACCTAAGGTAAAAATACTGATTGCAAGATCAGAAAAGTAGTTCTAAACAAACTCCTTACTAATATTTAATAATATATGATAAAAATACACTAATTCTCACATAAATAAATATGTTTAATAATCAAGCATTTCAATGACAAAGTCCTCATCCTCAGTGATGATACATGAAGTACAACTAACAACTTGTAATTCGTCAGATATAGCATGGGCTCTCAGATATGTTGGGGGGAGGGAAGAATTTTAGGCAAATGTCCGCAAGAGGTAACGGGAAGGGACACCCCGCACAGACAATATATTTATTGGAAACCCGTACAAGCGCTTCCAGACCGAAGTATTATGTTCAGAGCGCGGCAATAGACTAAGCCTCTCTCACCATTCGAATCAACTCCGAGTGTATTGCGCATCTCAAGTTCACGGTTCATGCTAGACATTCTCTAGTATATTCTTAGTTGTAGTTCATGTATCACTGAGGATGACGACTTTGTCGATGAAACTCGTTTAATTATTAGACGTAAGTGTGTGAGAACTAGTGTTATTGGGGTCTTTTCTGTTATATCCCCGCATTTAAAAACTATTTTCTATAGAATGAGGATTAATCGGGATAGAACTACAAATAATAATAAAAAAAATACCTAGAAGGTTCTAACCTAACCTATTTAGTCACAGTATGTTTACCTGTATTCTACATTTAACAGTCAAATGTAAAACAACGTCGTTGTCTGCAAGAATATTAGGCTAGGGTCGAATAGTAAAGTTACGCGTTTGCGATAACCCTTATCTAATATCAACAAAAACTGGAAACTTCCTTCCTTATAATGTTATGGAGTAGTTATAAATAGTTATTTGGACATTCCCGATTAATCCTCTATAGAAAAAAATTTGAGAATAGAAAATAGTTTTAGAAAATAGTTTGTAAATGCGGGGATATAACAGAAAATGCCCTGTTATTGTTATTATTCTGAAATAATTCCTTCTCATTCGACAAGCTTAATGTCTATTCATACTTAATAATTATTAAATAATAATCTATTTTATTTATACAGGTTTAGGCAAAAGTGTGGCTACTTACTGGTAATTTTGTAACGGGTGAAGGTAGGAAAATTAAACTCTCGATTCTTTTGTAAGATTTTAGCAACCCATAAAATCCCCCATTTCGGCGATGTATGCAAAGTAGTGACACTAACCAAAAAATACATTTTGATGTCCTAGAAGAATGTCCCGAGTTTGATTTTCCTACCTTCGCCCGTTACAAAGTTAACAGGATATATCCACACTTTGGCCTAAGCCGGTATACACCCAGTATTTCCTTTTTCAGAAACAAAACCTAAATAAATCTTAGGCATAGACTATTAACTGTGAAATTAGATGTTGCCTTTGATGGTAATGGCAATATTGAAGACAGGCATGAGAAGCGGTTATTTCACGATTAACGCCAACAAGAAAGAGTCCAAAAATAGTTCAGGAAGATTTGAAAAGCTTTTACAGCAATTCATATTAACTGTTTGGTAACTAAGTCATAATGCATAGTGTGTTTTACAGGTTAAAATAGCAACGATAAACTTGAAATAAATTAATAATTATGGTTGTAAGTGTTACGTACAGTGAATGACTGTCCATAATCTAATACTAATCAGAACAGATAAGTGAAATCATAACTCGGAAATGAACACAAAACCGCAAGGTCTACAAGACCAATTGGTTGCAAATTTAAACCAAACTGAGTCACACCGCTTCTACGGATATTGAAGTCTTGTAGTGCATTTAATTGTATATGTAATCATAGCCGCGTCTGCACCGGCCAAACATGTTCGGCGAAGAGTGTACGCAGAAATTGTGCCGTACATTGTGATGTTCGCTAAACATTATGTGGTGTGGACGCCTTCTCAAACATTACTGAACATTATAGTGGGGGAATGGCGGGAACCTGTTGTTGGCTTTAAAATTTCGCCCTCAGACCGAACATTTCAGTCGAACTCACGTGGTACTGCAAAAATACGTCCATGATGTCATATCAGTAGGTAATTGCCTCTCGGTTGTAAGGTGGTATTCTACAAATCACCGTTTTAAATACACTCCCATACGGCCTTGACAATGAACATCTAGGGTCTGCTCCAGTAAACGAGAAAGCAAACGCAAGCGCTTCTCTCTATAACCGTATCTAAACAGTGTAATTTCTTGCAGCTGAGCGCTTTGACACTGCCTCATTTCAAACCATTTTATAAGTCCATATTTTGTAATTGAGTACTGGAAAAAAAACTGAATATTCTTTATAAAATTTCGGATCCGGCTTGCAAATTACTTTTCATTATTCATTTTGTATTGTGTTAGGAAAAAAATTCAAACTTTGTACTTACAAAATGCCAATTGCATGACAAAAGAAAAGCATTTTAAAAAAATCTAAAATGCAAAACGGATGCGTATTGTAATTGTGCTTAAAATGAGACCTTGCAAACAATCTATATATATAAAAGCCAAAACCCACTGACTCACTCATCACTCATCACGATTTTTCAAAAACTACGGAACATATTTAAATGAAATTTGGTATGTAGCTTCCTCTAGGGCCATAGGTGCTCACTAAGAAAGGGTTTGAAAAAATTCGAAATTTTAGGAGGGGTTTGGGGGGATCAAAGTTACTAAAATCATAATTTCAGATCTTTTATTATTATGACAATAGTGCTTTTATTATTTAAGATCTATATATATAAAAGCCAAATACCACTCACTGAATGAACACTTAAAAAGAATACAATTACAATTAGCAACGCCGTACGGGTCAGCTAGTTTTATGATAAAAAATAAACGAAATAAACGGTTTGAAATTTAACATTGCTCTTATGGGATAAAAATCCAAGATGGCCGCCACTACAGCAGAACGTACAAAAATGAATACCGTAGTTTGAATCAACCAGAGCCATAAGAATGATTCTGTAATGCCCTTTATAGTTAAAATATTGAATGTCGCTATCAACAGGGCAGTGTACGCTATATGTTTGCCGTCTAGGGCTCCAAGACGCTGATCAAATTGCCATTTATCTTTAAAACCAGTGGAAACTAACTTCCATTCTTGACAATTGCTAGGTGTTTTCACATATTCAGATAAAACACTGACAAGTGCCACGCACTACGTGTACTATTTCAGAAATGCTTTGTTTTGAAATCTTAAATAGATACATTAGAGATGTATAAGAATCGCCAGTATCCAAAAACCTTAACGACAAAGCCAAAAGATCATTTACGCTTATAGCATTGCGATAATTCGTATCTTGTTTTGAAATAGTTGGTCCTATAAGCGATGTAAGTAATTCAACATCTTCATTACACACCCTTGTACAATTTGTGAACAGGCTACTTGCTGTCAGGTCTGCACGAAATTGTTCACAGCACTTGTCTCTTCTCTTTAACATTTGTCTCTGCCACCATTGTGGAGGTCGATGAGCGTAGGCCTACATGAACACATAAGCAGCTGCTATGCACGCTAAACGACGACGCAGCGTAGATGCGCTCATCACAAGTACTACATCAACTACAATGTCCAAAATGTTTGCCTCTCTCTAGCCGCGAACGTTGATTTGTTCGTCCGCGAGCTGTTTGACGAACATTTTTGGTGAACAAAATATTGAATGTTCGTCAGTTTTTATTGTTCGACGAACATGTTCAGCCGGTGCAGACGCGGTTTTAGGCCTCGTTTATGCACTAGCGGTTGACCGCGGCGGCTACCCGCTCGTTTTTTAAACACTGTGGTGGGGGAGTCAGTGCTGCCAACTGTGTTCTCCAGTCCTGTCAGTCTGAAAAAGTGTTACAAAAAATGTAATCAAACACCGGGTAGGTTGGCAGCACTGACATGGCGGGAGCGGTGAGCCGCTGTGCATAAACGCTCCCATTTAAACCAATGCATTTTGAAACCGCAAAAAACTGCGGTTTGTAAGTGCACCGCTCTGTTTCTGTAAACCGCTGCGGCTCGCCGCTCCGCTTCTTGTTGCATAAACGTGCCCATTTAACTCAATGCACCTATAGCGCGGCGCGCCGCTGCGGTCGACCGCTAGTGCATAAACAAGGCCTAAGGGTCTGCTGTAGTGGCGGCCATCTTGGATTTGTATCCCATAAGAACAATGTTAAATTTCAAACCATTTATTTCGTTTACTTTTTATCATAAAATTGTTTGCAAGGTCTCATTTTAAGCACAGTCACAATACGCATCCGTCTTGCAATTTAATTTTTTTTAAATGCTTTTAATTTGTTATGTAATTGACATTTTGTGAGTACAAAGTTTGATTTTTTTTCCTGACACAATAAAAAATTAATAATGAAAAATAATTTGCAATCCGGATCCGAATTTTTATAAAGAATATTCAGTTTTTTTTTTCCAACACTCAATTACAAAAGATAGACTTATAAAATGGTGTGAAATGAGGCAATGTCAAAGCGTTCAGCTGCAAGAAATTGCACTGTTTAGATAGGGATACAGTGAGAAGCGGTTGCGTTTCCGGTTGTTTTCTCGTTTACTGGAGCAGACCCTTAAGGCTCTTCTTTACCTTGAAGAAAACTCCCGAGTGTACAGTATATGATTTCAATACAAAAGGTCTGATGAAGCCGCAAAATCGTTGAAACAAGCATCCGTAATAACATGTTTCGGATTCTATTTATAAATTAATAATCTGGGAAACTACTTTAAGTTATAAAGAAGGTTTTATATTTTTTTCGTGTACTCTTAAAATATGGAAATTATTGCTTAAAACTCCCCAAAAAATGCGATAAATATAATCGATTTTTACTCAGTTAAACTGTTGATTAAAATGAGTTGCCGTCGATTTCTTTCAATTGTGAGATATAAGACAAAAGCGCCATTTAAGATGTCTCGCAACTTTTTAGGTTGAAAAACGGCGTCAGAAACACGTTAGTACGAAGTGCATATTTTTGCTGTTTTACGCAAGGTATAGAAGGCCGGAACTATCAAAATAGGTGATGAACTAATGTTAGGCCTATGTTAAAATAATGAAAGTACAGATAATGCAAAATAAATATAAGTATAACCGGTACAAACTAGTAAAGCGTTGCAAGTAAATACCAATTTCATATTTGAATACACATACATATAATTTAATAATCTAAAATACAAAAGAAAATATAAAACAACCTAACGTAATGCTTCTGCTAACGGTGTATTGCCATTTTCCCAGCACAAACAGTATCAAAGGAATCACGTTGTCACATTTTATGATTCTTTACCCTTCCACGCTGTCCTGACCTTACTTCGCTATCAACATTTACTGTTTCCAAACCACGTTAAAGGAGTGCTTAAAATTTATTTATGTTGAGATTTCCTTTTTACGTGGTTATATTAAGCAACCTGCTCACGTATCGCTGCGAATATTACACAAAAGTCTGTTCCACCCTCACCTCGCCCAGGCTGTTTATTTTGCTGCGGTGTTCTTCATAAAACATTTACTATTACGGCCCAAGTAATAAGCTTTATATGCAAAACACAAATTCCGTTTTAACGTTAACAATAAACGTTGTAGTAAAATCCCGCTGTATTCTTGCTTTAATACTCTAGTTTTAATCTTTTTTTGTTACGTAAAAAAACTATTGTGCTGCTTTAAGACAATATATTATGTGACTTTAGAGGTAATAACCAATAGGCCTTCATGGTAGTAAGACGTGGAGCGAAATGGGCTTTATAAAGGCTTAGTTTATCTTCTTGTGTTTATGTTTGAGGGTCGAATAGTTCTTTTCTCGTTTTGCTCAAATAGAAAAATGTATTTATTTGCTAAATTGTTTGATATCTAATAATAATTCGACCACGCAGCTGAACCGCTGACGTGAGTTGAGCAAATTTCCAAAATTAAGTTTATAGGCCTATATTTTAGGGTTTCAACCAACAATTTGGGAACAATATGCTTCGCACGCCATTCCGCATATTTGGAGTATCTTCAATACACAAAACATTGCGTGTTTCGCACGCCATTCCGCATATTTGGAGTATCTTCAATATACAATACATTGCGTGCTTCGTACGCCAACCGCACGGTTGAATCCACCACTTGGCTTTGAACCGGGTACTTCTATGGTATTTTACGTTTTGATCGATTTTGGGGGAACCAAACGTGCTAAAAGGTCGCGTAAAAAACCAAAATGTGTAGAATAACATCTTACATTTATATTTGTAGAAAAATCTCAAAAACAAATTCATTCTCTTACGAAGAATCTAAGAAAATAGCTACTTCCGGTCAAAAAACGTACTTCCGATTGTTGGATTTTTTGGCTAACGAACTCGTTTGAGCGACATAGACAACCAACATGTGTACCAAATTTGAATTAAATCGGACTTAAAATGTGGCCGCTAGAGTGCGAACACATATATACATATATATTATTATATATACGATTTTTAATGACATCCCAAAACGTGTTCTGGGGACCATGATCGGTGCTCATTTGCTACTAACGACCTTGGGTCTTACCATAAGGGCCACTGCAACAGCTCATATGTCCTATGGAAATTCGCTAATAAAGCATTACTGTATTCGATCCACATTAAACGCTTTTCAGCCTGCAGTAGAATTTCAATTTGTTAAACTTGTATAGGAACACCAAATCAACAATTTAAAATATACACCCGTTTAAAGAATCAAACAATCTTAAGAAAGTCGAGAGAACATGCCTTGATTTCGCTATGGCGATATTGCAATATTGAAATTTGGAAACTTATCACATGAGCAGAATCAAATTATCCTACCTTTGCCAAAAGCTAACTAGACCAGTGGAACTAATTAAACTGTTGCAGTGGAGGTAGGAACTGCAATTACACGACATTTTGTTTAATGAATCCATTATTGCACCGACACAGAGCAAACCAATTGGAAAGTGGGTAAAGGTTATGAGGTTAATATAGAAACCGATACAGTTGAAATTATACTTAAAATGTACCTAGTTTTATTATAGGAAAGTGTAAACGAATAAATCTGTGTTTTCAATTATGCAGCAATGATAGGCCTGCGGTACTAATTTTTAGATGGATTATTATTCATACACCGTTTAAGTATTATATAGTGCTGGGTAAAAAGACCCAGCAAGGCTCAGATCTACACTTTAAAAACCTAACCTAAAAGTAAGAAACACAAAAATAATTGCTTCAAAGTTTGAAATCAGCGGTTAATGGAAATATTTGAGCAAACAGCTGTTTTATCTGTTATTTTATTTAATTGGTTGATATGGTAATACATGTAAATACATGTGTTAATTCAACAGTTTAGGCCTAACCTAAGATTTTTTCCGACTAAATTTACAAATATTGAAATAAAAAATGTTTTGATCAAAATGAATTATAGCCTCAGGAAAGTGTAGCTTTTTTGAGTGAAACTATTTTTTCAATCGGTTCAGTAGTTCCAGAGATTACCCCTTACAAACAAACAAGTTTTACCTCTTTATAATATAATATAGATTATGCCAATATTTTCATAAATTAATTACATATAATTACACCCTCAATTTGTGATTGAGCTTCAATTCCGTGTTTTGATTACTGCCTCAATCAATCTTGACAATTCCGACAATCCACTTAAGTTGTCACTACCACTGAAGTACCGTACTGGTTTTCTACAAGAAATACGAATGAGGTAAAGTATTGGACTCGTCACTCAAGATAATCTTTATCTGCAGGCGGTAGTAACTATATAGGTTTATCGCTTTAAATAAATCTTTATCTGCAGCTTTGTTTTGAAAAGTAATTAGATAAAGACTGATAAAGGACGAGTACTACTGTTTAATTATGAACTTATTAAGTATATGTTTGTTTTTAAAAAGGAAGATCTTTTGTGAGTGAGGAGTTACAGTACATTCATTTCACTCTATTACTTTTGTCCTTGTGTATTTCCGATTCTATATCTCTTAATATCTATATTCGGCTTTACAACAGTAAACGTAAATCAAATTAAAAAATAATTCGACCACGCAGCTGAACCGCTGACGTGAGTTGAGTAAATTTCCAGAATTAAGTTTATAGTCCTATGTTTTAGGGTTTCAACCAACAATTTGGGAAATAGGTCTATTTACGACGGTGCTGAATAGCTGCAAATTGATTCGTACGCCATTCCGCATATTGGGAGTATCTTCAATACACAAAGCATTGCTTGCTTCGCACGCCATTCCGCATATTGGGAGTATCTTCAATACACAATGGATTGCGTGTTTCGCACGCCAACCCCACAGTGAAATCCACCGCATCCAGGGCTACCTTCCATTACAAAGAGAAGTAATTGTGAGTAAATAAAATCATGATTTACACGAGCCGACTTTTGCAGGTTGGCTAGTAGTGCCACAGCCGGCTTGAATCGCAAAATGCGATATTCCAGAAACATGCATTCTTAAGGCTCTTCTTTACCTTGAAGAAAACTCCCGAATGTACCGTATAATTTCAATACGAAAGGTCTGACTAAAGCCGCAAAATCGTAGGGAAAGTAGGGAATCGTAAGTGGGCGTTTAGCAGCGCGGAGACTATGTTTTAGTGTAGCGGTGTCCTCCCTCCACCTCACCACAAGATCACTGACTATACTCGAACCAGTTTTATCAAAATCACAATGAAAACTAGGAATTTTCTCCAAGTTAAAAAAAAGAAGAGTCTTTAACCAACCTTTAACGGCCGGATTCCTTTATTTTGTGATATATATATCGGAAGTGTTCTGAAACTAAACGAGTACAAATAGTTTCAAACTTTAGATTATATTGCCAACAAAAATTTCCAAAACCAGAATCACTTTGATATAAGTATTATTTTGCTAATATACGTGTTGTAACAGTGATGCAAATAGCAAAGAGGAGAGGCGGAAGTCAATGATTGTACTTTACCGGAAACCCACGCCCTTGGGATGTCACTGTCGTGTTAGGTTGTCTAATGTAGTAGGCATATTTTTACTGTAGACTTGTGAATTGAGTTTTTTGAGTAAAGCTTAATAAATGTATAAAATATGGTGTTTTTGTAAAAGAATATCTACAGTATTAACAAAAAAATAATGACGAATCCTATTACTTTAAATGAGCGATTAATTCTTGTATCTATCTTTGTACGTATCTTTGTATCTGTCGCGGATCTCGAAAACGACTCTAACGAATTCAAAGGAATTTTGTATTTTGGTGTAGTTTTGATTTTTAAGTACACCCATATACTTGTATTTCGTGTAAAAACGCAATTATTTTATCTAATTTAAAAGTTGAAAAATTTTAACATAGGGTCTTATTGGTTGCCATGTTCGTTACAAAATAACAACGAAATAGTAAATAAAGCAATCAAAACAGCTGTTTATAAACAAGCAAATTTATACTGATTTAGCACGTTGGAAATAGAGTGGAATAGAAATGAGATTGAGTATTATCCAAAATCAGCTGTTCATTGGATAGTTTTTCATTACTGTTAAAAAAACAAGCTAATTTATACTGTTTTAGCACGTTGGAATTGGAATAAATTGGGGCTGATTTAAACAATTTATTTTGTCAAAAAAAGGTAAACTTGGCAAAGATGGATACGTTATAATAGTCAATTTTGTAATATAGGCCTGGCTCATTTCTGAAACATAGTATTGAGGTTATGTTAATCCTGCAATAATGTTTACTATATTTAGGCCTGGTTTCAAAACTTTAGTTGACAGAAGATAGTATAACTAGGACTAAAATCGTAATGCAAGCCTCTCACGTTTCTAAAGCATGTATTTGAGGTTATAATTAATCTTGCATTTACTGTTAATATATTTAAGCCTGGTTTTATATTTTTAGTTGACAGAAGATATTAAAACTAGGCCTAAAATCGTAGTGATAGCTTTTCAGGTGCTCGGTCACCCAGGTACAAACGAGCCAAAGATTAGCCTTTAGCGAGTTTTTAAAACTGCGAGTGAAGCGAAGAAGTCATCTGAGGCGGGGTTGGGACGCTTAGCGTCCAGGGGCAGAGCCCCTAGTATAATATTAATTCGATCACGCACCTGAACCGCTGAATTTCCAAAATTAAGTTTATATGTTTTAAGAGTTTCAACCAACAATTTGGGAAATTGGTCGGTCTACTTAAGAAGGCGTTGTTTTACTTCATGTAAAGAAACGTGCTTCCGATTGTTGCATTATTGTGACTAACAAACTCGTCACACAAATTTGGAACAAATCAGATGTAAAATGAGTTCGTTAGAGTGCAAACACATATTACATATACACATTTTAATTATACCCCAAAATGTGTTGTGGAGACTATGATCGGTGTTCATTGAATACCCCTGATCTTAGGTATTACCATAAGAGTCACTGCAATAGCTCATCTTTCCTATGGAAATTCGTAAATAGTGCTAATTTCCTTCTTAGAATGACGTTTCCCCGTAAGTTTAGTCGAACAAGTAAAATAATTAGTGGATGGTAAAAGGTTGACTGACACCAACAAACAAACTAGAGAAGTGTGTTTGAGAGGTGCGCCCCATTTTCTGTACCGTCTGCAGTTTTTTTGTAGGCTATTGTGTAAATACAAACTATAGGCCTACTGAGAAACTACAATAAAACATCAGGCTACACCATAGACGGCTTGTTCTCGTTTTTGTGTTTTCTATGTCCTCTTTTTTTCTTGACAAATTGTGTGAAACTTTCGTTTTCCAGGCTAAAACAGGCTTTTCCTTTGCGGTACCTACCTAATTTTATTTTATTTTCACATTTATTCTGCGTATGTTTATCTGTTATTTTTGTGTATTTTGAATAACTTTTTAGGTTTTGTAGATGTAAAATACGAGAAAATAAATACATTTAAACACAATATTGTCGGTATATTGCCTGTACAATCTACATTCAACAAAAATAGGATGGTAGACAGATATCCATCTGCAACACTAACAACAAACGAAGAAAATAATCATAATGTGATGCTAATCAGATTTTGTAAAATTGAAATCATCATTGGATAAAAATAACTTATTTCTATTGTTACTGAATGTAATTTACTAAAGCTTTATATAATTTATTTTGTATGAAACAAATATACAACTGTACATGGATGTTTTAAAGGTTGAAGAATATAAAATATTTCCTTGCTTAACTTGGCTAAATATTTCTACATTAACTCTTTTAAGTTATGCTAATTAGAGTAATTAATTGTGTTGGAGGTAGCTGTAGCAAACTTGCCGACGCGCTAACCACTCTGCTCCCCTTATGACCAAACGTTTACAAGTTCCGTTCGTCAAAAAAAGTACTTCTAAAATTCCTCTTTCAATTTTGTCTGTGTTGGGTCCATTAGTAACTACGAATAGTAACTACATCGAATTTGAGCTCTCTGGGTCAATCGTTGTCTGATATAGAAAAGACTAATTCGAAATAGATCTGTTGACTTCGTAAGTAGCTGGATTTTTCAATTTTGTACGGAACACAAAATAAAATAACTAAGAATTAATAACGAATACTCAACGCTTCACTAAATACTATCAAAACATAATTATACTAAAAGGAAATTAAACTATTGTAAAGTAATCCAATCCTAACATAAAACAGATTACATTTAAAAAAAACTAATCGATTGCTCAATAACAGCAGTGGTTGGAAGTTTGTTTGGTCAAATTCCAATTACAATTGATTGTTTGAACTCTGGAGGAAATGCAGGCTCTTTGCGTAGGCTAAGCTTAACCGCAGGCAAGTAATTAATCCATTGTTACATCGCGTGTTGCTTATTAATCTGGGATTGATTTTGTGCAATCTTGATTCAATATTATTAAATCGGAAATTGTCTATTTATAGAATAACAAGAAAAATATCCGATATAATTTTACACAAAAATTTAAAAACATAATTTTTTATAATGATAATATAGGGTTATGTTTTAAAAATAACTTCTAGCTACAGATCTTTTCTTTTTTGAAGTGTAAACTTCTATCTGTACCACGTCCAAAAAATGTGTATATATATTTGAATAACAGAGTGTATAGTTTTCTTGTTGCTGGGGGTGAATCGGATTTTACCGTCACGCGTTTCACCAAGCATTTTCTGAAACGCCCCTAATGTGAAACGCTCTTAAAGTGAAACGCTCTTAAAATAGGCATCATGTATCCTATCAACAAGCTACACATTGAGGGGATACACAGTAAAATTTTGCGGCATGACAGTAAAGAAATTTGTTGACTGATGCTTATTTGTACATATTTTATTATTATTGGTTGTTGACAAAATTTGGACAACGTTGCTAAAAAAAATAATAATAAAAGGTTTTTACAAATTGAATTTATTATAAATCCTAATTTAAGTATTAAATTGTATTTGTATTTTTATTTATAATTTTAAAAAAACTTTACAATTGATGTAAATATCTAAGATAAGTTACATTTACTAACTAAACAAATATTGCACATCGAATTTAGCACGAAATACAGTTACTGCGTTATTTACTTGCTCATATTTGAGTTAAGAGCAAACTTTGCTTGAAAATCTACGTAAGTTACATTGTTGTATGCCTCATGCAGGATTTTTATCACTAGGAAAAGTCGCAATTGATATTGAAATGTATCAAAATTAAAGATAAGGTATAGTCGAAAAATGAGTTTTATAATATTTTCTCGATTTTATACTTATTATTTAACTACTGTTTGGTTTTTGTTTTGCTATTGTTATTGTGTTTTTCTTTTACATATTGATTTTGTAGATTAGCTTTTAACTTTTGTTAAAGTTCGCTTTATTTAAAGATAGCTGACAAACATAACATGATCTAAACAAAATAAAATCCGTTTTCCTAACACTATTTGCTTTGAAGTAATCTGGTAAAATCATAAAACTGTGTTTCTCGAAATTAAAACAATTTCTTACTGATAAGAGTACAATCGCAGGTATATAACTTAAAAATGTATTTTAATATGTTTCACCTTTCTGGAGAGCTTTTCTTCTGCTGTTTTGCACTTACGGCTAATGAAGACGGGTAGAAAACTATTCGGGGTCAATGGGAATTGAACCCGGAACTTTTCCATTGATGGTTGCCATGACGATTGATAAAGCTTTGACGCCTTAACAACCACGGCCATCGTGGCTAATGGAGAGCTTTTCAATAATAATATTATATGTTGTTCTACTTACGTCTGCTCCTCCAAATATTTCTTTATTGCGTTACGGACATTTCGGCTATTTATTCAGTCATGGTCACATACGTTTTATTGGTACCACATATGAAAGGCTAAGAAGCCAAGGGATACAAGTGACATTTTTTAAATAATGGAGTTAAGCAGAAACTGGCTCTTCAAAACTTTAAAATGTTTGTGGGCAAGGAATATGACTGTAAGTCTATCATGTGCTGAGATCTAGTGGCGAAAACAACTACTTCGTAGAAGAGCTGTTTAGCTTAGAAGCCAAGGGATAAATGTGATGCAAGCAGAGATCTATAACACACATTATAGAGCCCTGGAAGCAAGTCGCTTTACTTTATATATAGGTAATTTACTTGTAACCTATTTTTTATTACATAACTTCCAATTCCTGTTAACACGTTCACTGCTACGCAAATTTCGTATTTCCTATGCTAGGAGCTGGCCTTTTATTTTTTATATTTATATCCTAAATGAGTAGAAATTACTATTTTTTTTATTTTTGAACCTTTCTACGTAATAATAATCACTAACATTTTAAAACACATTGTCTTAAAATTTGCGTGCGAAGCACGCAATGCATTGTATATTGAAAATACTCCCAATATAGGGATTGGAGTGCAATGCACTGTGCGTCGGCCGCTTCAGTGTTAAGCTCACATGTGCGTCCTTAGCAGTGAACGTTTTAACAGCTCAGGGGTACAAGTGACAACTTTTATCAAGTATTGGCTGATAACAAAGAATAAAAGGATGAAAATATAATTAATCTTTGCTATTATGTTAGTCTAGAACCTAGCAATTAAAAATATACTAGTTTTAGTGATCATGGGTTTACCTGGATTTGATTATAACAGTTTAACTTTAAACTGAGTTTTCTCAAAATTAACTTCACTACACTTGTACCCCTTGACTTCTAAGCCATTGATATAACTTATATATGTACCTCGTTACACTGTTATAAGACATTTAAAAAACATTATACATTTGACAGTCAATCACCGCCGGATACAGTCGTGTAAGGAAAAAGTTTGTTCCTTTATAAATAAACAAAGTGTATTTTAGACATTATTAAGTGTGTGAAATGTTAGTGTTCATAAATGTGTGTAAACCCGTAATGTGTTTTAAATGTGTTATAACAGTGTGACGAGGTACATATATATAAGTTATATATGGTACGATAAAACGCATGTGACCACGACTGAATAAACAGTCGAAACGGCAGTATGCAATGAAGAAATATTTGGAGGAGCAGACGTAAGTAGAGCAAAATATAACTTAAAAAAGAAAATTTTCTAAATAAGTTTAAAAGAATTGCTTCAGCCAAAATAATTTGTAAGAAAATTTTAACATCACTGAAAGCGAAAAGATAAAAACAAACTAAAGCTAAATTAATATTTGACAACTATATAGTATCACTGATACATGCTTTGCACGTCGGTACGGCAAGTTGTATAAGAACAGAAATGAAGGGGCTATGATAAACTACTCAGGCGTAGGTCTATTACACAAATACATCACGGGATAGAAGTGGAGGGTAAAACAGTATACAGAGTACCTACCATTTATTAAATCACTTCAAGTCATCAACGATACCTTCTTGCTGCATTGTGGTTCATATATTATTATAACCCCGATATATTGCATTACAAAGAACGACGCTTTACAAGAAGGAATAAGAAATGTGGCGCTGAAATTCATTAGTCGGATTATTAGGTAGCAGCGTTTTAAAACATTTTGTACCGTATTTAAAAAAAAAATTATGAGTATATTTTAAGGTGCATTTTAGCAAAATGGATATATCTAAGGTAGTACACCATCCTTACATATTATTATCATTACATTGCGTCTGGTTCTATACAACGAATTGATTATACTAAATGTATTATAAAATTACTTCAGTAAATTCTATTTTTATATACATCGAATATGTATTACTTTGTGTCTTATGCATACATTGAACTGATATATTATTCTTTTAAAATTGATATGGCATTGCAAATAATAACAATAATATACATATTGTAAAAGATGTAAGTATAACTCACCAATTCTACATATATCTACATTTACTGTATTACTCTTTATTTTTATAAAATTACTATGAGAGACCCCAGCGTGCTCCGCACGCCATCCCCATCTGGAACTACTGAACCCTTCTATACCCTTCTATACTGGATCCTTCTATACACATAATTATGTTACGTTTTCTTTACAATAAAGGTATCTGATTAGTAATAACCTCAAAGCAAAGATGGTAAATAATTTTAAATATCCAAATCAAATGATTTCGTATATTTTACAACAGCAGTTATAATACAGGTTAAAAGAACCCGCCAGGCATTAAGTCTAAACTTAAACAAAACCCTTACATAAAAGTAAGAAATACAAATAAATAATTGCTTCTAAGTTTGAAATCAGCTGTTAATTTAAACGTTAGACCAAACAGCTGATTACTGTATCAACAATAAACATATTTATTTATTATTAAATTCTAATATGTCTTATTTATTTTTAATTAGGATGTAACATAGTGGTTTCTTATTTTTAAATTCCTTAAAGCAAGCTTTTATTGGTTTATGTGTGTTGAATCATGTGTTGTTTCAGTCTAGGCCTAACTTAAAATCTTATTTTGTGCCAAGCTGAACATCCGAATCAACTGTTGTATCTGGTATTTTATTCAATTTTTAATGGATGTAAATACAATCAAGAAATATGTGTTGGTTAATCAGTCTAGGTCTAACCTAAAATTAGGTTTAATTTATTTTACCTGCCTTAACGGCAATATGCACACATAATTTATGTTTTTGTGCACATCTTTGGCACAGTACGTTTTGAATGATATAAGTTTCACTTTTAATTGTCGTTTTTTAGTTGTTCAGAATGTTGTTTATTTATTGGTATTACAGATGTTAGAAGCTATGGTTTTAACGCCCAACTCCACTCTGTGATTTTTTCCGACTAAATTTACAAATACTGAAATAAAAAATGTTTTTATCAAAATAAATTCTAGCCTACGTTACTCAAGGATAGTGTAGCTTTTTATATAAAAAAATAATGTTTCAATTGGTTCAGTAGTTCCAGACATTATCTCCTACATACAAACAAACAAATTTTACCTCTTTATAATATTAGTATAGACTACAACTATATTAACTGTAGAATGTACGAAATAAAATAATTTTAGGTTAGGCCTAGACTTAAAATTACTTTCTAGGCCTAACCTAAAATTTCAGCGCTTGACGATAATATCTGAACTACGCAGGACGGAACCGATCGTCTCTTAATTTAAATTAGATGAACCGAAACACATGTTTCTTGAATGTATTTACATTCATTGCCATAGTAACCAATTTGGTAACGTTTTTTTCGTTACTAGTATTTTATATTCGACACTGCTATAGCAACCAATTAATAACACTTTTTTTCGTTACTCATTACATTTTCTAATTGTTAACTCCCTACCGCAACCCGCGTTAAGGAACTTCGTTCTAAAAAAGCATATTATTATCCAATATAACAAAAGTGATGTAATATTAACAGAAATAACGAACAATAATTATAAAATCAAATCAATGTAATATTAAATATATATCTAGAAACAAAACAAATCTTTCCATTAAGTTGTTCAGTTATTGCTTTTTGTTCCTTGATTTGTGGTTCGCGTTTTCTTTAATCAGTGTGATTTGGTCACCACAGTGCTCTCCAACTTTCGTATTTATATGGACTAGTAAAAGAGAGAAAGAAGAACCCTTGGAAATCTCCGAATACGGTTCGATCTTTCTTTGTTTAAGTTGGAAAAATAAACACAATAAAACTTTTAAATGTTTCGAAACTTGAAGAAAGTTTATTCTTGTCAAATAAGAGGAAAAATAAATTTATTTAGGACAATGGGTTTGTCTATTGGCGAAGTTACGTATGTTTAGGGTTTAAACAATTCATATTATACTCTTGCATTAAGGTGCGCCAAATAATAGAACTACAGTAGAGTTTAAGAGGTCCAACTTTTTTTAAGAACAATAAAAACTTCTTAAAAAGGTTGTTGTTGACATATACGCTTAAAATAGGTTATGCATATTTTACACCCACTGTAAATTTAATAATAGGAACGGGTCTAATTTTGTTGAAAGCTTATTTTTTCGAAGACATATTAATTTAATTGTCTTATAATAGTGGAATAAGTTTTATGTGGACAGATGAGCATTTATTAGTATACTAATTTATTGCTTATTGCAAAAGATTGATTTTATTTATTCAATTTTTAACTACATATAAATTAGAGTTTTTACAAAACTATCATTAAAAATAAACACCCTTAGTCCCCTGAAGATGTAGTCAATATAAGTAGGCCTACTACAATTGGGTACTACTGAACTTTTTTTAAAGACTAGTTCATGAAAGCAATTTGAATTATTTGAGAACATGTTTAAAATGGACGATTATTCGTTGAAATAATAAAATATCATACAATAATTGTATTTCTATTTCTACAATTATTGAAATATTATTCTACAAAATTAAAACGGGTATAAGCTCGCTCTCTCTCTCTCTCTCTCGCTCTCCCCCTCCCCCTCGCTCTCTCTCTCTTAGTAGAAGTTTTAGGATTACAAAGTATGAGTATTACTAAAATGGTTTACTTAGAATGTACTACACTCAAAATGATTTAGTATTTATAAATCATTGCCATATAACAACTGCTTGTTACATTACAAATATACAGGGGGAATCAGACTACCCGAGCACAATGTATAGCGATTGAACCAAATGAGCTACATCCTTCGTTTTAGCTTAAACTGCCTGATTTTGACCCTAGAGAATTCAGTAAAAATATTTTCCAATCTCAAAAATATCCTAAAAGTGCTTCTTTTTTTTGTGGGGTGGGGGGTCGATTTTGGAACATTTTTAAATATAAACGTCGAGTGATACCACATTTTAAAAGGAAAACAAGTTTTAACTTACGATATCTTACGGTGTATTCACAGAATGTTCAAAAACGTACAAAAAGTAGTGTTTTACAGTTAGTTTAATTGTTACCACATAACATAGCCTACATAAACCAATTTTTTATACTCGATTGATGAGATGATACCCTTTAAAAAATGTGCTTACGTTCCCTTACTGAATAATTTCCTAATTTTAAGAATACATACAATTTTGAAAAGACAAAACAGATTAAATCTTAAAAACTCCAAATAGTAACGTTAGTCGTGAAGCACGTCATTGAAAAGGTCTTTCAAAAACAAACATTTTCGTAGTTAAAGTTTGACTATATCTTTAACCGTTTCAAAATGGCGCCTGGGAATCTTACTTTGCGCACAGTGGGTCTGATTCACCCGGTATCACTACGTTTTTATAACTAGAAATGCAAGTATTTACAAACCTGATTAACTTAATTAAAACAAATTAAATTGATAATCCAGATTTAATCATTTATTATCGTTTGGCGATTGAGTATACTATCATTTTATTACATACTGTTTATGACGAACAGATTTCGTTCACATTTTAGTGCATACATAATAGTGTGCGAAGTTAGTTGGCGCATAATGAATACTTTCGCGCTAAACAATACGAATTGTCAATGGCATAAGCTTTAAACTAAAAAAATGGGGAGCTATAAGCTGACGGCGTTAAACAAGGTAACCCATATTTGGTAAGGTTTAAAAACGGATACTATCAACGGTAATTGTGCACATGAGGGTGACGAGAAGTATTGGGAAATTTGTATTAATATTCTGAAAGTACATGTTAAACTGACTCTAAAAGCAAACAGAATTTTCGCGGGAAGAGATATTATAGAAATTACGAGAGGAAGAAACCTAAAAAATACACGTAAGTTTAACCATTTTCGATATGAATCTACTAAAGAAAATAAACTAAACACAGACAACAAAAAAGTAAATAATACATATACTCACCAAAATCAAAGAAAAAAGTAAATGTGTGTGGTCGTGGGACCCGTCAGGAACGAGGTTTCACGTTTTTTCTTCAATTAATTCTTTTACCAGCCTTAATGGCAACATACACACATAATTTTAATCTTTCAATTGCCGTTTATTATTAGATTGCTTTTTATACAAATATTTACTGTTTCCATACGTTTAATGTTATTATAATAAAGGTGTAGAATTAATTATAACATCAAAGCTAAGATGGTAAACACAGTTAAATGTGTCCATTCATTGTAAATACACTCAGTAAACATAAAATGTTCGTTCATCAGTCTAGGCCTAACCTAAAACTATTATTGTGTGTATGTTTAATTTATTTCACCTGTCTTAAGGGCAACTACATACCATAATTTTAGGTTAGGTCTCGACTTAAAATTACATTCTAGGCCTACCTAACCGAAAATTTTTGTATGTATGTTGCCATTAAGGCAGGTAAAATAAATTAAATATCCATACAATAATTTTAGGTTAGGCCTAGACTGATGAACGAACATTTTATGTTTATTGAATGTATATTTCAGCGCTTAACGATAATATCTAAACTACGCCGGACGTAACCGATCGTCTCTGAATTTAAATTGATGAACCAAAACACATGTTTCTTGAAGATATATACATTCATTGCCATAGCAACTAATTTTGCAACGCTTTTTTTCGTTACTCGTATTTTATATTTGTCATAGCAACCAATTAACAACACTTTTTTTCGTTACGCATTACATTTTCTATTTGTTAACTCCGACCGCAACCCGCGTTAAGGAACTTCGTTCCAAAAATGAGGCAAAATACGAGAAAATGGTTATGAATTTAACAAAACGTGTGCGTCAGTAAAAATCAACACTAAGACTGACTTATAAATCACAAATAATCACAATCGCAAGACAACGTAATCTTGACAGCGTTGTCAAATTAAACTTACACGCCCATACAAATACTATTGTATGTAGGTGGCATGACATCAGTGAGAAAATACCGAAAAACAGAAGAAAAAAAATGTTTTGTCGATTCTGTTAAAATATTTATTCATAGCGAAATAACCCCGCCTGAACGACAGATTCGTAACGTCTGGTTGACTGCGGCCACAGATAAAAGAACAACTAGAAGTTTCTTTTATCTGTGCTGCGACGAATCTTTGTCCTCCACACAAATAAGGTAAATTATTATTTTGTTCTACACTGTAGCCAATTACGTTTCTTTACGTAACAGAATTGCAATACCTAACAAGATGAAAAGATGGAACACTTTTTCGTGATTTCGGCTAGTGTTTTTTTTTAAATACTCAAAAACGTGACGTATTTTTTTATATTTTTTAATTATATAAGCTCCCGGATTGGAATGATAACAAATATTGAAATAGGTATAAATTACCTGTTACACTGTCTATCCAATCCTTGATAGATTCCAACCAAGGATTGGATAGTCAGCGTATCGGGTACTTTATACCGATTTCAATATTTGTGACATATTTGTCACGCACGTCACGTTGCAGCCACGTCAGAAAGCTATTCAACTCTCCGCAATAAAATTACGAAGATTTTGGCACCACCATTTTCTACTTCGTCTGTGAGTGCATATATCGTGTCCACAGGCAGACGTCTACACGTACACAACATTTTTTATTGCTTTATCGTGTTTAGAGATCTCGAAAACGTCGAGAAAAGCCATAAAAAGTGGGGGGGAAAGTTTTAGGATTTTAAGATTTCAATACTTCGGCATTTCTTTGCGAGCTGAAGTAAAAAAATATAGCCTGAAGTTATAACTTACAGTATCTAGTCACAGTATCTTTCCCGTTTGTAAACATAGTACATTCGTAATACTTCTTAGTTTTCTAAAAAATGGTCTTTAGTTGCAATAATTTTAGTTTCTAAGCGTACATAGGCACTTCTTACATTCGGAAAAATCTGCAATAACAATATCACCTCAGCAAAATGGCTGGCAGTTGCCTATGTTAAATCACATATTTGTGTTTTGGTTATTGTTTTTCTGTAGTACTTCGGATGAAGGATAATAGTTAAGTTATGAGTAATAATTGGTTCCAGCCCGGCATCCTATAACAACACAGTAAACACCACATATTGCAAATACTTAGCTATTATCCTTCATACGATTGTTTTGACAGTTAAACTATCCGATAGGAAATCAAAAGGACTACAGAAAAGGTGCCTTGAAATTTGTTGTTAAAATGTACGGTTTTTAGGTTTGAAATTTCAAATAGCCGTTATTTTGAAATGCATAATTGGATATGATCGCTTATTTTTCTTGAGATAGATCATTGCTAGGTTAAACTTCATGCCAAGTTTGAACTCAATCAGTCAAACGTTTCTCCAGATATGAATTATTTGGTAAAAAAATAAAATGGCGAATATCTGGAAAACGAACCATTTTTGGGCCTATGTTAATACAAACCAATGAATACAGAACCTATAAGAAGCGCAACGCTTATGGAAAATAGTCAGCCCGATTGGTTGCCGCCAAATCGAGCTTAGCGCGGCAGCCGGCAGGCAGAGCTTGCTGAAAATGTCCACCCGTCTGTGACTCAATCCTCCGCGCTAGGTGTGAGTGAGACAGAGAATGGCGGGTTTCACTCACTCTCTTACCGATGACAATAGAGCTCTCGCTACCTGGCGGCTGTCGCGCTAAGCTTGCCAGATTCGAATAAAAAACTAGGCTGAATCTTTAAGGCTAAACATCCCAGGATTAGTTCCAAATTCTGCCACCACGGCGCAGCACCAATATGGAGTCATTTTGTATTGGTGTTTATTGGTCGAATTTTCGTCCGATGTTCATTTGCAAAACTGATTTGTGAACGGAATAAGATTAGAATTCACGCCAATGAAGCTAAATTTTAATTAAGTTGCTGGTTAAAAAAAATAATACAATAACTGTGTTACAAAACGAAAAATGCAAATCGCAGGTAGTCATTTTGAAGACAATAATTTTTAAATAATTTTACACATATAATTTTTAAAATCGCCTGGCTGGTTTAGTCGGTATCGTTGTTTATACATTTACAGTAATGAGAACAAACGCGAGAGTGACAAGAAGCAGGTGCAGTGCCGCTGTGACTCACTCGCGCCACCTAAACCCCCACCACGCGTCTCAGATGTTGCTTGTATATAGTTGGATGACGGTTTCCCGCCCTTCCATCCATGTGCTCTCACGCGATTCTTCTTTGTTGTACTATTGCGTCGTCTTGTAATTATTGTTATTGAGAACGTTATTTCGTTTAACATTTGTTTTCTCAATAGATCGCCGAGGAACAACAAAATCTAAAAAGCAACTTCGACTTTCAACGAAGAGGAAGAAGCGCAGACAATATTCATTCTAGATGTCTCTTTTCGACTTACAGAAAATACTTTTTAACAGATAACAAACACCTGTCGTAATCAGTAGTCTAGTCTAGTAAGTGTGTCCGGCCAAAGTATGAATGCGAGTAGTGAGCGAGTTGACGAACGCTAAAGTTGCAGGGCCGGGCAGAGCGGCTGGCGGGGGGGGGGGGTGACGGCGCAGGGGGGGGAGGGGTCCGGAAGCAGTTTCTGTTAGTGGAAAAATCTCTAAAAAACGATTCCGATACGACCATTTGACCGATTTAATATCTGAAAACGGCAAAATTCTTTTAAAATTTGTATTTACAAAATGACTACCTGCGATTTAAACAAAATATTACAGCAAAAAAAATCTGTATAAAACTATTATATAAATGAATTTTTTTTTAAATCATCACAATAGCGTGAATTTTTTATTCATATCATATACAAAATAACTTACAAAACAAAAATCGGATAATAATTACGGAAATTATTCGTAGTACAAATTGCCGCAGAGGTGCAAAAACAAAACTTTTTTAGGGATGTTTAGCCTTAACATGGGCGTTGCGCTTTTTATAAGTTCTGTATTCATTGTATAAACTCTTTTTCTTATTTTTAGCTATAGAATGAGCTGCCGACACATTACCGTATATTTCTGAATCGCCCTGTATATAAAGGAAAACGTTAAGTTTTGTGTCTTTATATTAGGATTGCTGGTCACCCATATCTGTATTAATTGATTTTTAAATGAGAATTCAATAATGTTTCACATAATCTATAAGGCGTCTAAAAGCATTATGCCTAATACTACTAAATACAACTATTAATATTACAGGTAAATCGTACTCAAAGCAAATTGAAAACAGCTATAATAATTGCAAAAAGAAGCTATATAGATCGTTTAACAATTGTCTCTCTAGGCCTGTCTGAAAGTTATATTTTATGTCAGCGTCCAATTTAAACATGATTAATCCAACCTTCATTCCCAAAAAGATCCTTTATGAAATACAACAAATTTAGTATAAAAGCCTTTCAAATATTTTATGTTAAACTTGTCCTTTTATTGAATTAATTACCGAATAATAATTATAAATCTAATCTACAAGTCTATTCTATGTGGGTTTTGTGATATTACATATTGAAACCAGATTTAAACGCAAATTGTCGTTCGAAGTTAAACCATTTTCTACTTACATTGTGTTACAGCTTTGTTTAAATTTCTTGATTATTTCGGAATTTGTTTTTCAATTTTAGTTAATTTAAAACAATTAGCATGGAGATGGGCCCTTGAATACGTCAGAAATAAGAATTAATTAAAACAGCTTCACGATTTAAATATAAGAGATGGTAACATCAATCGACCGCAAACAGTTGCACACAAATATGAGAGGTAATTCCATTCATAAAACAGGAATGTTTTAATTTGGACGTAATGAAATTCCATTATATGTGTAGACTGTAAGCCGCCAGTAGCAGCCGATATGTTTTCCAATTGTACGCTTATTACATAGACGAAGATTTTACTTTTATAATTTTGATATACAGAATGATTAAATAAAGATGGCCACCATTGGGATCTAGGAAACTATCCAATCACGGAAAAACTTTAAATTGGGAACCTTACCTGGAAGTATACGAACATTAAAATTACGCTCCTACCGTCTTTTAATCATCCCTTTTTTTTCCAATATGACCGCCATCTTTAATTTAAAAAACAATACAAACACGATATTTTTATTGCAGTTTTCTGTAGAACATATTATTCTATGTCACTTTTATTCTTTGGTATTTTTCTCTAATCGCAGCCGTTACGGAGCTAGGGGCTGCAATGTGTAAAAACAAATATGGCCGCCATATCAAGTATTTTTAATGAAAATTAACGTAATGTGTTGAAACACTTTAAATCACTACTGAATTTTGACCGAATAGAAATTTTACGCATGCAGTGTTAAATTAAAACAGTTTCCCAACAATGCAAAATAACAGCTGATTGATAAATACATTACAAAACATTACAGCTGCTACGCAATAAATTACGTTAATTTACATTAAAAATAATTTATTGATATTATTTTTACACTTGACAGCAAGCAGCTCCGTAACGGAAAAAAACCAAAGAACAAAAGTGGCATAAAATAATAAGATCTACCAAAAAAATAAATAAAAATATATGGTGTTTGTATTTAAAAAAATTAAAGTGGCTAAGATTAAATATACGGTAACACCGAAATTCTAATGTATGTATAAATCCTGGTAAGGTTACCAATTTAAAGTTTTTCGAGAAACTGATAGTTCCCGAGATCCCAATGGTGGCCATCTTGAGTTGATCACCCTGTATATTTTTGCTATATATGTTAATAATCTACAGACTTCAATAAATACTGTGTGCATTTTCTGATTGTTAAAATATTAGTTTGATAAATTTCAGAAAAATATAACCAAACAAAAATACCATGTGCATACATTTAAAGTCTTTTCAAACACATTAAGGCTTTCTAGTCATTGTCTAAACTAATTCAAAGAAAAGTATTTGACTTCCAACATGACACAAGTTTATATCTCGAGAGGATAGGATCCTTAATGTATTTCCTTCTGATAAGCAAGGGGATGTTTATTTAGACGTATGCCTCGAGGCTATACACTGATTACAACTATATTTATCATTTTACCTCAGTATTCAAATCGCATCCACTTGGGCCGAACGAGCCCGAAGTTTACTCTCCTGGCATCTCCTACGGGAACAGTTTACAGAAAGCAATGATCCTTCCCGGGATTTATTTGACGTAATTTTTTACACCAGACTTTTAACGTAGAATATCTTTTATTACCTGCGTGACATGAATATTGAAGTAACAACTTTTCTCTTTTATGTTGCATCAGATAAAAGTAAATAGTCTATACTAATATTATAAAAAGGTAAAGTTTGTTTGTTTGTATGTAGGCGGTAATCTCTGGCACTACAGAACCGATTGAAAAAATAATTTTACTAATAAAAAGCTACACTATCCCTGAGTAACATAGCCTATAATTCATTTCGATAAAAACCTTTTTTTATTTCAATATTTGTAAATTTAGTTGGACAAAATTCTTAGGTTAGGCCTAGAATAATAAACCAACACATGTATTTACATTTATTACCATAGAAAATAATTCAATAAAATAACAGATTAAAAGCGGTTTGCTCCAATATTTCCATTAACAGTTGATTTCAAAATTTGAAGCAATTATTTTTGTATTTCTAGCTTTTAGGTTAGGATTTTAAAGTGTAGACCTTTGCCTTGCTGGTTCTTTTAACCATTATTATAACTGTTGTTATAAAATATATGAAATAATTTAACATTGTTTACCATCTTAGTTTTGAGGTTATTATTAATCCTACAACCTTTATTATAAATCAAACATAACATATGTTGTTTAAAGTTTCCATTGGAGGTTGGCGTTCGGAGCACGCAGGGGTTTCCCCTAGTAAAATATAAATTAAACAATTTATACAATACACGTTTAAGCAACATAATGTACAAGGTTTAACTATGGTTATTTTTTGGTGAGTATATTTCTTTTAAAACTTAGCTCATATCAAGGTATTCCATAATGGAACAAAAAGCGCACATTCCGCATCAATATAATGTATACGTACTTAATTGACCGAGCGAAGCGAGGTCTCCGTTTTAGCTCGTCCGTTCGGCATTTCGTCTGTCTGTCTCACAATTCCAAACGCCTTGACCGATTTTAATGATTTTTTGTATGAATGTTCCTTATTCCTAGGCCGAGCGATGTATATATACCGTTTTTTTTTCATTTTTTATTTTTAACCCCTTAAGTAAAACAAAAATGGCGGCCGGACCGTTTCTCTCAGTGTAAGGTTTTTTCCAAAGCCAGTTTATGGCTTAACTGTAAGTCGAATTTAAAAACTAATGACATTTTGCGGGTAGCAAATTTGATTTTCAAAAAAAAAGTATTCTTGATTTTTCCGTATCTCTAACGGTAAGCTCACAAAATGGCCGTAAACTTCAAATTTGTTAAAAATCGTCCAAGTTGTTGTATTTTAATCATGTTTTTATACGTTTATTCTAAAACAATTCAACAGTGTTCAGCAGCTTTTTTGTAGATAAAGGTTCAAAGAATTCATATATGCCAGTAAAAAAATGATTGAAGTAAAATTAACAAAACTGTTAGCTCAAGAAACAAGTATGTTCAGTAGCAAAAGGAAAAAGTAGTAAACATTTTTTGTAATTTTGTTTATAAAAGTGAAAAAGTTTCGTAATTTAGTTCTAAATAGAACTGTATACAAACATTTATCAATTTCAATTTTTTTATTTTGAAAACACCAGTTTTTATGTTCCTACTACAAGACTGCTAACAAAACTAGGCCTATTTTGAATAGTAATTTACGAATATATCCTTCGCCCAAAAATGAAATATTATTAAAAGAAAGCGTAGAGAATAAATCAACGTATTGAACTGTATAGGCCTACTTGTAAATTATCATTGTAAATTTCATAAAAGTATTTGACTTAGCTTTACTTAATGAGATGAAACAAATGAAACCTCGCGGCGATAAAGGACATACAAAAAATGACCGTTGTACAGCGTGGAAAGAGTTGGTACATGGTTTGAGATCACTATCACGACGCTTTAACATCGTTTGTTTTTTTTTTATTATTTCTAATATTGGAATATGATATGGAACTGTAAATACATTGTTAAGTTTTAGTTATTTAAGTATGTAAATATTTAATTCTATGTTTTCCCTCAATAACGCGATATTTTTAGCTGCCTTACGTATTATTAATCTAAATAAAAATAAAACACAATGCCCCCTAAAAGAAAATCTTTAGCAGTTAAAGCTCAAGAATCAAAAAAACGAGAACTAGAAACCCCGGAATCGCGGGAATTGCAAAATAATGTTACACTGGCTAAAACCTTCTGCTTACTTCCTTACTGGCACACTATTTTTAACCTAAGCTCAAAACGAGCGAGGTCTACTGTTCACAGAACTACTAGTATATTAAACCAAAACTGTTAAGGGTCGGCTCTAGTAAAACAGAAAGCAACCTGCGACTCCAACGTAGCGGCGGTAGGTTACGCGGACATTGCTCAGCCTAAATCCATTTAAAACCCGCAATTGTTCAAATAGCGTTTTTTTAAAAATACCAAACTTTTGGGGACAAAATTCTTCATCCGAATGGCTTGGTAATTTTTCGCTACAATTAATAGTTACAACGTAAAAAAATATTTAAAGTCACCCTATAGCGGCAGTAGGTTACACGGACATTGCTTAGCCTAAATCCATTTAAAACCCGCAATTGTTCAAATAGCGTTTTTAAAAAAATACCAAACTCTTGGGGACGAAATTCTTCATGCAAATGGCTTGGTACTTTTTCGCTATAATTAATAGTGACAACATAAAAAAATATTAAAAATAAATTTTTTAAATTGTTAATAAATATTAAACAAAATGTTTTTCTTAATTTTGGAAAAGCCATTTGCATGCGTATTGGCCATAGCTTTAAAATGACATATCGTTCATAATTATCCGATCAAAAATAAAGGAAAAATTTGGATTTTAATTTAACATTGGTCTTATGGAGTGTCAACCAACATGGCCGACAGGTAGAGCCGACCCTTAAGGGAAAAATGAAAGTTTAATATGTAGGCTATACGAACATAAACTGTATGGAAAGGGTAATAGAGTCAATAAACACGGGTAACATAAACAGTTGTTTAAAAAGAACAAGGCTAGCAAACATAACATACTCTGTACCGTACCCTTGACTTTGACCTAAGAGAAAAAACATATTTTAAAGATGATTGTGATATGTTAACAATATGGTGGTTTATAAAAAATAGATCGGAAGTCATTTATTGAATTGAAACCATGGATTGCAGATATAAATTATCTCTTTTCTATGTGTAACCTGGATGAAAATGAAACAGTGTTTCACTTTGAAGCTGTGTGCCTATACTTGAACGAATTCGCTCAAAATGGTTTGATAAAGCCATATTAAGTCAAACGGAATTTGAATGGCAAGGGTTAGCCAAATATTTGGTCCTCAAGATGGACATTAATAGCCGTATTTAACTCTAATAAGAGTAAAGAAAATATTATTTAAAGAAAAAACTGTCGTTCTGTGTAAAGTTCTTGGTTTCATGTTATTATTATGAGTCTGAAAATAGATCTCTGTAATTCGGGAGCTGGGAGGTTTAAATGGAATTCTGTACCATACTTTAAAATTTCATTTTGTGAAAAAAGGATGACATCAGCAAGATAATAAAAATAAATGAATAGGCCTATAATAATAAATAATTCGAGATTTAGTTGGAGAGATGATGATAATTGAAAAAAGTGTTAAATTTAATTTGTAAGTTTAATGTGAGTATTCTCAGCCATGAGACTGGGAATGTTCACCTTTACGTGAGGCGGTATTTTTCTCGTCCTTTTTATAAATCTTACTGTTTGTAGATTTTAAGACAAACAAGTATTTGCTAATCTTTAAGTAGTGCAAACCTGGCGGAGGGTTTGTAGACTATGGTCAAAAAAGAGTTCTTATGTTCATTTTGTAATATTTCATCAGGTCTCTTAATAAAAGCACTTTTTTATTTCATACTAGGTGAAACCCCAGCGTGCCAACCCCGTACACACATGATCTATACACACATGATCATGTTATGTTTTCTTTATAATAATGTGTAGGATTAATAATAACACCAAAGCTAAGTGGTAAATAATGTTAAATGTTCAAATCAAATTATTTCATATATTTTATAACAGCAGTTATAATAAAGGTTAAAAGAACCAGCAAGCCTCGGGTCTGCACTTTAATAAAAACCTAACCTAAAAGTGAGAAATACAAATAATTGCTTCAAAGTTTGAAACCCAGTGTTAATGTAAATATTGGAGCAAACAGCTGTTTTATCTGTTATTTTATTCAATTGGTTGTTAAGGTAATAAATGTAAATAGGGTACATGTGTTAGCTTATCAGCCTAGGCCTAACCTAAGATTTTTTCCGACTAAATTTTAAAATATTAAAATAAAAATGTGTATATCAAAATGAATTATAGCCAATGTTACTCAGGGATAGTGTAGCTTTTTATTCGTAAAAGTATTTTTTTCAATCAATTCAGTAGTTCCAGAGATTAATTACCCCTTACAATACAAACAAATTTTACCTATTTATAATATTAGTATAGAAGGAACGGGTAGCAGATTTACATGGGTTCAAGTTTCAAGATTTCCAATGATTTTAATTTTACTAGGTTTAGCCTAGTAACTCTATGACCGCTAATTGTATTCATTACTTCCAAATCATAGATTTTGTCAACTTCCATAATCTATCGTTTTACAAAACCTTGCAGGAGAATACGTAGTCTCTCAATTTCAACAAGTATTAAACTATATATTACAACAGCATTTATTTTTATTCTTAAAACATAGCAGTTATAATGTTAGGCCTATGTTTCTACAGTTGGGAAAATGTAGCTTGATTTTTAAAAAAGTTCGTACTAGTAAATGAAAACTTTGAGACTTTATGCCAATTATTTAAAATATATTTAATACTAGGGGCTCTGCCCCTGGACGCTTCGCATACCAACGCCGCCTCGGCCTTCGGCCTCAGATGGCTGCTTCGCTTCGCTCGCAGTTGGAAAATTCGCTAAAGAATCTTGTTAATCTTTGGCTCGTTTGTACATAGGTGACCGAGCACAAATCAGCTGTTTTATTTGGCAGCAAACTCAAACTCATTAAACATTATCTCCATAAGATTAACATGGGAAATTTGAACGATTGTTTGGCGGAGCTCCTTCTTAGGTTAATAGCGGCTAAAGGGATGATTGGATCTTGAATCTGACGGAAAATCTCTTCTTTGAAATTTAATTTTCTACAACTTTTGTATTTAACATTTTTGCTACCTCTTACCGTTTTCTTACTAAATGCGCTCAAAGTAAAAAATTGAAGAAATTGAAAAAATCTAAAAAATCTTTCCCACCCAAAAGGTGCTTCCAAAATTTAAAAATGTTTAATTCTGGCAATTTTCCCAAAGGTTTTTCGTAGAGAGCTTTAATTCAAGTATGAGGTCAAGGGGAGTACGATTACGGGAAGTGCCTAATAATTAATGTCAGTGAATCGGCTTGCTTTAAAAACGTTGGGCGGAGCTTCCTTTCTCGGATGAATAGTGGCTAAATGGATGATTGGATCTTAAATATGATGAAAAATCGTTTGTTTGAAATTAAATTTTCTACAACTTTTGTATTTAACAATTTTTGCTATCTCTTACCGTTTTCTTACAAAATACGCTCGAAGTGAAAAAATGAAAAAATTAAAAAAATCGGAAAAAAAATTTCCTGCCCAAAAGGTGCTCCCAAAATTAAAAAATCTTAAACTCTGGCAATTTTCCCAAAAGTTTCTCGTAAGAGCTTTAATTCAAGTATGAGGTCGAGGGGGGTACGATTACGGGAAGTGCCTAATAATTAATGTCAGTGAATAAGTGAAACCGGCTAGCTTTAAAAACGTTGGGCGGAGTTTCCCTTCTCGGATGAATAGTGGCTAAATGGATGATTGGATCTTAAATCTGATGAAAAATCGTTTGTCTAAAATAAAATTTTCTACAACTTTTGTATTTAAAAATTTTTGCTATCTCTTACCGTTTTCTTACAAAACGCGCTCACAGTGAAAAAATGAAAAAAATCTAAAAAATCTTTCCCGCCCAAAAGGTGCTTGCAAAATTAAAAAATGTTAACTTCTGGCAATTTCCCCAAAAGTTTCTCGTCGAGAGCTTTAATTCAAGTATAAGGTTGAGGGGGGTCCGATTACGGGAAGTGCCTAACAATTAATGTCAATGAATCAGTGTTACCGTCTAGCTTTATATAAGCAGATAAGCATAAATAATATTTATAATTGAATTTATTCTAGAAACCTAATATTATAAAAGTAAGTTTTTAACGAAATGAATAAAACACAAGAATTGACAAACTCCAACTAAAGTGAAACTTGTGACAGCCTTCTAAACCCCGTATTTGACAAGATTAAATTACTGAGCCGAAGAAAACCAATAAATCTCGATCGCTAAAAGAATTAAATTAATATTTGCGTTCAAAGAAAAAGAGGATATATCGAAACGCAGCGCCGCCTGACTTCTGAACAAGGGCAATCGAATTAGACGAGATTTATTTTCAATATATCCCGCGGGAACACGGGGATAACAACTCGGATTTAAAGTGCGCTATTTTCTCAGCAAATATTATTTCCAGTCTGACAGAATTGAAAACGGATAAGGAAAATGAAAGAGGGATTTGAAGAAATGTAGACGGGTTACTTGCTGGAAAAGCTGGTGTTATTTCTTTATTAAAAAGTGATGAATTTACTGATGGACGTATGCACATAGTTTTATAAATACAGAAACCATACGAATGTAAGTAGATTGGAAATATATGAATGAAAAATATTTTAGTTGGCCTTGAATGTAGGTACAAATAGTTTTGTTAAATAAATCCATCAAGTAATCTGTTAAGGCCTTTTCACACCGCGGTCACACTATGTCACGTGGCGTCACGTGACAGATTTTTCAAAACATCTGTTTCCATAGTTTCAAATGGTGCAATTCACACCGACCTCGCAGAGCTCTACAGACGCGACAGACGCCGACAGACGAATCTGCGGGATCGCTCGAGAGGCGATCTTTTTAAACATCTGTGGCTTCGCGCATGCGCACAGGCCCGCTACCCCAATATGCACATGACCACACAATGGCGCGCAGTTTCGTTAACTCGTTACAAGTTGCTGTATTGCTAGTTTTTTCGTTATTTGTTATGGAACAGTTAACCGAAGTTGTCAGAACCCATCCAGTGCTGTGGAATGTACCGTATATTTGGAGGAATGCAGAGACTGATCCATGGGGCGAAATAGCAGAGGAACTGCAACGAAATAACAAGTAGTTCTTTTTTGTACTGGTTTAAGCTAAAAAAATACTTTTACATAGGCAACAATATAATATTTATTTGATTTCATAATGGTATGTTATAAACAGTTATTTTCATAATAACCCTCCATAACAGTAAATAGTGTGTAGTTAAATAATATTATTTTAACACCATGTTGTTAATATTTATTAAGCTTACATCAATATTAATATTAGCATAAAATTATATTATTTCTACTCTTTAATGTAAAATTCAAATTCAACTTCGAACAAAATCCTTCAAGGTATAAAAACCAAGACTTTAAAAAAACAGGCATTTTTAATACAAAATGGCATTATTTTTATACGGAAATTACTTTTAAAAAAAATACATATAAAATAATGTACATAAAATATAAAAACTCATGATACAGACAGGGATATATAAAGTGTAAACATTAGAACAGCAACTGAACTGACTTGATAGAGCTGAAACGAAGTCCCAAAACTGACAGACGTCTGTGGCGGTGTGAATTGCACGTCTGTCACGTGACCGCGGTGTGAAAAGGCATTTATTACGCAGTTACAGAGCCGGATTGACAACCTTTTGGGATCTGAAGCAAGATCCCTCCCACCATTTAGATTGCGTTCCCATTTCTTATCTCAGAATGACGGTGCGTTCACGCCAGCTACCGAATATGGGTAGGCATATGTGTGATGTATTTTGTATTTGTGCACTTGACTGAAGATAGAGTTTATAACACTAATTGTGTAATAATTGTAGGATTCCTATAGCAAATATATTCGAAGGAAAGACACTCACACAACACATTGATTGAACACGTTCATAGAAATCAAAGAACATCAATGAATTTATTTCCTATGTAAGTAGAGATTGCGTCACTTGAGATCCAACATGGCGACTCCGCCATCTTGGACCTCAAGTGGGCAATCTCTACTTTTGTAGCCCACAGCCTATTTACAAAGTCAACATAACCAAATTCAAATCATAAATTAGTATGGAGCTACGGTATCTAAAAAACAAAAAAAAAACAAAAGTAAAATGTAAAAATTAAAAAGCACAAATGTAAATTTTTGCCCGAAAAAGACTTTATAAAAAAATACTATACTTTGATTTAAGTAACTACTTTCGATAAAAACGTGAAACAATTTGACGGAAAACTTTGCTCGCTTTTATCAACGAAAACCTTAAAAACTAAAAACACCAAAAGTGGTAATGGTAATGTAGAATATCGAGGAAAAATACAAATATATTCACAAACTATTTCAGTCCAGTTATAAAAAAAAAACTAAATCAAAATCGCTTCATCCGTTTTTGAGCTACGATGCCACAGACAGATACACTCGTTATGTTTATAAAGCCCCTCTGTTTGCGTCGTGGGTTAAAAATTAGAGTAGTCAAATTTGACAGTTAAAGAAATATGGTAGAGTATTACAAATTCACTTCCTGAGATACTTTTACACAAAACTACTTGAAACTCTAATTTTTGGAGAACGCCGTTTTCACTGGCCATAATATCGAAAGATGCAAGACATTTTAACCCCCGTCACACACAGAGGGGTGTTATAAGTTTAACGTGCGCATCTGTGCATTGTGGCTTCCAAACGGATGAACCGATTTTGATTTATTTATTTTTTAAGGTGACTTGATCGAGAGTGTTCTTAGCTATGCCTTAAGACGAGTCTAGGACCAAGGGCCAGTTGCCTAAAAACTTTGACGAGGGTAATTTGACAGCCAGAGGCTTGGCGGAGCGAGGGCCAGCCGGCTAAGGATCAGTGACCTGTTCTACTGTGCGGTGGGTGTGCGGGTGGAAAGGTTTTAATTATCGTTTATGTATTCCGATAACAGTATGATTATAATATTTATATAATTATAATATTTCGTCGTATTATCACTTTATATAATTAGAATATTAAAAAAACTAGTGGACGTACCTAAACTGTTTAGTCACAGTATTTTGC
>JAGFPH010000308.1:376408-417342 GCA_018207615.1 Philaenus spumarius
ATACTGTGATTAAACAGTTTAGGTAAGTCCTCTAGTTTTTTTTTAATTCTAATTATATAAAGTGATAATACGACGATATATTATAATTATACAAATATTATAATCATACTGTTATCGGCAACATACTGTGATTAAACAGTTTAGGTAAGTCCTCTAGTTTTTTTTTTTATTCTAATTATATAAAGTGATAATACGACGAAATATTATAATTATACAAATATTATAATCATACTGTTATCGGCAAAATATGTGAAGTGACTTTAAAGGGGTAAATATTGTCTAGCTATGAACTCAGTTCTGGTATGGATAAAGTTTTCTTCAAGACAGCCTCGCAGGTAGACGCGGAGGGATTAGGGGCTGGGACCTCGCGCAGACTACGACTTTACGACTGAGTCGCTAATGAGATTCGGCAACGTCGTAATGTCGTACCCTGCAAATATTTTTATTGCCCCTCAAGGGTTCCAGGTAGCATTCAGTCGTGTTGTCATACAACCAATTGGTTGACCGTGCAGGCCAACCATAGAACTTCCTGCTTAGTTTGAATTTTAAACGCTTAAAAATGAGTTTATTTGTTAAAATACCAAAAAACGAAAATTTGTGGATTTTTAAACAACGATAACTTTTGAATGCGTCGTCCGATTTTCATTTTCAAAAAAGCAGTCGACGAAGTTTTTTACGCACAAAAAATGTATACATGGTTTTATTATGATTTTTTCGCACGCTTTAAAGTTATTTTTAAAAAACATAAAAATTCCAAAAATAATTTAGGTTATTTTTTTAAATTTCTTCGGATTGGCTCGATGGATTAACTCTCAAATCTAATCAGATCTAAGTTTTGATACACCCTTTCGAATGACATGGCGTAGAATTCAATCGGTTGATTCGTTTTTGAGAAACTGTACGACAAAAATTTATTTACACACATACATCCACACACACACACACACACACACACACGGTCGGACACCTCGGCGGGAATAGTCAGAATGGCTTCCTGGGACCTCAAAACGTGGAGATTTAATGAAAACTCGACTTTCGAAAATCGGACCGAAATCAATAACTTCCCTTTATTGGTAGCGGGAAGTTAAAAACCTTACACTTTATATAACATAATTTTAATTTAATTAAATGTTTATAAATTAATGTACAGTAATAATTTCTAAATAATAATATAATAATACATAATACGTAATAGTACATGTATAGAGGAAAATAAAGAAACTGAAAAATATGTTTTTCTTAACCTACAATTATTTCCCTCAACAACTTAGTTCGTATTAAATAGTTTAAGTGCTATTTATTTCGACATTATAAGTATTGTAAACAGGTATTGCAAAGACTTTATTAAGTTATTAATAAGGTATCTTCAATAGCAAGTTCAACATTACGTTCATTTTAACAAAACAATTTCAGTTTATACAGATTTCTTAAGTTTTGAGTGATTAAGTTAATTGAGATTATTTTTTAAATTTACATTTCAGCTAGCATTTTGTATCTGGTGTTGAATAATTTATAAGAGTGTGTATATATATAAGGTGTCACAAAAAAACTTAGAGAACTAACTATACAGGATCGGATTCTATATATTAGAATAAAAGCAAACTTTTCACTAACTTTTTTCCAACTCGGTTTATTTTTATCAATTTTGATTATCTAACAAAGAAAACGATAAGACATTGAGTTCAAATTACGTTACGAGTATTTTTTTATGTTACGACTAGTAAGCCCCCGTGAAAAATCACAGTCAGATTAATTAGATACACATCAGAAAATAATCATTAAAAAAAACTATTTAAAACCAACAGACTTTATTTAGGCCTACCTAATTATACTGACGGTGATATTTAACTCGGTAAATGTGTGCAATTATAACGGTTATAAAACGGTTTGTTAAAATTTGGTATTTATATAAATTATTAAATATCTAAATAAAGATAAAAATATTATCTTTAATTACTTTTTATTGCATAATGATAGATAAAATTATTTAGAAGTTCCTAATATTATAATGAAGACATGAATAATGGAATATATTTATATGTTGCAGAAGTTAAACGAAGTAGTATCTGTTCTTTAAATTTGTATACATGAATTTAAAAGGTCGTAATATATATTCATAATAAAAGGTCGTATTTATATGCATCGTATAGCCTCAAAGCAAATATTACACCGTAGACTGCATTAGTTTGTTTAACTCATAATAAAAAAATCTAATTCAAAAGGCTTATATTATTGATTGAAGTTGTTGTTAACTTATATCTGGAGGATCAGGATAGCTCAGTTGGTAGAGTGTTGTCACGGAAAGGCAAAGGTCCTGGGTTCATATCCCCGGTCTTGGTCCATGTTTTTTCACATGTAATTTTATTTATTTAACTCTTGCTGAGGAAGCGTGTAAGCAGGTAATTTATTACAAATTAAAAATAATAATAAATAACACCACTGTAGGCTGCAAAAAGAATAATTGAGATTTTTTCAATGTCGCAATGCGATGTATTCAGTCTGTTAATTCATAAATGCAGTATAACCGTACAAGTGAGATAACATCGACCAATATCTGGAGGATCAAGATAGCTCAGTTGGTAGAGTGTTGCCACGGAAAGGCAAAGGTCGTGGGTTCAAATCCCCGGTCTTGGACCATGTAATTTCACTTGTAATTTAATTAATTTAACCCTTGCTGAGGAAGCGTGTAAGCAGGTAATTTATTACAAATTAAAAATAATAGTAAACTTAACCCTAAAGTAAATCTATGCTGGGTTTTGTTTAAGTATTACAGATGATGGGGGAAATTAGCTGTTATATTACATTGTTACTCAAGTACGTATGTATGTTCGCACGTACGTATGTACACTCGCTTTTATATTAGTTGATTTACAAGTGAACGATCACAAAGATTTATTTTTTATAATTTTCAAATTATCAATTCGAAATTCGTTGACGACTAGGTACATCCCTTAAAAATAATTTACAAGGAGGAAAATATATATACATATATATTTTTTTAACATTAAAAAATTGTTTGCCGTTTCTGTACGTCAAATATAACTTCGTTATCGTTGAAAAAAATGACAAAAATTATTTTTGTAATTGTCTACAGCACTCATCTAATGTATGAACTATTTTTCACTTATTTTAATGGATAGAAACCGTTACTGTATAACGCGCAGGATTTTTGTGACATTCTGTATATTTTGCCCAGCTACTTGGGGCTCATTTTGTTCAATACTTATTTCATCCTCATTCCATTCTTAAATATTTTCTATACAATAAAATACAATTTGTATAGTTACAATTAACTGTTAAAAACAAGTCAGTGCTGTAATTCAACATTGATCTAAAGAAAAAGCTAATTAGTTTTTGGTGAAGAGTTGGATATAGATGACTGCGCTGACGGTTATGTTGTAAACCAAGTACCTTAAGACGAACAAAATTTGCATAAAAAACGCCTTCGTCTTAAATGAACCTACATTGTTGGATTTATTGAATGCCAGGTTCAACTCTTGAAGCTGTATGTTGAGCAATATCAAGTTGAGTTATTAATGAGTCCCGATTTTAATTGAGGTTAACTAAGCGAACATAACGAAACGATCGCGATTAATGCTCTGTGCCAGATGATCAATACATGGCCTACGTTTTAAACCCTCTGCACTTAATAACGAAAGGTTTGGAAAGGTAATACAGTTGTAATTGACCTTCTTTCTAAATCTATTCAAATATCAGAGCTTTATCCCTTCTTTATTATCCTTAAATGAAAGCTAATTTGGAACTAGATATCACTTTCCCTCAACGCGTAGAGGTTGCAAGTAAAGAGGTTGGAATTGACATTGCTATAACAGATATGATACTGTTTGCACATTTTATATTCAAGCAAACTTATTAAATTTGTAGTAAATTTAAGGTTACAAATATTACCTGACCATACCTAACCTAACATTTTCCCCCGCAATGAAGGTGAAAAGTCGACGAGTCAACACCAGGAGACGGCACTCCCGGTAGAATAAACGGGACACCTAAATTTCGCCTCATACCTTAAGTCCAAAAGTATGTGCTAATCCCCTACCAAAATGGTGCCTCGAACTTAGGGTCCAACAAAGTTCAATAACCTGCTACCAAAATAGCGCCTCATACCTTAGTGTCCAAAATTGTTAGCTAATCCCCTATGAAAATAGTGCCTCGTACCTTGGGGGTCCAAAAAAGTTCAATAATCTCTACCAAAATAGCGCCTCATAATTTAGTGTCCAAAATTGTTAGCTAATCCCCTATGAAAATGGTGCCTCGTACCTTAGGGTCCAAAAACGTTCATCTAATCTCCTACCTAAATAGCGCCTCATTCCTTAGTGTCCAAAATTGTTAGCTAATCCTTACCAAAATTGTGCTTCGTGCCTTAGGGTCCAACAATGTTCGCTAATCTCCTACCTAAATAGCGTCTCATACTTCAGTATCCAAAATCGTTGCTAATCTCCTACATAAATAGCGCCTCATACTTTAGGGTCGACAAGGTTTCGCTAAACTCCTACCGAAATTGCGTATCGGGCCCAACATTTGAGACACTGCGTCCGGCGAAAAAGCATCGAAATGTCATTCATATCATCTTTTTAGGTGACAATGAATTGGTAATTGCAAGTCGTAATTAGAATTGCAATTATGTTTTACAAAACAACTTAATTGGTAACAGTATTGAATAAAAAATAATATTATGGGGTTAGCTTTCAGGACTTAAGCGCAATTTCGGTGCTAACAATATGGGGCTCACAACTATTTTTTCCATGTCAAAAAAATACTCCCGTTAAAATGTTCAATACAATTTAAAGTTTTTAAAACGATGTTTTCCAACTGTTTTTTCCTGAAACTAACCTAAAACCAATTTAAAAGATTTTCATTAAAAAAGGCTAATACAAATATTTTTTTTCTTGTTTAAAAGTTGCCAATTTTGGAATAAATACTCCTTTTTTCACTGAATTTGGTTGAGCCACTCGAAATCAATTTTGAAAAAATCAAAATAGTGTAACTCAAATATTTTAAATATTCCCAAATATCGTTGTGTGACATATCGTTTGAAAGCTTTTTTTAATTCTGAATCCATAAACAAGAATAATTAATATATTTTTTAAATAGTACAGCAAAATGGGGCAAAATATGAAAACACGATTTCGTTGTTTTTGACCGCCATTTTAAATCGGTTAAAATGTGCAAATTTCACCGTTGGTTTTTTCTTGATATTCTACATCGAAATGATGTATCACATGTCCACCTTTCCATTTAAAAAAACAAAGTTACATTCAAAATGGCGGATCCAAGATGGAGGATAAATTTTTTGATAACTTAATAAAATAGTATTTTTACATAGAGTAGGTTCCTCAATCACATCTACCTTCAAATTTTAATTATATATGACATATTAAACCGGTCAAAGACTTAATTGACACCCTGTATAGTACTCCATTCTAAGATGGCGGACAAAAATTCCAAACTCACCAAAAAGTGGTTCTTTTATGGTTGTGAATAACTGCTTATATTTATATCTCAAAAGACTCGTACATTTTGAGATATTAGGCTGTTTCCAGACTTTTCAAACAGCCTGTATATGCCGACTTTTCGCACAATTTCGCACTCTAGCGGCCGCATTTTAAGTCCGATTTGGTCCAAATTTGGTTAGTTTTCTACGTCGCTCAGACGAGTTAGTCAGCCAACAAAATCCGACAACCGGACGTACGGTTTTGACCGGAAGTAACTATTTCTTTGAGATTTTTCATACGAGAATGAATTTTTTAGAGGTTTTATAAATGTAGGATAAATTCATGTTGAATAAAAGTAGGATGTTATTCTGCACATTTTGTTTTTTACGCGACCTTATAGCTCGCTCGGTTCACCCAAAATCGATCAAAACGTAAAATACCATAAAAGTACCCGGTTCAAAGCCCCGAGGTGGTTTTTACCTTGTAGGTATCATCTCATCCGAGGCCTACGGGCGAGTTTGTTCGCTTCGAGTGAAGCGAAGCTCATAACCCGAGGTCACGTGATCGAGGTGCAAACTCGCAAAGCGAGTGTAACGAAGCTGGAGGCTTAAGCGCAAACAATTTCTACTAATATATTTCATACAAATAGGCAGCTATTCAGCACCGTAGTGAGTAGACCTATTTTCCAAATTGTTGGTTGAAACCCTAAAATATAGACCTATAAACTAAGTTTTGGAAACTTGCTCAACTCAAGACAGCGGTTCAGCTGCGTGGTCGAATTATTATACAGTATTATTGAATAAACTTTAGAACTACTGGTCTCTCTAGAGAGTTGCAGTAACAACTACATTCTCTGCTGTTTTCCTTTCACAATAGACTATTGCATTATGTATGGTATTCAGAGCCACACGGTACAGTATCGGAGGCTCCGAATCAAATCCGTTTCACGCTAAATGAACTTCCTGCTTCCCACAAGTGGAACACTCTGGTTTAGTGTTAGGTCGTTTATCACTGGCTCACCTAGTTAGTTTACCAGTGCGATCTAGTAATACGAACTTGTTCAGAACAATGGAAAAAAGCGATTTAACACTATTTTATGTATGAAACGAAAGTATTGTAAATAATTGTGACATTTTGAAAGCGTGGTTAGTTTGAGCGCGTCAAAAAAATCTGGGGCTTTACACCAAAACTCATTTTTAACATTTTGATTTTACTTTCACTGCGAACATTTCGAAACAATAAATGAATCTTTCGTTTAAGTAATACTAATCAATTAGTTTTTTTAGCACCATTCTCTTGAAATATTGCATTTAAACTGAATTGGATAATTTTGGTCTTCCCATTTTTCAGCATAACAAACATTGTACTATATTTCTTTTCCACTTTGTAAGTGCGTTCATTTTGAAGATTTAGAGGGTCATGTGATTTAAATGATTTTAGTGATACGGGATTTTACTAGTAATTTTATATAATCAATAAAATAAAAGTAACATTACAGCTTGCTGAATACTTTTGACTTTCTCACTATAGGCCTACTATATTATAGAAAAAGTATAATGGTCGTAAAAAAATCGATGTTGAGATTTTTATGGAAGTATCCGTTTTGGGACCCCCTGAGTCCAAAAAAGTGTTTTTTTACAAAATGTATGTATACAAAGCTGGAGAGAAAACTATTCGATCGATTTCGAACAAATTTGCACCAAACATGTCAATTAGGCCTGTATAGATGCACGAAATAGGGTTTTGAAAATTTTGAAAAATAACCCATTTTTGCCAAAGAACCACCAAAAAATCAGTTTTTTTTATAAAAAACCGATCTAATGATTTTGAAAAAAATTGGCTTACTTGTAGCTCTTAATGTACCACCATATGCAAAAAACTGCAACTTTCAAAAAATTATCGTTTACTAATAATAACATCAGATTTTGAATTTTTTTTTTACCAAATGGGGGTTGTTTTTCAAATTTTTCAAAACCTTTTATCGTGCATCCATACAGGCCTAATTGACATGTTTGGTGCAAATTTGTTCGAAATCGATTGAATAGTTTTCTCTTTAGCCAATTATAATATTTATTACATACTCTCCTACTTTAATACAATTAAGAAGTCACAGTTGGTTTTACATACGGGGGTTGGCGTGCGAAGCATGCAATGCATTGTATATTGAAAATACTCCCAATATGTGCGTTGGCGTGCGAAGCACGCAATGCACTGTGTATTGAAAATACTCCCAGTACGAGGGTTGGTGTGCAATGCACTGTGCGTCGGCCGCTTCTCATAGTGTTCAATATCAAGCTCACATGTGCGTCGTTAGCAGTGAACGTGTTCATAATTTAAATATGTTTGTGAGAAAGTATGTGCCAGTTTCTGGTACCGTTTATTATCATTTTAATCGGTATGAGGTAAAGTTCCTTGCTTATTGTGATTCACAGAAGAACAGCTTTTTTTTATGTCCTAAGTAAAATATCTTTTAATATTGTCACAAATTGTACGAACATAACCACCTAAGGGAATCTGAAGAAATTCACCACTGTTACATGAAGGTGATCCCATACAATTTCAATAAACTTAGTTCTTATTAGTCTATACTATGTTCTATCAACGTTCTTCTTTCAAGCATAAAAAAACTAATTAATATAATTATCGACAAACCGCTTTATATAGACGAAATAGTTATTTGTGTATCTAGGATGCAAAGTTGAGTTTGTCGCAAGAGATAAACACTCTTCGAGCGACAAGGTTTATCGAGTGTGACAAATTAAACTTTGCACCCATGATACACACAACGTTTTTCCTACAGCTACATTTTAAAATAGCTACATTTTTTAAAAGATCTTTCTTTCAGAAGTTAGTTCTATAACAATCAAAATTTTCAAAACATAGACTACATCAGCTGTTTACTTTGCGTACAGTGCGCAAAATAAACAGCCGTGTGCGAAAAGTATTACTTTACCGCGCGCCAACTGTTTAGCCGTGCGGTAAAGTAAAACAAAGAGGTTCATTGACGCTGAACAAATGTAGTTTAGTTTGCTTACTGCTGTGAGTGTGCAAAAACGCACTTTGTTAAACAGCTTTACGGAAACATAATTTAGTTATTATTGACAAATATTCACAAAATGAAAAAAATCTCCAAAACTATATAATAAGTAAATAACTTGTAATGTATAAAAAAAAAACACACCAAATATTTTACTTTCAAGAACACATTGTGCAAGTTTTTAAAGAAAATAATCTAAAACTAAGCAACAGATACCGAGAACTAAATAACTATAAGATTAAACGAATGTTTAACACAGAACCCATATAAAAATAACTAAAATCGTACTTAGAAGAAATAGTAAAAGTAGGAAAAGAATAGTGAAATTGGAGCTTGTGTAAGCCACTCCTGTCTTCGAATGAACAATATCACGGTCTAAATTTTGAAAATGTATGTATGTAATGAAAATAGAAACTTTTAAGAATGACGGAACTAAATTTAAATAATACAAATAGTAACTTTGAAAATGTTTGACGATGCTTATAAACCGATTTTAAACACGCCAAACCATTGTATTTGGATAACCTAATAGAACTCCGATCCAATGCAATATTTCGTTCCACTGGAAATTCGACGATAGTGGCGCTATCTATTGGGGAAACAACGGAAGCTGTGTGAAACACCAATGCTACCCTAGCGCTGCCTCACGGCGCAGTCATGCACTATTTTCCCGACAACCATTTTTCAGCACACCGCTCCCGTATGCATGCATTATCTATTTTATTATTCATGATCTATGGCCAAACTGACAAAAATATTTTAAAAAGTATCGTGGTTAAAGTGTGATGAGAGTATATCTTGAAACGTATACTCCCAAGAACAAGTTTAATTGACAGGTACTTTACTGTGTGAAATTTCCTCACACTCTAAACATTTCAAATTATAATGAAACTAGGACAAATTTTATTATTATATTTTTTTATTATTTTTATTTATTGCTTCTAAACAAAATTAAATACATTTGGATTTTCCTCTTTTTCTATTTCTATATTATATAACTTTAAATATGGCAATAATATTAGCTAACTTAAAATAACAAGAATTATATAATAACTACAACAGAATGTAACAAAATAAAATACACATATATAAAATAACCAATTCTTACAAGAAAGAAAATGCTTAGCCTAGAGAAAACGTAATATAGGGCAACTAAGGCTATCCGCCTGCTATCCGTTCCATTACAAAAATTATACACAAAAAATTTCAATTTAAAACAGAATTCAGTGCGGTTGCAGTAACAATAAATTTAAATTCCCATTTCCCAAATGAAAATTATAATCACTTTTTTAATTCTTAATAGACTACATTTGGAATTTTTGATTTCTGCTAAACTACAACTAATACTAAAGGAAGTATACTAGATAGCACAGCAAAGTTCGAGACAATAATTTTATGTCAAACACACAGAAAATAATGTTGAGTAGGACTGGCAACATGTGGGACGGAAATAAATGTAAAAAGAAAGATATAAAAGAGAGATCAGTTTACGATGGTTTAGCAGCTGGCACCTATCCGAAGTGCTTGTTAGACTGTTGTAAGTGCGATGGAGTTTTCTTAATCTAAAGAAAACATTTTTCAACGTGTTACTGGAATTTCGTTTTTGTAGTTCCCTTGAAATAAGGTTTTCCACTTAATAAAGTACGCATTTATGATTGTAAAAGGCAACCTACTTTTTACGTTATATTAGGAAACCCAATTTTTTCTTAAATCATGAACGTAGATTTATTTCCTCCCACTACTTTCGTCTCCACCTTTCGGGCTTAGGTAGATTTCAAAATTCCCAAACAAAACTAAGTATTAAAACCCTCCAAGTGATGAAAGTCTATATTTTTAGATGCACTAAGAGCAGTTTAAAGTGCTAACGTCTTTAAAAGATGCACTAAACATCCTAATATCCTAAAAAGATATACTAAGGTTTTACTAATATCGATATAAAACCACTAAATGTTGGCCTGTTTGCAAATTTCTTATTACTAGCTGACCCGTACAGCGTGTCCCGTGGTGGTTGGTATTTTCAGTGTTTTTAACGTAATTGTATTCTTTTCAAGTGTTCAGTCAGTGAGTGGTATTTGGCTTATATATATATATAGATCTTAAATAATAAAAGCACTAAATTGTCATAATAATAAAAGATCTGAAAGTATGATTTTAGTAACTTTGATCCCCCCAAACCCCACCTAAAATTTCGAAATTTTTCATACCCTTTCTTAGTGAGCACCTATGGCCCTCGAGGAAGCTACATACCAAATTTCATTCCTATCGGTTCGGTAGTTTTGAAGAAATCGTGATTTAATAACTTTGATCCCCCAAACCCCTCCCCCCCTAAAATTTCGAATTTTTTTAAAACCCTTTCTTAGCGAGCGCTTACGGCCCTAGAGGAAGCTACATACCAAATTTCATTCCAATCGGTTCGGTAATTTGGAGAAATCGTGATTTAGTAATTTTTACACCCCAAACCCTCCTAAAATTTCCAATTTTTAAAAACCCTTTTTTAGTTAACACTTATGGCCCTAGAGGAAACTACATACCAAATTTCATTTCAATCCGTTCGGTAGTTTTTGAGAAATTGTGATGAGTGAGTGGTATTTCTCTTTCATATATTATATAGATTGCTTAGAAAGTGTTAATCTATGCTTAGAACACAGGAACATGTTACTGTTATTTCGCTACTATCCTCGTGAAAAATGTCGCTCCTTTATATTCACAGAGCAGAGAATAGGAAACTCACTAACTTTTGTAAGGACATCACGTCGCGTCATTGTAAGAAATTAAATTTTACCCTAATTAGTTGGAACTTCGCCAACCTTTGCTCAATTAGTTTAACATTCCAACAGTAAATTAATATTTAAATTAACTACCGGTACTATATTCGTTTAAAAAATAATTTTTAAACAGAGCATTGTTTCAATTTGTTTACAACGTGTAGTGAAAAAGTTGACCTGTGAGGAAGTTTTTTTTTTATTTTTTGGTCAGAGACATTTCGTCTGTGAGAAAGTTTTAGATAAAGAACTGGATTTAATTTTTCTTTTGCAATATTTTTTCTGTGACATTTATTACGCCAGTGGTTTTAAGTTACAAGAGCGCGATAATTGGATTGCGCGTGGCGTGCTTCGAACCAGTGAGCTTGCGTACTACCCACTAGCCTAGTTTGCTATGTCCGGAAACTTACTGTATATATTTCAGTAGTTTGTAAACGAGTATGTTAGATAAGTTGCTCAATATCAAACAGAGGTAAATAATAGTCACAGAAGAAAATCGCAAAAAAAACCTCACTTTAGGCTGCACAGGAAGAGTGTGACAATGTTTTTAGAAAGGTACCCCCGCCACCCACCCATCCAGCGGGCTACATGAGCCACGCGCCCAGAACTTTTGGCTCAACCTATGTAGGTTGAGCCAAAAGACATGGATGGAACAATATTTCAATCAAGTAGTAAACCTCAGCTGTCATTTCTACAGCTTCGTAATGCCTCACACCAGTATCTCTGATTAGTGTTTATATTATTGTTTTACTGTTATTTTTTCACTTTTTTTTTTTAATTTATGATAGAAAGTTATTTTCATGGCAATTATTATTTTTTATTAATTAATTTATTGAAAGTGTTTGAAGTGTCAAATTTGTGTGAAATTTCTTATGGTGTATAAGGTAAGAATTTTGAAGATTTATTTTTTTTTTTAATTAAAATGAGGTAGGCCTACTTATGTTAAACATTTTTGGTTTTATTATACAACTTTGCACATTTTGTACATAACAGAATTTAGATTGTGAAGTTCTCAATGTTGTCTGTATAAGCGCTAAATAGGTGAAGTCGATTTAAAAAAAAATTCCTGCAGAAAAAGATGTAGGATTTGTTACTGCCAAAAGGGTAACTTTTTTAAAAAATATTCGTGTTGTAAAACGTCTTTTCCTGCAAATATATATAACATGATATATTTCATGCAAATAGTGTACATAGAATACATTTTCGTTTGAAAGGTTACGCGTAGCCCTAAATAGGCTTAGATGAGGAAAATCTAATCAACACCTGGAGGGTGAACAAAATGATTTGCCCATGCGATAATAGTTACAATTATTTTAAAAAAAGTTTAAGAAAAAAAAAGTGTTGCTAGTATGTAGAAGATTATCATTTTAAACGGACTCGACTTGAGTCTACTGATGAAGTAATGACTGTTTTATTCTCCGAACACATGTTGGTCACACATTGCCGTATAAATTTTACCTCAAAAGTTTTACATACTGTAATAGGTATTGTATAATGTTACTGCTAAGGATGTTATGCAATTTGTTGACCTTCATCCCTATTTTTTCGATCCGTTGAGCTTATGAGTTGTGTTATAAAAACACCTTAAATAAAAAAAAGATTTTGATAGCACGCTCAGGCGTCATAGTAACATTAAACGTAATATTTTAAAGTATTTGTTAAAATTTTAAAAAATCTTCCCTATTTCTACCTCATTTGTCCGTTTTGCCGATTGACTAATTCGACTGAGATTTTACATATCTCAATCAATCTGGAAGTAATTAGAATCTAGGCAACAAGAAACGAAATACTAGCTAAAAGTTGAACTATTATAATGACTGCGACTGTTATATTTATATTTATATAACTTTCTTGTAAATTTAAATAAAATATTGCATTACGGCAATTAAGCTAAAGAAACCCTAAACTAATTGTAACCAGCTGTCTGCAAATATGCTATAAAATAGTAATCACAAATATGTTTACTTGCAGAAGAACAATAAAGCACTCTTTTATCTTTCCAAAATGTACGCACACTTTTACAAAATTTATTTAATCCATTACATTTGCGATCAGGGCATTTCCTCAGCTGCATTCTTTCTCAATATTAAATACAGATTAGGTCTGTTCAGTGCATACCATACTAAACCTACATTTTCCGCCTTACTTATTCTTACAACGCAATTCAGACTTCAAACCGTAACTATTCAACCCCCACCCTTATAAAAACAACATTGAGCTTGTTTCGGCAGTGAAGCTGAATCGTTGATCCAGATCTTTCTACAACAGTCGTATATGTTCAGACAACGTGCTATTCAAAATAGTTTAAAAATTAAACTAATGTCCAAACAACGCAACACAAACGCCATCCATAATTTTGAATTCGGAGTGTTATAGATTCAAGTTTCAAGTGTTTTTGAATCACCTATTTCTCTATTTACTTTCAATTCGCAATCAGTACAACCTGACGCCACATTCGATTACTGACGCCATTAATTTGCAGTTAATTTTAAACTTTGATTTTTCCTCTCTCAATTATACATATACAGGGTGGTTATAAAGTCACTCCCCCCCCCCCCTTTAACTTTTGTTTTTGTTAAAACAAACAAATATCCTTTGGGGAACGATACTAACTTAACCCAAAGTATCTTGTGAAGCAATCGGAAATTTTGAGTGTCCCCTAAAAATGGGGGAGTTTGGGGGCAACTCAAAATTTTTAAATTTGAAGTATGGTCATGTGATACCTCATTTTAAAGGTATATTTGAGACTAGGAAAATGACCTAACGAAAATAAAAATCCGGACCACGCAAAACAAAATGGCGGCCCTAAACATGTTGAAATAAATTGACATAAAGTTGCTAATATCTCGAAAAGAAAGAGTTTTTAGAAAAAAATTAAAGAGACAAAAAATATTTATTTCAAAGTGCTTGACCTAAAAAATTGCTTCCACAGAAAATTAAAAAAAAAAATTACGAAATCGATTTGTTTACTGCATTTAATTAACAAAAAAACTGTCAGGCCACTATAATGTGATGATTATTGTGTAAAGTAGTAAGAGGTTTTTATAAAACTCAACATTATTATTCAATGTAAATTTATTTCCGTATTCATGATGATAAAAAATATTTGAAAACACATAGGATTTAATTATTAACTTTTCCTTCCCCAAAATCAACCGATTTCCTTCATATTTGGTATAAAAATAATCACGCGATCAAAACACAGCGAGTGATATATTTTGTTTTAAGTTTTTCTTTCAATTAAAAAAGTTTGCATAATGACACTGGGACAAACAGCAATAACTCTAATACAAAGGCAGACGACAAGTGCCCATCCCTGATGTCGCACAATAGGCCTAAGGGTAAGGGTTTTATTAAGGTCATTTGGTTTTGCCTCACGCTGAGGTGAAATGAACCATAGTTTGCAATCGATTGTACGCGATCGTTCCCCGCGGTCGCAGTTGCGTTGCAGTTTTAAGTCGCACCGAACCACGAGGTGTTCGCCAGTCTATATTTGGTTTTTGTCAACTCGAGTGCCCAAGAAGTTAAATTACAATTCATCGAGAGATGGAGAAACACGACGAAATTTATAATTATAAACTTAGTGGGTATTCAAGAAAAGAAGAGACGGAGAAAGCACGGCAAGAGGTATCCGCCCAATATATGTCAGGTATGAAAAGGTCAGGTATTGATAATAATCAAATATGTTTTCCTCATCTAAATCTGAATTTACACAGCAAAAACCGAAAACCAACTGCACTGCTCGAATAGAACCACAATCAGTCCCTCTCATAGGCGTAACCAAGGGGGGGGGGGGTGTTATAAACCCCCCATTGCAAAAAATATTTCGCACTTTGTTTACATTAAAATACGAGCTTAAGAGTAACTAGTTTTCAACACCTATGAAAACGTCAAGCTACAATACATTATCAATATATTGCTAACATTATCTTTGGTCGAATTAGGCACTGGCACTTTATTTGATATACGATGCAGTATAGTGTATGGCCTGGAACACACGGAGTTTTCGTCCGCCACGGATTATTTGCCATCGCCATCATATCAACAGTGGCGCGAAGGAGAGTATTAATGAATACACATTGGTCGGAAAAATGAACGATCGGTTTATTTACCGCTGACGGTAGCTGTGCAGCCGCTCGCTGCCACTACAATCGACGGATTTTCCACCGTCTCCGCCAAAACAGTGGCGAACGTGACCGAATGCACGCCAAGTATCCTTATTTTAGTATTTTTTTCGTAGAATATTTAAAATCCATCAGCCGTGTGTGTAGTTCGTCAAATGACGAAACCGACAAATTTAAATCATTGAAAAATGTTTCTTCTAGTTCCCCAAATCAGGAAACACAGGGTAGAATTCTCCAAATAATCTTCTCTTCTTTTATTTATTGATTGAATGAACCCAAATAAGTGTATTTTTTGCTTTCTTTTCAATCGTCGACGGAATAACAATAAAGCGAGAGTTGCTCTCTGTTCATATCAATAAAACATTAAAAGAAATAATACATTACAGGCGACTGATTCCCTAGATAACTGCAGCCTTGAAGAAGGAGGCGAGGGATTATAAGAGTAGCCTCAGGTAGCCCCGGGCCCATCGGCCAACCTGAAGTATACAGACTTTAACACACAATTATATTTATACAATTTATATTGCTCAGCGTATTAACAATATCAGTTTATTTTCATGTAGCAATAATTTAATTGTCAGTTAATTTTGTGTTCATTCAATCTTGAACTATTTTTATTCAACTAATGCCGAGTAAGTAAATATATATTTCACTGTACGCAGTAATTCTAATACAATAGCAATTCTTGAATTAAATTACTTAAATATTTTACATTTGAATAGGTTTACTGTTGAAAGTTTTTCTTGTTTCACAAAGTATATATCTCTGATTTCTAACTTTGATATTGTAACAATTAATTAAATTAAAATTTGGAATATTAAAATTAAAAATTGTTTTTTTAAACAAATTTTCAATAAGGAAATAACATTTTAAATTTCTTAAAAGTTGTTGGATAGTTTTTGGATGAAAGGAGATCTGAATAAAACAAGTAAGTTTAAAATGTATGCCATTCTAATATTACGCTCTTAAACTAACCTCAAAAACTGATTCTCCGTATTCCTGAATAGTAAAATAAATACTCCTCAATGCAATTAATAATATAAAGTGTACAATGTTTAAAGTCTCGAAGAATATTATTTTAGTTATGCCCTAATTTGCCAGTTCAAGTCTGTAATAGAAAAATATACTCATTTCCAGAATGTTATATTAAATTCCATGAACAGCATAGTTTAGGAAAATAAGTTTACATTTTATGAAGACGCAAGAAAGTTTGCCCTGAATCTAAAGCAATTAAACAACGGAATTCAAGAAAAGAAAAAAAGCTGAAGCAACAGCTGAGCGGGAAATAAAACAGAGTCTACAGTAAAAGATAAAGCAACAGGCTGCCTATAAAACAGTTCTACATCCAAGGAGTGTTGCAGAAGTAAATCCGAATTTAGTTTACTCGAATTGATTTATTTCATGCTGTTTAGTGTTTCGCACACATCTTTTTGTATAAGCTTGCATTGTTATTTGTTGTGTTTGTACCTCGTATTCGTTCATTAATAACGTATTATGTTTACTTTTAGTAACAAGTTTACTTTAAGTACATTAAATCCTTCTTATGTTTTGAAATGTTGAAAGTAAAAATATAAATATTTTTGGCGTACACTTTTAGACAAATTTCTAAGTTATAAGTAAAATTCTACTCCATCAAACTTTCTACGTTGTATAAAATGGTTTCGCTCGAAATAATCAAGTTTACTCCTTTGTTTGCATTGAAATTACTTGTTAAGCGTAAAATATACAATCTGTTAAAAATTACAGCTTTAGTTTCCAGTATAATGTACAGGAAATTTATTTTTGAAAAGAAAACTTTTATATTCGCACCGCGAAAAAATTTGCGGACGGTGAATCGGATTTTACCGTCACGCTCTACTATATACAGTACACATTTGTATATAGCAGAGTATATAGTTTACATGGTAATACCTGTGAAATGCACATTATGCTTCCTCATTTCGTAGGCTGTTTTAAAATGGTTTACTTGGTAATATCTCTGAAATGGACACTGTACTACCTCATTTCGTAAGATGTTTTAAATATTTTACTTGGTAATACCTCTGAAATGGACATTGTGCTTCCTCATTTTGTAAGCTGTAAAATGGTTCACTTGGTAATACCTCTGAAATGGACATTGCGCTTCTTCATTTCGTAAGCGGTTTTAAAATATTTTACTTGGTAATACTTCTGAAATGGACATTGTGCTTCCTCATTTCGTAAGTTGTTTAAAATGGTTTACATGGTAATACATTTGAAATGGACATTGTGCTTCCTCATTTCATAAGCTGTTTTAAAATAGTTTACTTAGCAATACCTTGGAAATGGACATTGTGCTTCCTCATTTTGTAAGCTGTTTTAAAATTGTTTACTTGGTAATACATCTGAAATGGGCATTGTGCTTCCTCATTTCTTAAGCTGTTTTCAAATAGTTTACTTGGTAATACCTTTAAAATGGACATTGTGCTTCCTCATTTCGTAAGCTGTTTTAAAAATAGTTTACTTGGTAATACCACTGAAATGGACATTGCGCTTCTTCATTTCGTAAGCAGTTTTAAAATAGTTTACTTGGTATTAAATCTGAAATTGACATTGTGGTTCCTCATTTTGTAAGTTGTGTTAAAATAGTTTACTTGGTAATACAGCTGAAATGTATATTGTGCTTCCTCATTTCGTAAGCTGTTTTAAAATAGTTTACTTGGTAATACCTCTGAAATGGACATAGTGCACTGCTTTATTTTTGTATTAAAAAAATGCTCCTTAAAACGTGTGTCTTAAAGGATCTGCCGGTCTGACCGATAGGTTTTTTCCATCGCAACAATGAAGCTTAAGTTTGCCTCCATCTAAATATGCATCATGGTTGGATTTAGTGCGGTTAAAAAAGTTTAAAATTAAAAAAATCGGATGATGATATACGGGATGTTTCAAAAATGTAGACTAATATGTCATTTAAGTGTTTATTGTAGCATTTACAGTAAAAAAGTAGTTCCAATAATCATAGATCCTAAAATGTTAAGTTTTCCGGCTAGACGCCATTTTTATAAACAAAGTAATTGTTATCTCTGGAAAGGTTGAACCGATTGATTTCAAACTTGACATGGTCCTCAACTACGTCACGTCATAGTTAATGTAAAATAATCAGCTTAGTCCAATAATCCTTTTAAAAATGGTGGCTAACTAAAAAATTTAAATGAGAACAATACAAAAGAGTAAAGTTTATAGAAACCTTCAAGAGTAAATTTGTGTAGCCTGTTTAATTTCCTATCGAACGATATAACTGTCAACACTATCGGATAAATGATAATAGTAAAACAGGATCTAATTTAATTGGTCATGCAAAACTAATTATTACATACTCTTTTTTTTGCTATGGATTTTGCGTCCTTAAAACTAATTTACGTGGTTTTATAGTTAGATTAGATTAGATTTTTCAGAGGTGGACTAATCCTTTGAAAAGGTTTCCTTACACGTCAACATTTGTTTTATTGTGCCCCCTGTGTCCCGCGCTTAGCAAAAAAACTGGTCATCCCCTGGTTGCTCCAAAGAGATCTCCAGGATCTCGCACTCAAACATGACGTGTCTTGCTGACTCTTCTGCCTGATTACAAAGCCGACAGCGTTGGTCGCCTTCAAGTATTCCCACTGTTGCTAGGTGTTTCCTGAACAGACCAGTCCAGTAATGAGTCCTACAGCTCTTTTGAGCTTTGGTCGGTTTAACTTGATTAGGGATATGGCGAGCTTAGCGTTTGGTCCCTTGATCAATCGTTTACTCTGCGTTTGTCCGGGTAATCTACACCATCTCTGACGTTGCTCTTCTCTGGCCCAGTTTTTTACTGCTGATGCAGCACATTGGTTCCGGTCCCATTAATGGTGTGGGTGCTCCTCTCTTTGCAAGAGCATCTACCATCCCATTTCCTGGAATGCCACGGTGTCCTGGCACCAATTTCAATTCCACCATATTTAATGTAGAAATTATGATTAGTATTGAGAGGCACTCTTTCGCCAGTCTGGATGTGACTTGTACTGAGCCCTGCTCTTAAGTGCTGCTTGACTGTCAGATAGTATAGATAGTGCCAAGTAGCGTGAAGCGTCACTTGAGCATGCGCTGTCACGTCTCAAGCCTCGGCTACGATACGAGCGGTGAGCGGTGGGCGGTGGGCGGCAGTAGCAAGTGCAAGCGGCGCACGAAAATTATCTAACTGATGGAGATTCCTTGTTAAACACGGTTGGCTGGTTACGATACAAGCGGCGGATGTGCGTTGGCTAACGCTCGCCGCTCAGGATAAAATCAGTTAGATAATTTTTCGACTGCCGCCCGACGCTCATGGGTTTCTTTACTTTCAACAAACATATGACATTGGTTAAAAATGCAAAATTAAGTATTTTTGATACGTATACGTTCATGGCATACTAACGACCACTTATATACAAAATTTCAAGAAAATCCGACGGTAAACAAAAAAAAATGGTAATTTTTGTGAGTATACTTTAGGAATTTTGTATTCGGTTCAAGAGTTTATTTATTCTTTAAACACCATGAATTATGGATTAAACAACACCAATAGATTAAAACTAACTGTTATGGGACTACTTACCATTATTATTTTCACAGGAAGCATATATTTTAAAATTACTCCCTCCTCGGGTTATACCTGAATTTATGTTGAAGTCCAAATTTCAAGAAAATCAGACGGTAAACAAAAAGATACTAATTTTTGTGAGTATACTTTCGGAATTTTGTATTCGGTTCAAGAATTTATTTATTCTTTAAACACCATGAATTATGGATTAAACAACACAAATGGATTAAAACTATCTGTTATGGGACTACTTACCATTGTTATTTTCACAGGAATCATATATTTAAAAAAAAAAAAAAAAGTTTCTTACCTTCTTTTCTTCCGTCACGTGACCTCTTCTTTATATTCGTTAGTGACGCGTTTTGGGACTTTTATCCCATCATCAGACACAAAATTACTCAATCGAGGTCGTCATACATTAAAATTAAATTACACAAAACACACATAGCACATTTCGCGTTTAGGTGTACACATTCTGGCGACCGGCCGGCAACTGGATAAAAGTCCCGAAACGCGTCACTAACTAATATAAAGAAGAGGTCACGTGACGGAAGAAAAGAAGGTAAGAAACTTTATTTTTAATAAATCAGTGACCTGGATACTGAAAATGAATTCATATATTTTAAAATTACTCCCTCCCCGGGTTATGCCTAAATTTATGTTAAAGTCCAAATTTCAAGAAAATCCGACGGTAAACAAAAAAGATGCTAATATTTGCGAGTATACTTTCGGAATTTTGTATTCGGTTCAAGGATTTATTTATTCTTTAAACACCAAGAATTATGGAATAAACAACAAAAATGGATTAAAACTTTCTGTTATGGGACTACTTGCCATTGTTATTTTCACAGGAAGCATATATTTTAGAATTACTCCCTTCCCGCGTTACACCTGAATTTATGTTAAAGTCCAAGTTTCAAGAAAATCCGACGGTAAACAAAAAAGATTCTAAATTGTGCGGTCATAATTTTGGAATTTGGCATTCTGTTATTTATTTTTTAAACCTCATAAAGGATTTAAACTTTCTGTTGTGGGACTGTTTAACATTGTTATTTTCACAGGAAGTATATATTTTTAAAATACTCTCTACCAGGGTTACACCTGAATTTCTGGACAAAAGTAAATATCACTTAAGTCTACGGTTAAAGATATAGTAGTCCTATATTGTGATTTTCCTATAAATACTGGTCTCTCACTAAGTATTTCCGGCAGCAATAGTTCCTCGAGTGACGTCATCTCGTTGACTGTGGGAATGTTGCCGCTTGTATCGTAGCCACGTCCGCCGCTCAGGCAATTTGCTAGTAACGCTCGCCGCCCACCGCCCGTATCGTAGCCGAGGCTTTACCCTCTCCTACTCGACTGTGAGTCTTTAGTACAGTCACCACTAAAAAGTGTTGATATGCAATCAACACGACTAAATAGCGGACATGAATTAAGTAGGGCAGGCGGCTCTGACTGTACTCCACCGCGAGAGGGGAAATGTGGTGGGAGCCGGCGTAGGAAACTTGCACACCCCCTCTTCGCGCTCCATCCTAATTGGCGCTATCTGTATTAGGATATGTCTATTCCTCTATCCTTTCGACAATCCTAAGTGGGCGCAAGCAGTGATTGCTAAGATTTCTGCTTGGAAGACTGTACAGTACGTCCCAAGACTAGCACTGATGTTTGTCCTTGGTGATGCACTGTGTAGCCAGAATTGCTGCCCATCAAAGACCCGTCTATGTACCAGACTAGAGTTCCTTTGGCAGATCCTGGTTTCATGATTCCTTCAAACAGTTTTTACTGTTCCTTTTAGCTTGGTAATTTTACTATTTCATAAGAAATTAAAAAGGCGACACAATTTTACTTTTGATGTTTGTGAGTAAAAAACTTCTTTTTTAGTTGTTCTCATTTAAAATATGTAAATAGTCCCCATTTTGGAGCCGACCGAATTGAGCTGGTTGTTTTACATTAACTTGACGTAATTAAGGGCCGCGTTTAGTTTCAAATGAATCGGTTAAACCGTTCTCGAGGTAAACATTATTTAGTTTTAAAAAACAAAATGGCGGCTAGACGTAATCATTTTAGGACCTATGGATATCGGAACTTTTTTAAAGTAAATGATGCGATAAACACTAGGTGCATATTATTAGTCCACATTTTCTAAACACCCAGTACACAGCAAATACATTGGTTTAATTTGATACAAGAACAATTATTTAAGTAATAATTATTGTGAAATAAATATGATAGTATCGCAAATAAACCTTGTCATTACTAACAATAGATAAATGAACAAAGACCGAACCATTACTATTTAACAAAGTATTTTATTGTAACTTTACTATTGAATAATACATGAGTATTTTAGCTTTTGATTAGGTTTTCAGTCAGTCATAGCCATAGATAGATTTACACAAATATTTATTGTCCTATATATACGCTTACTTTCGAAATCTATATGAACGAGTTTTAAAAAATATCCTTGCAAGCTACAGTTAAGAGCTATTATTGTAAACAAATCTAATCGTTTTAGTAATATATATTTGTCTATACTAATCCTATTATAAAAAGGTAAAATTTGTTTGTTTGTATTACCATCTCCGTAACTACTGAACCGATTGAAAACATAGTTTTACTAATAAAAAGTTACACTATAACTGAGTGTCATGCTGTAAATCAATTTGACAAAAACATTATTTTATTTCAATATTTCTAAATTTAGTCGTAAAAAATTCTTAGATTAGGTCTAGACTGATGAACGAACGTATAATTCTTCAATGAAGCAACCAATTTAATAAAATTACAGATAAAAGAGCTGTTTGCTCTAATATTTCCATTAACAGCTGATTTCAAACTCTGAAGCAATTATTTGTATTTCTACCTTTTAGGTTAGGTTTTTATTGAAATAGCCTTGCTGGTTCTTTAACCTTTATTATAACTGGTGTTATAAAAATATTCGAAATAATTTGATTTGATAATTTAACATTATTTGCCATCTTAGCTTTTTGGGGTTATTATTAATACTATATCTTTATTATAAAGAAAACATAGACAGGTATTTTACATGAATATCTAAAAATGTGGATATGTTTTCAATAAAAAAATGATTAACTTTTCTTCGGTCATTTTTGTTAAAGCGACAGCAAAGACAATGAGTTTTAAATTCCATAATTGTACTGCGTATATATATCTGGGTAGCACACTAAGCTCTCGCGTCTGACCTTTGTAAGAAATTATCCAGAATTGTTTATCCGATAAGGAAACTCAAAAGTTGTGTTAGGTCTGAGGTGTTTGTCATGACCTACTATTAGTCCATTTAAAACGCTGGGTATGACCTCAAGAAATGCCCCACGGACCAGACCACTTATCCTTATGTTTTTTTGGATCGCTCATTGTGAAAATCGGGGTCCCGCGGCTTTAAAATCCCGTTGTCGCCCCTAAAATGCAAAAAAAAATCACCCTTTTTAGAGAGGTTTTCACAACAGCGTTTATGACACTTCCAAATAATGCTATGGAATGCACAAATTATGATTAAAATTTAGGAATTTAGTAGCCCCAAAGAAACCGACCAAGAAATGCGCCACAAGGGTTCGCCGTAGGGGGTGAAACCAGAAATAATTTGACAAACAATTAGGAAATGGCGGAAAGTAAAATGTTTCCTCTACTTTTTGGTGGGAGGAGAAATGAACGGGGTAGTTATAGAATTCGCCTTCGCCTGTGGGGCGTCTCTAGGGCTTACAGGGGAGCATTCTTGTGACAGGAAATGAGTTAGAAGTTTTTATTGCTTATCTGACAAACATTCTTACAAAGCCAGCTTTTCTAAATTACAGATTATGGCATTGCCTTCCTTGTAGTATATTTATTTGCAACCTACTCCATGTGAAGCAAAATGTTTCGAAATTTCACTATCGAATTTCTAGCTATGGTCATATAGGAATATTTGGGATTTGGCCCCCTTACTTCATTCTCACTAGGACTCGTCCTAGCCACGCTATCTACAGTATAAGTTGTTCAACTAGCTGACTATCTCCATAAGATCGTTGACTGATAATAAATTTATGTATGTTCTATGAAAATACATTAAAGGGAAAACTTGTTATTCAGTATGGGAATACATATGAATTGTGATGTTTTGTACTTTGGGATGGATCAATAAAACTTTTATAACACTGTAAACCTGTACCATTGTATTTACTTTTGTAATTGCGTATTTGTTGTATGTTTAGAAGCAATGATATAAAGTAGTCAAATAAGAAATCGTGCCATCGCTGACAAAGTCAATATTGCGTCTTCTGTTTTCCACTTCATCACGGCATCAAGCGAAACGCAAAATGTGACTTGTATCGAATCCTAATGCGGAATTGAGTTACCGAATCGAGGGACGAGAAAATGAAATCTCGCACTTCCTCTCTCATTCCTGTTTCATATTTTATTTTCCTTTTACATTTGGTATGTACACAGAAAGAAGATTGAATGTCTTCTCTTTCGTATGGAGCACATTATTCAGACGATTAAATCTTGGCTCGATTTCTTTTATTGTTATTGGATACGATTCAGACGAAATACAAATTGTTTACACATATTGACACATGAGTAATGTTCTTGTGTGTATAAGGAAATACTTATAGAAGTTAAGTATAAGTTAAACTAGATTCCAAGTAATATGAGCAATATTTAATTAATAATATTTTGTAAATACTGTTAGGCCAAGCGCACACGTCGCGATTGTTTTGGGACGAAAGTTGTGTACCAGTTTTAGTCTACAACCAGTTTGTACAAGACTGATCACAGGCGTAACCAGGACGACCGTATGGGGGGGGGGGGGGGGAAAAAATATAAAAATAAAGTTACAAAATAACACGTTTAGGTTTCCCGAAAGTACTTTAAAATGATGTAGGTATATATAATTGTCCACTTCTAACTGTCATTCAGGCCTATTTTAGAAAATTTAGAATAGCAACCATGACTCAACCCCCGCCAAATCTTTCCGTGCGCTGTCTCTAACCCCATAGGCTTAGAACATACACGACTTTTTTTGTCGGCTGCGGATTAGTTACCGTTGCCGCTCATAAATTTTAAAGTATGCACACAGGGCGGTAATATTTCTGACGCCGTCTAAAAGCCTCATTCGGATTCATTAAACTGAAGTCTCTAGTTCATCAGTCACGAAGTGTGTTTTACTTTCTGTGTTCCTACGAGGATACACTTTTTTTAGCAAACCATAATTTGACAATTTTAAATACATATTTATTTGTAAACTACAAAAAAAGTTTGGAAAAATGATACCAATCTCAACTTCCGTATCACAACATTTAATATGGTAATGGCAAATTTAATGAGATACAAACAGCTAACTTGTTTTGGTGATTGATAATCATTTAAAAAAATAACAGAGTCGAGTTTGGTATCATTTTTCAAGTTTGTTTTAGCAGATTCCAAATATATGCTTAAAAAGGTCAAAATACGGTTTGCTAAAAAAAAAATATTTTAGGAACACAGCCAGTAGGTGACTAATTTCAAGTGTCCAGGGATTATAAGGATGGCATCAGGTAGTCCCTAACTTTTTTTTAAGGTTCCCGACTTTCCCTGACCATAGGAACTTTATCTGATAAGAAAACACTGGGTTAACAAAAATAATATATTTTTATATATTTTATTTAATATTTTGAAGTTACCATGATTTTTAAATAGCATATAAATAATTCACTGCAAATTTATATCGGGGTTTAAATTAAAATTAGGTTTTTCAAATCATGTCTTTTTCTTTCCACATACTGATGATTCACAAAATTATATTAAATGTTCATGAATCATTTAGAAAAGTATTAACTCTTATTCATAATAATTTATATATATTATAAAAAAAGTTAGATATCGGGATCGACGTCATACTAATGTTTTTTTCTTCTTTAGCAATATACTTCATTGTTTTAATTCATTTGATTATTATCACAAACAATAAAAGGCAAGAACTTAATTATTCTAAAGTACTCTGATTAAAAGAGATTATTTTAATTTAAAATTAATCTCCTAGTAACGATGTTGTTTTGCAAGGTTATTAATTAGTATAATAGTGCAGGCTAAAGAAACATTATTTTAATACACTTTAATCTAAAATAATCATCACAATTATTATATAGATGAGAGTATAAGAGATTTTTTGCTGTAATGCCTATTTATAAAGTTTTATATGCGCGATTTATAAAAATGTTTGTTGTTTAACAGTGCTTAATTCCCAATAAGCCGATTTCTCGTATTTCCTCACCCTAATTTTAAATTGTATAGTTCATCAAATGGAAGGTTTCACTGTTGGTGCAATTACCTGCCGTTTAGTCTTGGATTAACATATTTTAACCGGCATGTAGGATACTTTTCAGTGACATTTCTACTAACAGCTAATTTATTTATTTATAAATATTTTGTTACTTAATTTGTTGTAAAATACGTTTTGTTTGTGAGTATGCCTAAGTTATATTGGTTCTTTTTAACCTTTAATACAACTTCTAATAAGTTACTATCGCTAACTTAATAATTTGATTTAGACATTGAACATCTAAACTTCTAAACTAATATCGTAAAGAGGTAATGTTTGTTTATTTGTATGCATGTAGGAGGTAATCTCTGGCACTACTGAACCGATTGAAAAAGTAGTACTAATAAAAAGCTATACTATCCCTGAGTAACATAGGCTATAATTCATTTTGATAAAAAAACCTTTTTTATTTCAATATTTGTAAATTTAGTCGAACAAAATCCTTAGGTTAGGCATAGAATGATAAACCAACACATGTATTTACATTTATTACCATAGCAACCAATTGAGTAAAATAACAGATAATTCTGCTGCCGTTGGCATCCAATATTTCCATTAACAGCTTATTTCAAAATTTGAAGCAATTATTTTTGTATTTCTAGCTTTTAGGTTAGGGTTTTAAAGTGTAGACCTTTAAACCATTATGATAACTGCTGTTATAAAATATAAGAAATAATTTGATTTAAACATTTAACATTATTTACCATCTTAGTTTTGAGATTATTATTAATCCTACCTACACCTTTATATATATATATAATAAAAATGAATTGTTGTTCCTTTGTAAGCGCATCACTTGAGAACGGCTGGACCAATTTGGCTATTTTTTGTTTTAAAATGTTCGTAATAGTCCAAACTAGGTTTTTATATTATAAAGAAAATTTGAAAAGTTTCAAATTTGGAAAAACTAAACAGCCTCTATTGTATGGACTCAAAAACAGCTCTTCGTATAAAAAGCTTAGTAACACGTCATGTTTGTTTACATTCATTACCATAGCAACTTTACTTATCAGTTTATTATTCTTCAAAACCAACAGCTTTTTTAGGTTATATTGACCAACTTAAAGCAAACAAAAATCAACGAATGCTTACTATATTTTAATTCTATATTTAATATTCGTGGTATAAAAATCATTTTGAAATTCGATTACTTAAGTCAATGTAATGACATTTACATTTATTATTCCATTGAATAACTACCCTTTAAATTAAATCAAGCAATAGCGTAGCATTGCTGGGTCCACTAGTTATAAACAAAACATAACATTTATGTTTATAGAAGGTTCCGTTGGGGATTGGCGTGCGGAGCACGCAGAAGTGTACCCTAGTTGTTCATATACCAGCTTATACTCATTTATTAAAACAAATTAAACAATGGAAAACTCTGAAAAATTTAAACATTGATGATTTTAAATGTTTTAGATTTAGATTTATTTTGTGCTCAAAGAGTTACTTAAAAATATCATCGCTTTGCAGTTAAATGACGGGTTGGTAAAAATGTAGATGATGTACTTGGAAATTTGTATCTGGGAAACTAAATATATAATTTACTGTTAAGCTCGAACTTTGTGCGCACTGTTGTATTATTATAAACATCTGACAGATACGAAATCTTTTACGGATACACATAACTAAGTTTTTATTTCTTCATTATTATAAAACGATATGACAAATTCCATGGTTGACTGCGTTTTAAAATGTCTTGTGCAATTTTGTAGGCGTGTTTAAAAGCTGTAATATACACTGCAGGAAATATCGTAATGGTAATCTGAAGCGACCGCTTAACAGTACACATAATGTAATTATATAATTAAACCCATATCATACTACAACAAAATGCACTTTTAAATAAATTAATTTAATTTAAATTTAAATCACAATTATTTTTCTATTTCATTAGTCGACAAATTAATTAATTACACTCAATTAAACTGTTATTTAATACCCATTATCAATATATATATACAGGGTGTCCTGCGACCATATGAACAAACTTTGTCACGTTATTCAGCATGTCAAAAGAAACAAAAAATGTAATATAACATGTGTCATATCTCATTCCGTTTTCGGTCTGTCTGTCTGTATGTGTTTTTTACAAAATACTTAATATTTTTAAAAGTAGAAAAGATATTGAGCTCAAACTATGTACATCTATTTGTTGCGTAACCTTTTATCACTGTACAAAAAATTAGAACAATATTTTAAATATTTTCAAAATGGCGGCTGTTTATAATTTTTAAAGTCAAATATCTCAAAAACCGCTAACTTTACAAAAAAATTACAAGAGACAAAAAAGTTTACTTTTTTAATTAAAAACTCAATGGTTTTTTAATTTTTTCTGTAGCTCAAAGGACAACAGAGATATTGACAAAAAAAAGGAAAAATGTATTGCTTGGTAGTTGTCAACAATACCCAGAATTACTCTAGAAACAAAATATTTTAAAGTTATTTTGAGCTAAAATAATAAGTTATTTGCATAATGTTCCGAGCACTTTCTGAGCTGATTCCACTAGTAAAAATAACGAAAAAGTTAATTATTCATAAGTCAGGAAATGCTTCTTTAGAGAGTTACAGCTAGCGAAAGATTTCACCCGTGTTTCAGATTACTCACAGAAACGAATCCCTATTGAAATATGTAGGGTGTTAATTAAGGTGTAAAATTTAAATTAATTTAATTTAATTTTTCGTAAAATGAGCATTTAAATTTAATAAATTAAGTCCCAGTGCTGTAACTGCAGTAATTGTTAATACAGGGTATCTTGCAACCATATGAACAAGCTTTATCACGTTATTCAGCATGTGAATATTATTAATATTAAATAATTAATAAACTACAAATTTTATAAAAAAAGTTAAGACACCAAAAAAGTTAGACAATTTTAAGACAAATAACACGATTAATAATGTATTCTTATTGGCTGAAGGATAACTAAGAAAATTACAAACAATTTAATTAATAATATCAATTATAGTATCAATTAAATAATAACTTATAAACAAATTAACCTCAAATGCAATGTATTGCACTTTGGTTTTAAAATAGGCTTACCAAACTAATAATGTTTAGTATTATTTCAATAATTTTACACCTTAATTAACACACAACATATTTCAATAGGGATTCGTTTCTGTGAGTAAGCTGAAACACGGGTGAAATCTTTCGAAAGCTGTAACTCTCTGACGAAGCATTTCCAGACCTATGAATAAATTAACTTTTTCCGTTATTTTTGCTAGTGGAATCAGCTCAGAAAGTGCTCGGAACATTATGCAAATAACTTATTATTTTAGCTCAAAATAACTTTAAAATATTTTGTTTCTAGAGTAATTCTGGGTATTGTTGACAACTACCAAGAAATACATTTTTCCTTTTTTTGTCAATATCTCTGTTCTCCTTTGAGCCACAGAAAAAATTAAAAAACCATTGAGTTTGTCATTAAAAAAGTAAACTTTTTTGTCTCTTATAATTTTTTTGTAAAGTTAGCGGTTTTCGAGATATTTGACTTTAAAAATTATAAACGGCCGCCATTTTGAAAATATTTAAAATATTGTTCTAATTTTTTGTACAGATATAAAAGGTTACGCAACAAATAGGTGTACAAAGTTTGAGCTCAATATCTTTTCTAATTCTAAAAATATTAAGTAATTTGTAAAAAACACATACAGACAGACAGACCGAAAACGGAATGAGATAGGACACATGTTATATTACATTTTTTGTTTCTTTTGACATGCTGAATAACGTGACAAAGTTTGTTCATATGGTCGCAGGACACCTTGTATATACAGGGTGTATCAGGAAGAAACGGAAAGAATTGCAGGACGTGTTCTACTAGTGAAAATAATGAAAAAAGTTCCTATAAACATAGGTCCGAAAACGCTTCGTTTTTCAGATATCCGCCATTTTGTTTTTTGTACAAAATAATTCATATCTAGAGAACGGTTTGACTGATTGAGTTCAAACTTGGTATGAAGTTTAACCTGACAATGATATACCTCAAGGAAAATAAACGATTAAATCCAATCATGCGTTTCAAAATGGCGGCTGTTTGAAAATTACAAACCTAAATTACTCTAAAACCATACATTTTAACGAAAAATGTCAAGACACATTTTTTGTAGCCCTTTTGATTCCCTATCGGATGGTGTAACTGTCAGAACAATCGGATGAAGGATAATAGCTAAGTTAAAAGGTAATGACAACAAATGTCCATACAATATTGTAGTATTTACTGTGTTTGTATAGGATGCCGAGTTGAACAAACCAATTAGTACACATAACTTAACTGTTATCCTTCATCCGATTGTTTTGACAGTTACACCATCCGATAGGGAACAAAAGGGCTACAAAAAATGTGTCTTGACAGTTTTCGTTAAATTGTACGGTTTTGGAGTAATTTAGGTTTGAAATTTTCAAACAGCCGCCATTTTAAAACGCATGATTGGATTTAATCGTTTATTTTTCTTGAGGTATATCGTTGTCAGGTTAAACTTCATACCAAGTTTAAACTCAATCAGTCAAACCGTTCTCTAGATATGAATTATTTTGTACAAAAAACAAAATGGCGGATATCTGGAAAACGAAGCGTTTTCGGACCTATGTTTATAGGAACTTTTTTCATTATTTTCACCAGTAGAACACGTCCTGCAATTCTTTCCGTTTCTTCCTGATACACCCTGTATACATATATAATATTATTTATTTAATGCAAAGAAATTAAACTTATCTGAGATATTGAAACACTCATTATTTGAGACTAATTTCAAGTAACAGCCACAACATCTTCTATATTTTATATAATCTATATATAAAAGCCAAATCCACTGACTCACTCATTACGATTTCTTAAAAACTACTGAACGGATTGGAACAAAATTTGGTATGTAGCTTCCTCTAGGGCCATAGGTGCTCACTAAGAAAGGTTTTCAAAAAATTTGAAATCTTAGGCGGGGTTTTTAGGGGTCAAAGTTACTAAATCGTTATTTCTCCAAAACCAATGAACGGATTGGAATGAAATTTGGTATGTAGCTTCCTCTAAGGCCGTAGGTGCTCTGTAAAAAAGGTTTTAAAAAAAATCGAAAACTTAGGGCAGGTTTTGGGGTGTCAAATTTACTAAATCACGATTTCTCTAAAACTACTGAACGGATTGGAATGCAATTTGGTATATAGCTTCCTCTAGGGCCGTAGGTGCTGATAAGAAAGGGTTTTAAAAAAATTGAAATCTTAGGAGGCTTTGGGGGGATCAAAGTTACTAAATCACGATTTCTCCAAAACCACGGAACGGATTGAAACGAAATTTGGTATGTTGCTTCCTCTAGGGAAACAGGTGCTCGCTAAGAAAGGGTTTTTAAAAAAATCTAAATTTTAGGGGAGTTTGGGAGGGACAAAGTTTCTAAAAAAAAACCACCGAACGGATTGGAATACAATTTAGTATGTAGCTTCCTCTAGGGCCCTAGGTGTTCGCTAAGAAAGAGTTTAAAAAAATTTAAAAGTTTAGGGGAGGTTTGGGGGGGGTTCAAAGTTACTAAAAATCCCCATAAGAAATACATAGTGTAATATATTTATTGATATAATATATGTTTTGTTAACATACATTTAACTTTGATTTGTCTATCAGTGCAAAGCCGGATCGGGCCAGCTATTAGTAAATAAAAGAAACAAGTTGCGTACCCGTGCTTCGCTGCGGTGACGACTTTTGAACATTAATAACTTAAGGAACCCCACACTTGATCAGTTTAACTGCCCAGTTTATCTGTGCAAATAAAACTACACATTCTGTGAACCGTGTGCTGTGTTGGTTACTTAAGTTTTCTCCTCAGTTCTTTTCTCTGTTCGCTCAGTTGTAAGTAGTTACAACAAAAAATGCAATTTCTAAATATACTCAATTTTTTTTTTTTTAATTCCTCAAAGTGAAGAAGAGTGGAAAATGATAGCTCGTGAATTTCAGTAAAAATGGCATTTCGCGTACTGCTTTGGTGAGGCCGATGGTAAACATGTTTAAATAAAAAAACCTGCAAATTCTGGCTCCCGTTACTTCAATTATAAAGGTACTTTTAACGTCGTATTAACTGTAGTTGACGCAAATTAGACAAGATTGTGCAAACTGTTCAATTACATGGGCTAACTGCGAAGTTTATCTGTGTAAAGTAGTCTCTCGCGCAGGCCGAAGCCTACGTAAAATCTGCCAGACCTGCGCAGTTTCCTCAGTTTATCGCTAAAACAGGACGTCTCACGTGATAAACTGCAAAGTTAAACTGACCGTGTGTGGGCCCCTTTACGTAAGGTTATAAATAGGCCTAAAGGGGCCCACAGACAACCAGTTTTACTGCGCAGTTTATCTGTGCAAATAAAACTGCACAATTGTTTGAACTGTGTGGTGTGTGGGCTGCTTCAGTTTTCTCCTCAGTTCTCTCAGTTTTTTCGTGCAGTATAGTCACAGTCTACTGTGCATGTATATTTTCAACAAATGTGCAAAACTGTTCGATTAACTGAGCTAATAGTCGATTTGTTGCTTATAGTCCAGTAATGATTGATTTCCGCTCAGAATTCTTTCGGAAAAGACAGATTGACGTGAAATTTGAAGAGAAATTAGAGAATAGCTCGAGGACAAAAGGGACGTAATGCCGATGCCGGCTTTTACCCTGTGGGTGGATGTCACCACTTCTTGGGGGTGGAAATTATTAAATTCAAAATAACTACACGAATCAATAGAGGAATTAATTCCAAGCAAAAGGTTTCCTGCAAAGTTATTTCGACGAGTCAATACTTTTTTTTAGTTATTCATGAATGAATATGTTGGTTTTTCATTAAAAAAATCATGTTTTAAACGATTTTTCACGAACAACTCGAAAACCTCGAGTTTTATAACATAAATTGAAACGTACATAAAACAAGTAGATTGTTTTTATTTTAAAATTTCTGTAGGTGTAATATGAACAGTTATTGCGGGTTGAAGGTGACTTCTTGTCAGTCAAAAACTAAAGTCGAAACGTTCAATGACGGAAAAACGACAAATTTTTGGGAGAAATCGTATGGATAACTTTTCAAAGTAAATGAGAGACCTTTTAAATGAGCTCTTAAAAAAATTTTAGCTTAAAAACTAAGGGAGTTATGATGAAAATAATTTTTTTTTAAATCGTAAGCAGCCCTGCCGCATTACTATAGCCAAATTTTCTTATCCGGGAATAACTAGTATTAAATACTGGGAGTTTCCTATGAATTTTGGTCCTTGTCCCGGGAACTGCACCCAAAATATTTTTGCACAGGATTATAGTAAATTTAATTGCTCACAAATTGCACTCGGGTTTATAAGTTTGAGAAATTGCGTAATTACCTTACATTGATAATGAAAAAACATTTATCGGGAGTTTCCTATGAATTTTGTTCCTTGTACTGGGAACTATACCTAAAATACGTTTGCACAGGATTATAGTAAATTTAATTGCCTTTCGAATGACAAAACTCACAACTTGTACTCTGGCTTATGAGTGGTAGAAATTGCGCAATTATTTTATATGGATAGGGGAAAATCATTTATCGGGAGTTTCCTATGAATTGTGTTCCTTTTTCTGGGAACTGTACCTAAAATACCATTGCACAGGATTATAGTAAATTTAATTGCATTTCGAATGATATAACTCACAAATGATTGTAGTCGGGCTTATATACTCCTCAAATCCCTATCCCAAAACGATTAAACAGTATAACTCCGCAATTTTGAATCGGATCGAAAATAAAGGGATCTGAAGAATCCTACTAGAATCAACAACTTTGAAGCATATTTACTACCACTTAAATCAATCCGGGAATAAAACATAAAAATATACACATAAATTAATGACTTTTGGGTATCGTCTACAAATGGTCTGAAACGTACAGAAACGAAGCCCTAGCCTCATCCGACCAACCGTTTTCAAGTTGGGTCGAGAGTAATAGCTCTTATTATCTTCACAAAAATTCGGCTAATAAGGCGTAATATAATTCTAATATTTTGCAAAGAAGAAATTTTATTAAAGTAAGCTATATATGTTTTCTATTCTCTGGAAATTTAAACGAATTCTTATGGAGTACTATCAATCTTTACTTAGTGTTGGACTGTAGACACTAATTTCTCACCCGAATAAATAATTTTAAAATTTAGAATTAAATTCAATTAAAATGTTTTAAGTTTCCAATGTATTTTAGTTTCTTTAGATCTAAGTTAATTTTTCTGAAAAGTTAAATATTTGTTGTAAATCATAATTTCAATAAAGATGATTATAATTATTTAATACAATGAAACTATTAGTAAGCACGATTAAAATTAACTGAATTTAATATTTTTTTTTTAATACTAGCTAACCCAAGCGAATATTTCGCAAATTAAGAGTAGGCCGACACTTGCCTGATTTAATAAGTTGATTTACTTCAGTTTATTACGTTTATTTACATTGGTTTATAAATATCAGTTTATAAAAATGTATTACGCTTACGTAGATTTGATTTGATTGATTTACGTGATAGATTACACTTGCATATAGAATGTAAACAATCAACAGCTGTCATGCTAGTTAAACAGATTGTTAATAAATGGCGCCTTTCATTAGGAATCATATAAACTTCCATAGGAAAGTTTGTTTAATACATTTGTTTAACGAAAACATTAGTGTCAAGCTATTTGTCTATTTTTCGTCAATAGCGGAGAACGTAAGTTTTAAAATAAGGTTTGAATCGTTAATGTTATTAAAGAATTAAGGGAGATATCGCTTAACGACGAAAACACCTTTAAAAATAATATATAAGGATGAAATAATACATCACTCAACACAATCACGTTTATCACGACACTAAGGAAACGACATTACGATTCACACTCGGAGCTAGATATGTATATCCTTTATTACGTTGTTAGTCCACCGTGAATTAAAACTAGAGATAAGCTTGTTGAAATAGAATAGTTGGAATGTGTTTGATGTGGTAAGACGGAGGGTGAAAGGAGAGGTTCTGAATGTTTGTAGCTTAATTAGCGAAATGTTTGATCAGGTTCTGGCTGGTCGCGTCTGTTTTATTACTAAGGTTGGTATTAATAACTTCAGTGTTGTGCAAATCAATGGGGAAACTTCAACAATGGAATTATTTCAGTTTGTATAATTATACAACTATCTCAGTGTACAACTTATCTAATTTTATAAATTCTCTTTTGAAAATCGTAAATTAATTTTCTATTGGGCTGAAATGAGATGAGCTTATTGGCCAGACTAACACCAAGGTATCACCGATGAATTTAGTTTGACAATTTTGAATAATTACAAGGTTCAAAACGGATTGGAAAGTTGAACAATTTGTACTGTTAACGAAATTCTAATTATATTTTTGTTTTCAAAACGTCTCGGAATGTTCCGTCTTCCATCAATTGGTCCATTGGAAAAGGCATACGTACAATATTTTGTATTTAAGTTTCATAGATCGCTTTAATACTGTGTTCGGGGAACCATGACTCCATCAGTAAATCGGTCTTACCAATAATTTATAAAACACTTTACGATTCAAAAACTTCCAAATTTTTACTCTTCTAAATCTGTAAATTAAATGTTCTTGGAAGATGATACAGCATTTTGTTTAAATTATAGTCTTGCTCCTATTTTTCTCCAAATCCCTTTAAAAAATATTTCAAGGGAACAATTTATTATGAACTCTAAAAATATATGTAATGTTACACATATATTGTTTTAAAATTCCACATTACTCTCATCGTCACGATCACAAATTTAAATTGACACGTGTAGATGTAATGGACCTTAATTACAAGAAACAGGAGACGCTTTGGAAAACAGTGACAAGTATGTTAATTCGAGTTAAAATGTCTACGGTTTGGCATAAACGTGTAGTTTTTACAAACATTTTGAAACAATCTAAGTAACAACCAAATCGTAACAACAAAGAACGTCGCGTCGATCGAGTTTGGAAAGTTTCTACAAGAAAAATAACAAAACCTGCACATTTAGACACAAGCTTCAGCTGTTCTGGCTGTTTTAAGTAGCCCATACTATTATCATTTAACAAATTTGACTCACTTTTTTATTTTACCTATGAAATTATATTACGAGAATTTTACTGCAAATATTTAAAACAACCCTTAGGCTTCATAGACGTTGCACGAGAGATGACAATTCAACGAACAAGCTCGCTTTACTATCGGTGTGGTGAAGGGGAGAATATTTACTGAATACGACTTTTACTCAAAATGTTTTGATTCAAGTAAACATTACGCTGTTGTTGAATCGAACTGGCTTGGAGAAAAATTTTAATTTGATCAATGTTTACATCTTGGACATTTTAGTTCCCTTGCATTAAATCAATGCCTACATAAGACAAAAAGTGCGCATGTTAATAATTCAGACCAGTGAAACATCATGTAAAGCATGTTAAAAAAGTATTTGCACTATCGGGCGCTAGGATTCAAGTCGGACCTCTATCTCCCCTCCTCTTTCCATCCTTGTCCCACACTCGGCCGGCAAAACGCGCCCTCAGAGCTCCTAGCGACTGATGGCGCAAACTCACTTCTATACCTACTTTCCTGGCCTGAATCCTACCCATTTAAACTGTTCGTTTTATTGATATGTAGTCATTGCTTAAATATTTTACAACTGACATAAATAAACCAAGTCTTAAAGACTTACGCTGTCACGGCAATGACTACATATCATTGGTCACGGTTTATAAGCGTTTTATGGCAATAAATATTTTAAGAGAATATTTATTTATTCACAGAAATTATGTATTCCACGAAGATGCTTAACATTGTAGACGTCTAAGAGTAGTTGTCTGACAGTGAGAAAGGTTTTGGGGCATTTTCATATTTAAAATGTAGCTAAATTACAAGTGAAAAAACATTGACTAAGACCGGGAATCAAACCCAGGACCTTTGACTTTCCGTACTACTGGTCTGTTGAGCTGCCCTGATCACAACGGATGGTCAATGTTATCTCACTTGCACAGTTTACTGACTTTTTATTGGTCCTGTAAAATACTGATTGCCTCGTATGCAAACGACATTTAAAATCATTTATATTTGCAGAATACAATTTCTAAATTCTGTCTGTCGTGATATTTAATGCTAAATTATCACAGTTAAAAAAAATCCAGAATTGTTTTTAATTTTTTTAATCTCGATCTTGGTTATCGTTTATTTCATTTGCAATGAAACCCTTGCTCTGGAAGTGTTTAGCGGACAAATTATCAGAATACAAAATTACAATAAAAGTAATTACTTACAATCTAAGTAAAATTACATTATGTTATGCACGTGAAGTTTTTGATTCACATTATGCACTATGATATACCATATGTTTTTGATTCACATTATGCACTATGAAATACCATATATTTTTGATTCACATTATGCACTATGAAATACCATAAGTTTTTGATTCACGTCATGCACTATAATATACCAGAAGTTTTTGATTCACGTTAAAAATGATAACGAACCAGTTGAGATTTCACAAAAGTATTAGAATGATAAAGGTGAGACGCGATGATAAATGTATCTAACTAATTTGCAGCTATTTAACATTAAATGAAGAATAGAACGATATGGTGTCCGAGCATGCCTTTATAGTAACGTAATTGTAATATGTCAGGGTATTGATGTCCTAAATCGAGTTAAAAACGCTTTTGTCAGGGTGAAACGGTGCAGATAGCGTGAACCGCTGAGTGTTGAAACTTCAATGCTATGCAAATCGAACGTACGGCAAACCCATTAATCCTCAAATAAAATAAAATCCAATTTTATCCTGCTACAGTTCCAGATCCTTTCTACAACAGCAATGCATTTGAATCGATCCAACATAAATAGAACGTAAACAGATTACCAGCTCGATCACCTGACCTACATTAAACGCCAATAAATGAAAATATTGTCAAGTAATTAGTCGTAAAGTTACTATAACTTAAAATGTATTTATACAGAGTGTCCATTAAGTCTGGGTACGGTTTAAAATTTCGTACATAAGGAAAATTTGAAGGTAGGTGTTATTGAGGAACCTACTCTATGTAAAAATACGATTTTATTACGATATCAAAAAAAATTCCGCCATCTTGGATCCGCCCATTTTGAATGTAACTTTGTTTTTTTAAATAGGAAGGTGGTCATGTGACACATCATTTCGATGTAGAATTTCAAGAATAAACCAACGGTGAAATTTTCAAATCCATATTTTCAACCGATTACATATGGCGGCCAAAAAACAACGAAATATGGTTTTCCGAATTAGCCCCATTTTGATGTACTATTTTTGTTTTAATATTTGTTATTATTCTTTTTGGATTCAGAATTAAATAAGCTATCAAACGATATGCCACACAACGACATTATGTTGAACTACTCGAAATCAATTTTTTTTAAATCAAAATGGCTGTAACTCAAAAAATTTAAGTACTCCCAAATATCGTTGTGTGGCATATCGTTTGAAAGCTTATTTAATTCTAAATCCAAAAAGAATAATAATTAATATTAAAACAAAAATAGTACAGCAAAATGGGGACAAAATCGGAAACCACGATTTCGTTGTTTTTTGGCCGCCATTTTTAATCGGTTGAAACTATGGATGTTTCACCGTTGGTTTTTTCTTGAAATTCTACATCGAAATGATGTATCACATGACCACCTTCCTATTTAAAAAAACAAAGTTACATTCAAAATGGCGGATCAGAGATGGCGGTATTTTTTTTTTATGTCGTAATAAAATAGTATTTTTACATAGAGTAGGTTCCTCAATCACATCTTCCTTCAAATTTTCCTTATATACGAAATATTAAACCATACCCAGACTTAATTGACACCCTGTATTTAATTCGCTTAAGCAGTACAACGTAGAAAGTAAGATGGATTGACACAACGCAGAATTTCACTCGTTCATTATTCTAAGATCAACGAGCATGATTTATGGTAACAAAACGAAAATTTATATGATTAGCCCAATTATAACCTACGGTAGTGAATCATGAATCCTGAAACAGAGAACTGTTAGACTTGTAGGCCTACATGTTTGATGTATATTTTAATAAAAATGTGAGGACCAACACAAGCAGTTTTAAATAGGAGAATATAACAAACTCCGAGTTGTAGTTTATGGAAAAAACATCCGCTATCAACTTGTATACTATCGAAAAGCTGCAAAAGAGAGGTGATAGAAACCCAAAGAGGATAAGTAATTCTATAACGCACCTAAACCGCTGACGTGAGTTGAGTGAATTTCCAAAAGCAAGTTTTTATGTTTTGGGATTTCGACTAAACAACTATTCAGGAAATTAGAAGCTTGCGTACTCGAAACATATTAGTAGAATTTGATTCCACCTCAGCCTCCAGCCCCCGGTTACGCGCTGCTTCGTTCGACTCGCAGTTTGCGGCCTCAGATTATGAACTGCTTCGCTTAGCTCGCATCCTACAAACTGGCTTAACCACTTTGCATCTCGACCGGTGGTATCGGATCAGAAGGTGCACCCAAGTGGATTTGAACCGGGTACTTATTTTTAGTCTTTAGTCATAAAGAATATATGAAGACTGCGTAAGAGAAGATGCTAAGTCAATACTGGATGTTAGGTGAGAAAAGGGCTTTGGACGGACAGAGGCGGAGGAAGCCAATGCTTACGGAAGGCTGTAGTTCCATAGAAGAACCGATTTGTGGTGGAACCAAATTCGAGTACTAACAAAAACAAAAATTTGTTAAAGATAGCAAACTCTATTACTAACAAATTACCCAAATACATATGAATGATTAAAATTTTTATACAAGCCTAGTAGGCTTATAGTAATTTATATTAAATAGATTTTTCTTAGTATTCAGGTAACTAATTGTATATAATAAAGTACAGTACCTTTTGTTATTCTTTTTCCTTTATTTTACGCATTTCGGGATGACTATCCACCATCAAAAAATTGCTCGTTAGTGGTTGTCAAAACATTAAGGGTCTGCTGTAGTGGCGGCCATCTTGGATTTTTATCCCATAAGAGCAATGTTAAATTTCAAACAATTTATTTCGTTTACTTTTTATCATAAAATTGTTTGCAAGGTCTCATTTTAAGCACAGTTACAATATGCATCCATCTTGCAATTTACATTTTTTTAAATGCTTTTGATATGTTACGTAATTGACATTTTGTAAGTACAAAGTTTGAATTTTTTTCCTAACACAATAAATACAGCACAATACAAAATTAATAATGAAAAATAATTTGCATGTCAGATCTGAAATTTTATAAAGAATATTCAGTTTTTTTTCAACACTTAATTACAAAAGATAGACTTATAAAATGGTTTGAAATGAGGCAATGTCAAAGCATTCAGCTGCAAGAAATTGCACTGTTTAGATAGGGATACAGTGAGAAGCGGATGCGTTTTCGGTTGTTTTCTCGTTTACTGGAGCAGACCCTTAAAGTTTAAAAAAAACGTACCAACTGTATTCTTTTAATCAACGAGGGATTTTTCAGATAAAGGAAAAGAAATACCCAATTGCAAAATGGATGGCATCGACTGATAATAAAAGCTACTGTGCTTTATTATATAAAATATTCAATACATACTTTAACGAACCCCTCTCCATCCCCCCCCCCCCCCAAAAAAAAATGCGTGTTGATAAAGTAACCCAAAATTATTTTTTTTTTTTAGTAAACTAAACTTGTTTTTAATACTAAGCTTTTACAGCTGTTCAATTTTCGTTTATGTAG
>JAGFPH010000308.1:422342-446857 GCA_018207615.1 Philaenus spumarius
TATAAGTAAATGAGAAGGATATGTGTATAAGTAAATGCAAAAGATTGGTTTACTTATAAAAGCGAAAGATTAATCTATACTATGAGTAAAAAGGAAGGATTGATCTATAAGTAAACACGATTATTGATCTATAAGTGAGGGCAAATGAATGATTACAAGTAAAGGCGGTTATTGATCTGTACTTAAAAGATTGATGTAGGCCTATAAGTAAACGCAAAAGATTATTCTATGTAAAAGTGAAAGATTTATCTATAACTAAAGGCGAATGATTGATCTATAAGTAAATCAAGTAAAACACGAATTCTCAAAACTTATTTTGTTAATTTTGATTTAAACGCCTTTCCACGACATTATGTCGCCCTCTTTACTGATGCAAGAGCTACAATATCAGTAGAAAAAAAACGAGGTACCAAATATATAATCTAATAAGTGTAGCTCAATACACGTATGACTTTATAGTAGACGAAAGCTAAGAAAGATCTGGCTAGTACCTGCCTGTTTTGGATGTTGTTTGGGTACAGATTAAATACAAGTAAAATTACTACAGTAAATTTGTGCAATCATGTTTAACTTCTGCCCATATTTCACAATTATACTTCTCCAAGAAAATTAGAGCTGAGAAACGAGTTTGTTCTATTGGTCATAATGTATTCATATTATTTTAAAAGAATAACAATGTACCAGAGCTAAAAAAACTACATAAATGTAACGTGTGCGGAATTTGAATTTAACGATTGTAAAAGCCAAAATATTTTGTAAATCAATAGTCTAAAAAGTTATACAATTACTTAGTTATTCATGGTTGTTATTTAAAAGGATTTACTTCTTTGCCACAAAACAAATTAGGTACATAAAACTGCAAACTTACTATATTAAAAAAAGGCATATGCCAAGGTCGGGGACATTTTAAATATTGTTTGCTTCTTTAACATTCACAACTGGAAACAATTACAAACATTCGATACAACCCCCGTGAGTGTAGTTGGAAAAATACACAAACTTTGTAATTAAAATAATGTTTTTCAACTGTTAACTGTGAACTCGAAACTAGTTCATATCTCGCGAAGGAAATGTAGGGCACAAACTATTATTGATGATTATTACATGAAATTAGGTTACATTTCGTTGCCTAACACAAACAGCTGATAATCAGCTGTCATCTCGTTTAAAGTGAGCAAAGCAAAGTTGAGCTTTGACATTGTGTCATGAATGGACAGTAATTGCGTTGTTTATACCGCTTTAGTGGAGAGAAAGTTGGTCACATTGTCCGGGAACGCTCCGTCAACAAATTACACTTTAGCCCGGCTTCAAATTAAACGCTGCTTTTGTTTGGAAAGCGTTACGATTCATACTCGTCTGTATGATGGAGCATCATTTTTATATTGTATTCAAATTGGAAGCGTTTCAAAATTATGATTTTCCATTGTTTTAAAATATTTTGAAATATACTATCTCCGAAGGATGTGGTACAAGTCTATTGTTTAAATCAACAAGCATTTCCGTTGAAGATCTGCCGTAAGCAAGCTTAAACTTAATAGTTCACGAGATATTTCATAATCATTTTATTTTATACGTACAATATTTTAAAAATTCAAAATATACAGGGTGTTAGTGAACTCTCTTTAAAATTTTTTTGGATATGTTCCTTGGGTCAAGACAAACAAAAAACACCATATAAACATTTGTCTAAAATTCCTAGATTTCTGTCAGTCGGTGTGTATGTGTTTTTTACAAATGGTTTTATAACTCAAGATCTATTTCAGTTAGAAACTTGAAACTATGTATACATATGTACATTAATAAGTAGAATAACTGTTTAAAATTTCTTTTCTGTAACTAAAGCCGTTTCAAAATGGCGGCCGTTTAAACATTTCAAACCTTAATTACTCAAACACCGTACATTTTAACAAAACATGTCTAGACACCTTTATTGTAGCCCTTTTGATTCCCTATCGGATGGTGTAACTGTCAAAACAATCGGAAGAAGGATAATAGCTATGTTAAAGATAATGACAGAAAATGTACATACAATATTGCCGTGTTAACTGTGTTGGTATAAGGTGCAGGGTTGAATAAACCAATTATGAACTAATTAAATTAATTATTGTTTTTTTAATTGAACTTAATTACTAACATTCAATTTTTCAAATAATGTAGTATCATAAAATGGCTGCGGTATTGGTTGGGGGAGGGGATTAAAAAAATGTTCTTTATGTCAAAATGCTTGTGTCAGCAGGACCTTTACAGTGGTGTACCACATGACTATTATTGGTCCCGTTTGTAAATTTTGAATTACCCCCCGCTAACCACTTTTGACCAAAATTTAAAAATGAAGGCACACTATTCTTACCTGAGAAAATTCCTGAAAGAGGAATTCAAATGTTATCAAATAATTTTAAATTGTGAGGGGGTGAAATCTGCTTTTTCACTATTTTAATAATATCACATAAATGGTCACCATTTTGGTTAGGAGAGTCCTGAACAAATTTTCTTTATGTCAAAATTCTTGTCTCAACAGTACCTTTACAGCGATGTATCACATGACTATTATTGGTCCCATTTGAAAATTTTGAGTTACCCCCCGCCAACCACTTTTGACCAAAATTGAAAAATATTACGTTTCTTAAGCAGTCTTCACTGCAACGAATGTTGCCGCAAACCGCCTTTAGCTATCTTAACAAATAATCAAGATAAAGGGGGTGCAAGTTATTTTATTAAGTTATGAAGCACAGTTTTTTTTATAACATCTTTCTTTTTACAGCTCCCCTATATATTAAACACAATTTGTTTTTAATAAAATATTATTCAGTCAAAAATTCTAATTTTCTTTGATTTATGTCCAATGTAATGTTTACATTTATATACTTTTATTTTATTTTCTGATTTTTCTATTTCAGACAATTCAATATTAATAATGTTTTATGGCTTTGGTTTTTTAAGTTGACTAAGGACAGTAATTTTCTACGAACGTGTATTATCAATGAGTTGAGCGATTGTTTTTCCTTTCAAATATATTTACTATAAGAATCCTAAATTAGTAAACACTTAGTTATATTAAGGGTCGGCCCTAGTAAAACAGAAAGCAACCTGCGACTCCAGCGTAGCGGCGGTAGGTTACGCGGACATTGCTCATCCTAAATCCATTTAAAATCAATGTTTTAAATTGTTAATAAATATTAATCAAAATGTTTCTTTTAGTTTTGGAAAAGCCATTTGCATGCATATTAGCCATAGCTTTAAAATGACATATCGTTCATAATTATCCGATCAAAAATAAAGGAAAATTTTGGATTTTAATTTAACATTGGTCTTATGGAGTGTCAGCCAACATGGCCGACAGCTAGAGCCGACCCTTAAGTGTTTAGACTGTACAGGTGGGCGCTTTAAACACACAATACATACAGTGACTAGATAGAGACAGTGTGGCCAAGTGAGGTCTTTTTCCTATTGGTCGAGATGTCGGCAGCCATGTTTTTCCTAAATTCGTATCTGTTTACATTACATTCATTCACGTTCACTTAGTGTTAGGCCCCCCATACACGTAACGATCGATCGCACGATGGATCTGTCAGATCAGATCGCTTCAGATCTGATCGCATCGACGCTGTCCCTACACACGTTACGATTTGTCTGAACGATCCATCGCAGCGATCTCCCCACTCCGCCGCTTTTCCTAAACTCAGTCGGGTAGTTCTTGTGAACAAGGAAGGTTGTGTTGTGCTGTGTATCAAATATGTCTTCAATTGAAGAACTGGAAGCAATCGCAGTGATAGTGTGTATGCTCGAGAACAGTAAAACTTCCTAAAAACAGTACGGAGATTGTTAATTTTCTTTAACACTGTTTCTTTCGTAGCCTTCGGTTCGATCCGCTGTACAAAGGTCAGCAACTCGACATACGCGGCTTCCCGTTTTTGTTTATTGTGGTACTCTTTACTCTTGACCTTCCATATGCACTCAAACCCCCTATACAACTCAATAAAGTCCAAAGTGTTGTCTCTGTTCCAACACGCCATCGAATAAGATACAAACAATAGACCTTCAAACAATACAATGCACTTGTGACACTCACAGAAAGACACCTGAACACTGAACATTGACAACTGATTAGAGCCTGGAGCCCCAGGCCAAAATATGATAACAACAAACAAACCCTCCCCGCTTTGCAGGGCGAGGGGAGTAAGAGGAAGGGACAGGTAGCCTAGATCGTTGGTCGCATCTCATGAAATTTTCATCCAATCCGATATCGTTTACGATGTATGCCGATATCCCCATTAACGTTCCAATCCGTCGTACAATCTGGTCGTTTCAGACCAGATTGTACGACCGATCGTTACGTGTATGGGGGGCCTTAAAGCGACGTTACCGATTTTTTTTTAACAGATATTTGTTAGTTTTTACTTTTACATAAACGTAATAGGTATTTTAAAGCGATTTGTGTTGAAGTATGTGATATTGGACCATATTAATAAGGAAATGACAGCAGAATAGGCTACTCCCGCCATTCTACGGAATTGTTTCAGCTCGCATATTTCAGAAGTAAGTACATGCCAAAAGTCTTTTATTTACAACATTTTAAAAAGTACATAACATAGGCTAATCCCTTTTATCAATAGAAAGATAAATGCAATAAATATTAGTATTACACAATTTTAAGAACTGTTTTTGGCCCAAACCTAAAATTTCGTCCGTGTTAGCCCTAAGTTTGTTCGTTGTTTTCAAATTAAATTGCCATCGTTATTTTTTCTTTCTTTTAGTCTTGGTGAAGGAACAATCTAAGACAAGAATCACATTAATAAGTAGGCCTAACTGAAATAATGAGGGAAATTAATAATGAAACCTGTGTTTCTGCTTTGAATAACTTAAACTTGAAAATCTTGAATTGCCTAACCTCAAAATCAAAGAATTATAATTTCGATATTAAATTGTTGTTACAGACATTAATTTTATTATTAGCTTTCAATTGAAAAAAGAATAAATGAGTTAGTTAGGAAAGTTTTAACTGCTTCGCTAATTAAAAAAAAAATCTGATGGAAATAAATGCATTGTAAAAATCAGAAAGTGTAACTTTGAAAATTTTTAATTTGTGAAATTGAAATATTCAAATAAAAGAAGCTAATTAACTACATGATAATAATTTTGCATTTTGATTTAGGCCTATTCATTGTTTTATTTTTCGTTTTCTTTAGTTTGTAATTAACGTCAGTAAGGTACTCAACTATCCGCATAGGCTAGTAAAAATGTGATAGTAGGCTAAATCATTATTTTTTATGGGTTATTTAATTTTAAACAACTTATCTGCTTTATAACTACTTTTTAACATTTAAAAAGTTGTTTACGAGACCTTTATGAAATAAAACAAAAGGTTTTATAAATATATTGAAAATAAATTACATTATACTTCATGGCAGATAACATTACTTTTAGGAAAAACATGGCGGCCGCTTTCATATGGCCACACTGTCTATCTAGTCACTGTAACAACACATACCCAATTTTGGTCCCTTATACACGCACATTAATCTTAGACTATAAATGAAAAGGCAAACTAAAGGGTGAGAGCTGTTTGATTGAAGTGGTTGAATTTGCTGATCTTGGTTTAGGGCCCCAAAGTTTGTTAGTCTGGCACTGTCAAGAATATGAGCAATAAGAAATGTTACGGATCTCTGCATGAAGCTAGCTTGAAGGATTTTTAGCTGTTTGATGTATGATCAGCACCTACAGTTACCATCTCCGTAAGTCTACATTCTTAATCATAGTTTCCTACTCTAGCCTTAAGATTGATCAGTAACAGGGACAAACTATGCTTAAGTAATGATACCGGACGTAAGCCAGCTAGATGGATTTTCAATCGGATTATACGTGCTCACAATAAATAAAACTTGTCTTCATAGTTCTAGCACTCACAATACATTATAGTTGTACAATTCGTCTCAATAAAGGTAAACAATGTTGAAATACTCTTCCACCAACAAGATGTGCAGTGATGTATAGTCAGTATATTCAATTTCTGCTCTTGTGTAGTTCAAACATTTTTAACACCAGTTCTCTAATTTGCCTGTCTATAATAAGGCCAACTTATTTTGTCTCCTTCTACGAATGTATATTTTTTATTTTGTGGGCAAGAGTGTATTTTTAAATAGCTATATTTAATGTTACTTAAATATGTAAAGTTGACGTGTTCTTATAGTAAACTTAATTGTATACAACAGCTGTTCTACTTACTAAACACGCAATTCCGCTTACCTGAAAGAAAAGAACATAATGATTAGCACAATTCCCAACACAGAGAAAACCTACCAAATAATTAAAACAAGAGATCTCAGATAAATATGAGAAACAATTATACCGATCTGTAATGCGTCTGTAATCAACGGTCTATTACAGGACCTTTCGTACTAGAATGAAACTTAGAAATAAATGTAGAATTCTGCACATTTGGTTTACTCTACTTTATAACCCGTCAGTGTCGAAAAAAAAAGTAAAATACCGTAAAGTACCCGGTTCAAATCCACGTTTCAGCTTCCGATGCAAGGCCGCAAGGTCGAGGTACAAACACGCCAAACGCAATCCATAATCCAGCCATTTTTAATGTCCTTTATTACAAAAAGAAAAGTTCATGATTATTTATTACCCTACTGGCATGATTAATAACTATTCCTTGTTTAAGTTGAGCAGCACGCAATCATTTTTATCTGTTTTTAATAAAGTCCGTTCGCTATGGTTTGACAATGTATGAATAGGCCTAACGTACGGAACACCTCAAAAATATAGTCTATTAATTGAAAATTGTAACTGAAAACTGCTTACGCAATATTGGTGAATGTTTGGTGTATTTTGCATTAAAGCTTGGGTGAAATAGGCTTTTCATGAAGCTTTTTCAAAATTAGGGAACCGTTATTCAAAATTAATATTGTTTAAGAAAACCCACCGATTAGGCACTTTGGTGGCTTAGGGTGGCCAAACAGTTAAAAATAAACATAACACATTATCCGGAACCAGTGCTCTCAGTGAAAATAAAAAAAAAGTCTGTGACAGCCTTCGTTAACTTATTACAATTGTTAAATATCCGGTTTAATTGAATACGTATAGTTATTTATATTTGCCGCGTTATCTGCTTATATTGCATACGGTGGCTAAGCGGTTAAAGATATATTAAAACAATAAGTAAGCCTAGATCTAATACTAGCTGACCCGCGAGAATATTTCGCAAGTTAGGAGTAGGCCTACTTACCTGATTTAATGCATTGATTTAATTAAGTAAATTACTTTTATTTATTTACGTTGGTTTAATTTGACAACAGTTTATAAAGATCTGTAACGTTAATTTACGTTGATTTAATTTGATTGATTTGCGTGATAGATTATCTACAAATACACTTGCACTTCTATATATAATGTAAAACATATAAATAACAGCTGCAATCTATTAAACAGATTGTTAATAGATGGTGCCTTTCATTAAGAACCATATGAAGTATAGGCCTAATATATTTTTTTTGTTTATATATTTTTACTTTCTCTCCCTTTATACGTAGTATATGGAAAAAATATTGTTTTCGTCCAAATTTTCGAATTTGAATTTTTAGTGGAATTATCTGTGTTGGTACTCCCTGAAACCAAAAATATTTTTAGTGGAATTATTTGTTTTGGTGCTCCCTGAACCCAAAAAAGTGTTTTTTTAGTGATGTATGTCCGTGTGTCTGTTAGGATGTGCACAGAGCTGGAGACCATACCAACAATTCTATAGCCCTGATACCAACAGTCCGATTTTGATGAAATTTGGTATTTAGGTGTAGTACTGGAATACCTCCAGGCCTTTTTATCATTTTTTAATTTTTTTTATTTTCAAGGGGTTTTACCCCCAAAAAATGGTAAAAAAAAAACGAGAAAATCAAAATTTCTCAAAAACGGCTCTAATATTTTGATAAAATTTGGCTTATATGTAGCCCTTAATGTACCCAACCATATGGAAAAACCGCATCTTTCTAAAAATTCTCGTTTAGATAATAACAATAATAATCACCGATTTTTGGGGGTTTTTGGCCAAAAAGGGGGTTGTTTTTCAAGTTTTTTCTAAACCTTTTTTTGCGAATCTATACAGGCCTAATTACCATGTCTGGTGCAAATTTGTTCGAAATCGATTGAATAGTTTTAATAATAATAATATTTATTAGTTAATATTTTGAATGAAACTAATATGAAACTTAATATGGATGTGTATTACATACATCTAACTTTTTCCATGGTATGTCCTACTTTTGCAATTCTAAATAACCACCTCCTATGCTACTCTTGGGAAGGTATAAAGTTTCAACTGGGAGAAAGTATATGGCCGTTTATTGTAATAAAAACATGAATTTTAAGCTGTTTGTCTAATTTTCGTAGATTAGACATAAGAAAATTAGAACATAAGCTTTAAAATTATGCTTGACTAATTAATTTTGATGGAGAATTAATGGAGTTATCGATTAGCGACAAAAACACATTTGAGATATAATATGTAAGGACTATACGTAGTTGTGACAAGTGTTTTATCTAACCGGGGAAACACTAGCGCAAGTCGCTAGTAAAATACAGTATTTTACGACTGTATTTGAAAAATTCAAACCTATAAGCTCAATAGGCCTAACTGTGAACCGATATAACACAAACACCAAAATGTTGATAGGGGAAATGCGCAAAATACAAGACGAAATTTTAAACTAATTGTTTCGATAATTACATTAGGATTGTTTCAGAAGTTAAGATCATATTCTGAACAAATGCTAATAAACCAGTTTTACTAATTATAAAATGTATTTCCACCGAACTCCATTACATCTTCTGTCTCTCTTCATAAAAAAATGTGTTATCTCAGTAAGCCTATTCATATTCAGTATAAGGCAAACTACAGGAAGCTCAGTGGGCCGGGTGTAATTTAAAGGGTTGAAAAGGTAGCGCTAATGGCAGAGGATATCCGGTCAGACCGCAAGCAGCGCTATTCAGCGATAACGAGAATGTCAGTAACTACTCCGACTACCCATCTTCCTAATGCTATCAGTTAGATGGTTGAAATGAACGAGCTTAATTATTATGCTTAAGTACAACTAGATTGTACTGAGATCATACTTCAGATACTTCATTAACTTATATTTTATTGATTTATTTGTATTCGCCAAGATATAAAACTAGGTAAATTTGGTTGGTATTTTAAGACGAACAGGGTATCAACAACTGTAAGTTAAATAACCTAGGTAATCTATACTAACATGCATGCCTTTGTCCGGGCTCGAACAGAGGAATTTATATTTTCGAGTCAGGTATGGACCCCTCAGATACAATTTAAAATAATTCGACCACGTAGCTGAATCGCTGACGTGAGTTGGGCAAATTTTCCCAATTTACCTAATTATGTAACTGCACACGGCTAATTGTTGTTTAGTGCAAATTTTGTATGATATTTATTTCAGTAAATGTCTCATGACTCAGTTATTTATTATCCGATTGTAGCAAATTAAGTATGATTTTGTTTGTCTTAAAATTCAACATTTTTTATTACTGGTAACATTTTTTTTATAAAAAATACGGTTTTCTTGAAATTTAACATCAAAGATTTTAAATGGCCGCCATCTTGAAACTGTTTAAGATAAGATATGGTAACGAAATTGTATACACTTGTTTGAACTACCAAGATACACGTTCGTGCCAAATTTGAAGTTTCTAACTAAAATAGTACTCAAGTTATAAAATAATTTGTAAAAAACACAAACAGACAGAAAACTAGGCATTTCAGACCCATATTTATATGACGTTTTTTGATTGTATTGACCTAAGGAACAAATACACACAATTTTCCCAGGGAGTTTGTAAACACCCAGTATATTGTTAGAATTTGTTTGCACCTAGGCCTCCAGCCTTCGTTCCACTCGCAGCGGAAAAACTCGTAGCGAGTTTGCATCTCGACCTTGCGGCCTGGGTATAGAAGATGCAGGTATTTTACGTTTTGATCGATTTTGGGGGAACTAAGGAAGCTATAAGATCGTGTAAAAAAACAAAATGTGCAAAATCATATCCTACATTTAATTTTTTTGATAAAATTTAAAAAAAAGTTTCATTCTCTTACGAAAAATTAAAAAAGAGTTACTTGTGCGAACACATATGCTCTAAAGGATAAAACAAGAAGCGTTTTTTTTTTTTGCAGAAATAGCAACTATATAGTAGTTATATGATAAATAATGTTTTCAACTGAACTGTACACGTTTAAGAGGAGGATACCCTGTCCACCATATAGAATCTGATTCCCATAAGAGCAATGCTACAGAATAAGTATTTTTTCCGTTAGTTCGTGGAATAAATTTAAAAATTTGTTTTCTTTTCGAAGTAGGCTACTGTCGTATGCGAACGTTGATTGCCTAATACATTTTCAAAAAACGTTGTATTGAGTTCATAAACTAATGATATAAATAGTAAACTTAATTAATTGTTTACTCAGTTGCAAAAAGAGATATTCCAAAATACGTTAGCAATCAACATCCATTTTCCTTTAAGAAAAAAATACAGCTTTCGTTTTTCGACGAAAATAACACAAAAATATGTTTTAAAGTGAAGGTACGGTCAGGTTATTTTAACATTGAAATTGGTAGCCAACTTCGCCGTTTTGAATTTAGGGACCCGAGCCTTAAGGCACAATCTTCTTTTTAGCTAACTGAATGAAGCCCTATTTTTCTACTGAGTACGCTAAGGCATTGTCCTGCGTGAGCGACGGCGTGCGAGAGACGCGAGCTACGAGCGATTCGGGCGCGCGACCGTTGTGTCCTGTGTGAGCGATCTGAAATTAATTACATAAGAATGTACCTGTGTATGTGAAACAACACATGTATGGTATTTATTTTAAAAAAATACTCACTCGTATCTCCCAGTGCAGCAGCCACTCTTTCCCATGCTCGGTCTGAAGCATGCCTATTGTGGTAGCTCTTTTCTTTCATATTCCACAAAATACCTCTACTTTGTACTTCACTAATTAGAAGTTCGGTAAACTCATGACTACCACAAAGAAAAAACCAGTGACAACTAATTTATTGTAGATCTACTCCGTATCTGATGCACTCAGGAAATGGGCAGTATGAACAAGCGACGGAGCGACCGAGGCGATTTGAAACAAATATTTTGTTCTTGTCGCGTCGCGCAAACATCGCTTTATCGCTCTGATCGCAGTGTAGGACACTCCTGGGAGATAACCCAGTTTGTTATTTTCACGTCGCTCGCACCCCGTCGCTCACGCAGGACAATGCCTTACTCAGAATCCTACCAATAACAACCGCACTATTCATTAGGTTAAAACATTTTACATTTCTACTCCAGTCGTAATTTTTTACATTGAAAATGTTATTAAAGGAAAAGTATTAAATACAAATAAATTTTTTACAATTTGAGGAATAAAAATATACAAATTACATATTTAAAGGATAACTAATAAGAATGTTTGAATAAATAGGTACCATACACCTACTACATGTACATGCAGAGGTATAACTAATGTCTTTCAATTGAACTGTACACGTTTACGCCACAATTTTGTTTAACAACTGAGGGAAGCATGCCCTAAATTTCTTTGGGGTACGCTAACTCAGAAGCCTATCACATAAGTTAACAAAGTCATTAGGTTAAAAAGCCTAATATTTCTGACACATAATGTTTTACATCGAAATGGGTATTCAATGGAAAAGTGTTATAAAAGACAAACTGAAATATTCTATTTTAGGGTTTTAGTTAAAGCAAATATCTCTGAACCGATTCGTTTGCTCGTGCTGCACTGGTGATCTGTCAGCTTATACGAAGCCTTTGTATGGTTTATTTTGTGTCCTGTGTTGTTTTTATTTGCACTCAGTATGTCATGCGCAACAATGATTACTGCAATATTGCCGCTGTTTCTTTATTAGTTAAGTCTAAGTGTAGTATTATTATCATTAAGGCAGCCTGTGTGAATTTCTAAAAGCATTTTGGAATATATAGTTTTAAAAAAACCAGGCACAGAGAGCTGGTTTCATTCAGAGAGAATTATTATCGTCTGATTGGTGAACTCCGACAATACTCTTTGAAAAGCCCTAATACCCATGTCATTAGAAGAAGGAAGCATTTGTAAGAAAGCCTGACCTTAAAGAAACCATGTGGGTTTGCCAACTCGTATCCACGCTATGATAAAGCTTGGCAGTGCTTCGTGAAGAGAGCTGTTCGAATTGACAACCGCGCGCTACTGTTGCTCTCCTATTAGCTACTGCCCAGAGGACTTGTTTCGCGACGCCTGCTATAACTGGTGGCAATCAACAGTTATTAGGGTGCGAGGTCAGTTGGCTATGGTTGACAGTTCGAATCTAGCCATTCGAGTTTTACATTTCCGTCAGTCATTTCACACCCCGAGTGCATGTCTAACTGGCATACATTAATAAAGACGTTTAAAATCGTCGTCGATGAATAATTTTAAAAAATTCAACATTAGTCAAATTATGACAAAAATAACTGTATTACCTCATTTTTATTAAACAGTTTTACTTTTAAATACAACGAGACATTTTCGGTAATTTTAGTCGGTATGTTCGAATATATTAACACAAAATTAAGTGATGTTACAGTAAACACTAAAAGATATATAAGCCCACACTTGTGATACGCAAGCTGCGAAACAGTACCAGATGTTTGTAAACAAATTTCATCCGCATTAATTCCCCTCAAATACACTTCCCAGTCCGGCCAAACTTTTTTTTATCCAGACCACAATGTTAACGAAAACAGATTAATTTAGCTTGTGCAGAGTATCGGCTGACATCTTGGCCACAAATCATTAACCGAGAGATTTCACAATAAATATAGCCCTTGTACCATTAATCTTTTCCGACACTTCGCAGTTTAATAAATGTTTTCCCAGCTTTATATCGCTACACATAATTCATTCCAGTCTTTCGACATTTTATGTAGTTTCTGTCTCCGTTCGATTTAGCAAGGTAGGCGGAGTCAGAGGTAGGTACAGAAACCAATATGTTTGTTATAAAATGTAATTGTTTTTGTAAAAACTAAAACTAAACATTACAATTAATTATAAAATATAACGAACATTAAAAAATGGGTAGTTTAAACCTATATGCGCATTCAACTGTTCTCAAATAGAACAATCCGAAACTACAAAATATTTGGGGGTTGTGAGCATACTTTTTTAAATGCTCTAAAAAGTAAGGTAAATGAAATTATTATTTTTTTTCTACATGATAAGGAAATTTTATTTCTCACTTGTTGAAACCAGATTATTTGTTTGGGATGGCATACAATACACACCTATATCATATTAAAATAATTCAAAAAATCAGTGTAATCAACTACTATAAAAGCGCACGTGCATATTATGTGAGTAATTATATAATATAACAGCTAATTTCACCCGTCATCTGTAATACAAGCGTAGATTACTTTGAGGTTATGTTTACAACTTAAATCAATAGGCCAAATACAATGTCTTGTAAAGTTTACTTTTTTAAATAAGAGTTATATAACTAATGTAAGCTATAATCTATCTATCTATATATATATATATATATAAGCGAAATACCACTCACTCACGCATCACGATTTCTCAAAAACTACCGAACGGATTGAAATGAAATTTGGTATGTACTTTCTCTAGGGCCATAGGTGCTCATTAAGAAAGGGTTTGAAAAAATACGAAATTTTAGGAGGGTCTGGGGGGGATCAAAGTTATTAAAAAACGATTTCTTCAAAACTACCGGACGGATTGGAATTAAATTTGGTATGTAGCTTCCTCTAGAGCTATAAGTGTTCACTAAAAAAGGGCTTTAAAAAATTTGATATTTTAGGGGGGTTTTGGGGGATCAAAGTTATTAAATCACGATTTCTTCAAAACTACCGAACAGATTGGAATGAAATTTGGTATGTAGCTTCCTCTAGGGCCATAGGTGCTCACTAAGAAAGGGTATGAAAAATTTCGAAATTTTTGGAGGGGTTTGGGGGATCAAAGTTACTAAAATCATAATTTCAGATCTTTTATTATTATGACAATAGTGCTTTTATTATTTAAGATCTATATATATAAAAGCCAAATACCACTCACTGACTGAACACTTAAAAAGAATACAATTACGTTAAAAAGACTGAAAATACCAACCACCACGGGCAACGCCGTAGGGGTCAGCTAGTATATATATAAAAGCCAAATCCACTGACTCACTGATCACGATTTCTTAAAAACTACTGAACGGATTGGAACAAAATTTGGTACGTAGCTTCCTCTAGGGCCATAGGTACTCACTAAGAAAGGGTTTAAAAAATTCTAAATTTTAGGGGGTTTGGGAAGGGTCAAATTTACTAAATCACGATTTCTCTAAGGCTACTGAACGGATTGGAATGAAATTTGGTATGTAGCTTCCTCTAGGGCCATAGGTGTTCTCTAAGAAAGGGTTTTTAAAAAATTCGAAATTTTAGGGGGATTTGGGGAGTTAAAGTTACTAACTGACGATTTCTCTAAAAATACTGAACGAATTGGAATTAAATTTGGTATGTAGCTTCCTCTAGGGCCGTAGGTACTGATAAGAAAGGGTTTCAAAAAATTTTAAATCTTATGGGGGGGTCAAAGTTACTAAATCACGATTTCTCCAAAACCACTGAACGGATTGTAACGAAATTTGGTATGTAGCTTCCTCTAGGGCCATATGTGCTCTCTAAGAATGGTTCTAAAAAAAAAATCGAAATTTTTTGAGAGCTTTGGTGGGTCAAAGTTACTAAAAAAAAACACCAAACGGATTGGAATGAAATTTGGTATGTAGCTTCCTCTAGGGCCCTAGGTGCTCGCTAAGAAAGGGTTTAAAATTTCGAAGTTTTAGGGGTTTTGGCGGGTCAAAGTTACTAAAAAAAAAAAACACCTATCGGATTGGAATGACATTTAGTATGTAGCTTCCTGTAGGGCCCTAGGTGCTCGCTAAGAAAGGGTTTAAACAATTCGAAAGTTTAGGGGAGGTTTGGGGGTGGTCAAAGTTACAAAAATCCCCATAAGAAATACATAGTGTAATATATTTATTGATATAATATATATTTGTTAATATACATTTAACTTTGGTTTGGCTATCCGTGCAAAGCAGGATCGGGCCAGCTAGTAGTCTACGTTATAAGATTTACTTTAAGGTTATAAAATGAATATAAATACTGTACATCCATTTAACACTAACACCAATATGCTTCTTTACAAATTTAAAGAAGATACCTATTCGTTTAGCTTCGGTAACATTCGTAAATATTCGTATAACATATAAACATATTCTATTATTAATTTCTTCATTATAATATCAATAACTTCTAAATCATTTGATATATAAATATAAAATAAAAAGCAATTAAAAGGCAATATTTTTATTTTGATATATAATAATGTATAATATAATTAAAAAATGTTAATATAAATTCTTAAAGCTTTATAATCCTTATAATTGTACACATTAACCGAGTTAAAAATCACACTCAGCTTAGTTTGGTAGGTCTAGATAAAGTTTGTTGTTTTAAAAAATATTTTTTAAATGCTGTATTTCTGATGTGCATCTAATTAATCTGCCAGTGATTTTTCACAGGGGTTAGCTAAATTTCCCGCTTTAAAAAATAGTTAAAATACATATGAAATCACTTCGTTCTAGTCACAATGACCCTACTCCGAAACCTAAGCTGTCAAGTTTTACAAATGCTTTTTCTTAAATAGCTCCGAAATTATATAACAAACTATCATTATACTTCAAACGCTGTAACATACAACCAAAATTCCTGAAAACTTTAATACCTTCGTTGTTGCTCAGTCTCGACAATGAAGCGTCACTTCATAATTTGTATCAATATTTTCATTTTTAATAATGTAGATTGTTTATAAAGTCCCTTTAACCCCATTCATTATTTTTGTTACTGAACATATGTTAACAAAATTTTGTATATATCTTGTGTTGCATAAGAGGACACATATCTGTCTATCTATTATTTGGAAGGGGGGATGAGAGGGTAACCAATTTCAAATGTAAAGTTAGGTCACGTAATTCACCAATGAAAAACTAATTAAAAGAGAATGGCGCAAATTAGAGCTTAGTAACTTGCTTCGTTTCAATGTAATGGACCATCAGCGTACTGGAAAATTATATTTTAATTTTAACAACATCTCTTTTAAATATAACTAAAACATTATTCTGTCTTGGTAAAATGTTTAAATTGTATTAGAATTTTTGAATCTAGTTATAAAAACATAGACGAAATAAAATCAAAAAATAGAACCCTCATCTACCAACTTATTGCTAATAAGTTGATAACAAATTAATTACCTGCTTTAAAAATATAATTTTCCAGAACTTTGATTATCCATTACTTTGAAAAGAAGCAAGATAGGGCCTACTAAGCTCTACCAAAGATCATGAATAATAAAATAGATCATACATGCATACGGGGGCTGTGTGCCGAAAAAAAGGTTGTCGGGAAAATAGTGCATGATCGCGCCGCGAGATAGCGCTAGGGAGAAATCATTGGTAGCATTGGTGTTTCACACAGCTTCCGTCGTTTCCCCAATAGATAGCGCCACTATCGTCGAATTTCCAGTGGAACGAAATATGGCATTGGATCGGAGTATTATTAGGTTATCCAAATACAATGGCTCTACTTTGTAGTTTGCGCCATTCTGTTTCTCTTTTTAATAAGCTTTTCAATGGTGTGTACATGACATACATTTACATTTTAAATTGTTAACCCCCATAAACCCCCAAAAATCACAGAGGGTCAAATATGTAAACAAAAGTTACTGTTATACAACAAAAGATACATACAGAGTTGTGTTAACTTACTTTCAGTAGCAAAAATAATGAAGGGGGTTAAAGAGACTGTATGAACACTTTTTGTAAATAAGGGATTTTCAGTTTATGTGGTATGTATTAATTGGAGCATTTAAGGTAAAGCGATGATTACAAATAACATTATTATTTATTTTATTTAATAGTTCTGAAATTGATTAAGCGCAGAATATCTCACCCGCCCGACAATTTTATTAATGATGTTTATACAGGGTGTCCCAGAAAGAAACGGAGAAACTTTCAGGGTTGTTCTGTTTTTCAAACTAATGAAAAAGTTCATACTAACATAAGTCTGGAAACACATTATTTTTACCAGTTATCCGCCCTATTATTTAAAAAAAAAATACATATCTAGAACCCATTTAGTTGTAATGTTACACGCTACTTATCAATGTAGGGACCTAGGTATTGACAAAAATAATCAACATTTTCCAATAATTCGTTTGGAATTCGCTGCAATTTGAATATTTAAATAAAAATAACCACAAAACCTTAGTTTTTTATAAAAATCATCAAGAGTATATTTTTGTAATCCGTTTAATTTCCAACGAATGGGACAACTGGCAAAACTATCGAACGAAGGGTATCAATAAAATAAAGTCCAACTTGATTGATCATGCAAATTAATTATTGCCTACACTTTAATTATATGGGTGTTGAACCCGTCAGACTAATGGATGCTGTTTTACTGTGTACTTTTGTTCGATCGTTTTCACAGTTATACTATTCCATAAAATACTATAAAAATGTTAATATTGACTAATATTTATTGAAAAATTACTGTTATTGAGTCATTCTCATTTAAAATGTTTAAATGGCCGCCATTTAAAAACAGATTATTGGAAAAAGTTGATTATTGAAGTTATACTTCGTTGTAATCGGGATAGGGTGTCGGTCGAGAAACCGCGTCACGCGTTAGGAGTATAATCCGGAAAGTGCCTTTTTATACCTTTTCTCTACAAGAGATACCTCAAGAGTCTCGGATGGTGAGTGGATAACGCACTCGACTTCCTCGCTAGAATCCCTGGTTCGATCCCTGGCTGGGAATTTTTTTTCAAAAATTATAGGAAAGTATACGAATATACGAATGGCCAAAGAAGTACAACTTCCATCGTCTGGTCCAACGCAGACACTTTTTTTTTGGTAAAGCTAGATCGTTATACTGATAAGCAACATCCAAAATTTCAACTCAATTGGTTCAGCCTATCCAGAGATAGAATAAACTTCGAACACAAAATCTCACAACCAATACGTTTATTAACTCAAACGCGTTTCAACGACAAAATCGCCATCTTCAGTGATGCACGAGCTACCATTGTCAAACTATAACTCTACGTATTAGTTGCGAGATTTTGGGTTCAAAATTTATTCTACCGAGTACAACTTATATTCTCACAAGTCAAGCTCGATATCTATCTATCCAGATGTAAATTATTTAGTAAAAGATTCACAAAATGGCGGATAACTAGTTAAAGAAGCGTTTCCAGACCTGTGTTTATATGAGCGTTTGCCATTAGTTTCATTACACGGGACAAGTCCTGAAAGTTTCTCCCTTTCTTCTTGGGACATTCTGCATAATAAAAATATTTTGCATCACAGCTGCTAAATATTTCACTGTTATTGTTAAATGTTTAATTTAAACTTTGATAAAAAAAATGAGTGCGATCTTGGGACCCCCGTCAAGAACGAAGTTCATCACGCCTTTCCTTCAAATGCTAATGTGGATTATAACATCAAAGCTATGATGGTAGTCGCAGTTAAATATCCATTCATTGAAAATACATTCAATAAAAATAAGATGTTGGTTCATCAGTCTAGGCCTAACCTAAAATCATTGTGTGTGTTTTTAATTTATTTGACCTGTCTTAACGGCAACATACACACATAATTTTAGGTTATGCCTAGACTGATTAACCACATTGTCATGTGTATTGAATGTATTTATAATGAATAAGCATTTAACTGTGTTTACCATCTTAGCTTTCATGTTATAATTCATTCTAGACTTTTATTATAATAACATTAAACGTATAGCCACAGTAATACTTGTACCAAAATATAAAATTATATTAACTTTTTTTTTCCAAGTTTGTGTTACACATACCATTTCTTGGATCTACAACAAATGTTTCTTGAATGTATTTACATTCATTACCATAGCAACCAATTTGATAACGAGTTTTCGTTACGCGTAAATTTTATATTTGTCAACTACTACTACAAGCCGGGAAAAGGAGCTTCGTTCCAATATACATATATATTTTTAAATTAATGGTAACCCTTATCCCAGGATTCCTATAGAGGGTAGGCCTATAAAATTCTTCCTTTTATTTGTAATTTAAAGTAGAATGTCTTATACTTACGTTTTACTTGGCAAGTATGCTATGCGTAAAGGTTAGTAGTGAGAGAATCAATTCATTTCATGTTTTCTTTACAAATATCAAACCCCAGACTTCGTAAACATACTGTATATTATGATATGTAGACTAGAAATACACAAAGTACACACAGACGATTTTATAGTTCATTCAACAAAATCGATATTCTATTTACGATTGGGCTGAACAATACTAATTCTTTGCAGCTAGCTAGACTTATACTTGAGTAAAATAAAGTTATTTATCTTTGAAAACGCCTGAAGCGAGTTCTACTAAAGTTTCAATGTCCGCAATGTTGGAGGCGAATTGTGTGCATAATGTTTATATATTTATTTTGTACTTTATAAATATTTGAAGACATTATAAAAACTGATTAAAAATTTGGAAACTGTGCTTCGTGAATATAACGAGATTTTTGTAAAGAGATCTTTGTTAAAACTACCATAGGGTTAACATTGAACCCCCTTGCCCGTATTGTTGAAAGAGGGAGATGAACAAAGTTTGAAATCACAAAACTTTTATCTGTTTAACGATATTAATTTTCCTGGTTTCAAAATGAATTTTACTCTTGGAAAATTTCTGAAAACAGATAAGTTGATAAAACACAATGTTTAAACATATACAAATTATTCTTATCAGTCTCCAATGTTTCATGATCGGCGAAGCACAAAATGTTTTTAAAACTTCGTTCACAAAATAATCTAAATGTATTTTTATAAAATGCGATTGTTTCCATAGAATCCATGTTTGGGTTTGTATTTTCTGTTTTATTTTTTTTTTTATGTTTTATGTCTATTTGATTACCGTAATATGTGTTTCAGTTTTGTTTCATTAAAACTGTACTACGCAGCTTGCCTAATTTGTACGAGTTTGTTCCAATTATTGTTCTACAAAAGTATGAAATTGTAACTGCTTGTCTGTTCGTAAGAACATGATGGTTCAGTATCGACTTGGGATATACAATTCAACCCCCCTTTTATGTTGTTTTATTTTTTTAAAGTATTTTTTCTTCTGTGCAACTTTACATTTCTTTACAAATTATAAATAAATTTTAAACGCATTTTATTTGTATCCAAGCCACAAATTTGAATAAAAAGAATAATTTTTCCGTCTGTGTGACTTTTACAAATTTATTCAATTTACTTATTTGTTTCGGAACTTTATTCCATCGTTAGATTCTCGCTCTATTGAGGTCGTTAACAGGTTCAAATAAATATAGTCAACATATCACAAACACAAATATACGCGCACAATAAAACAATAATACATAAGCTATAACTCGGCGTGTGCACATTGTCGAAAGAGGCCGTATGTATTCGACGATGTGCACTGCTTCAGTAATTAACTTAGGTTAACTACAGCAAAAATAGGATTTGACCATATTATTCAAATAACATTGTTTTTCTAAGTTTGATATGTACTGTAGTACCAACTTTGTATATTAATTTATGTTTGTGTATTGTGTATTAGTGTTTACGTGTATTTTTTCATCTGACGGTAGTATTGTGATACCAAAACAGCTGGTATGACACAATAAATGCATCAACAACATAGACTGCTTCGCTTAAGTACAATAATATAAAAACACTCGGTAAATGTATACAATGAAATACTTCATTATTTTAGACTAAATATTAGGCCTATCCCTATATTTAATTACCCTTAAGCCCTTAACACATATTAAATTTAGACATAAAATGTTTAATGTTAAAAATTTGAGTTGAAATGAAAGATTCACTTCAAAATAATTATAAAATTCCTATCGATAAGGTTTTTTTTAAAGATTCAATTCAATGGAACTATGATTAAATTCGATGTTGCTTATTGGCATTTCGATTAACAATAGAAAATATAGAAACCATAAACCTCCTATTTTTCTCGTGTAATAAATCGTGCTATTTCATTTGTAATGGAATAAATGCAAATAATCTTCACACAATTCAATACCAGATCGTAATATAACCTACAAACATACACTGCTTCAAATTGTACCACCGACATCAATGCCATAGAATGTGTGTTATCTTTTGTTGATTTGAAGCATTTGGTATTGTCTCGAATTGAAAGGGAAGCAATGAATGCCCGCATTGCAATATGTAGGGGAGGGGGATTTGCTAACTTTTCATTCGTTTCGATGTTGTCACGCCTTTATTCTTTAAAAATATTATTACCACCTTCCTTCTTGTGAGGTGACATTCTGCAATTGTTAAACACAGGTGTATACAGAATACACATCCACCATGAATACATTAATACATTAGTGGGACTAATAATACGATCTCTAAACTGTTAAGTACATACTGTATTAGGAATATTATGTACTAGGGGCTCTGCCCCTGGACGCTTCGCGTCCCAACCCCGCCTCGGCCTACGGCCTTAGATGGCTGCTTCGCTTCGCTCGCAGTTGGAAAACTCGCTAAAGGTTCTCGCTAATCTTTGGCTCGTTTGTACCTGGGTGACCGAGCATAAATCAGCTGTTTTATTTGTCAGCTAACTCAAACTCATTAAACATTATCTCCATAAGATTAACATTAAAATTTGAAGGCTTGCGGGCCGGAGCTCCTTCTCGGGTGAATAGCGGCTAAACGGATGATCGGATCTTTAATGTGATGGAAAATCGTTGGTGTGAAATTTAATTTTCTACAACTTTTGTATTTAACATTTTTTGCTTTCTCTTACCGTTTTCTTACAAAACGCGCTCAGAGTGGAAAATGTTCAAATAATACTACATAACAATAATTGAAATGTAAAAGGTTTCTTCTCTCTATATACAGCGTGTCCCACGAAGAGTTTGCTATTTTTGAATTAATATGCCGGACATATCGAACACTCTACAAACTGGAAACTCTACAGTTATATTACATAGATATGTAAAATAGTTACCCTCGAGTTTCATTTGCTTATGATCTTATGACCAATCAAATCAAAATGGCGGAATAACAAAAATGAACAATAATCTTGTGGATAAAACACTTATATTTACAAGAAGATTCAGATGGCAAAAAAACATTTGTTTTTGCCATTCATAATTAATTTATTAGCTGGTTTTGTGAACTCGCTACAATGAAACAATTGATTAATAAAACTATTTGATACCGGTTGTGTTGTGTTGTGGCATATCTAAAAATGAATTTTTCAATTGAACAAAAAGTAAAATGCAGTTCTTGGGCTATTGCTTTTGAAAATGAACATGAAGCGATAAGGCGTTATCAAAAAACCTATCCAAATGTAATTCCGCCATCAAGGACATCGATTCATAAATGGAAGACTATCCTACTAGAAACTGGTTCAATTAAAAATAGTTACCATAGATCTTATAACACAGAACGTGAAGAGATTGCATGCGCTGCTTTATTGAGATCTCCAAAAAAAAGCCCATTTAAATCAGAAAAGTTGCATCTGCTACTGGAATACCAAAGTCATCAGTCCAAAGGTATGCCAAGAGAAACAAAATAAATCGTATAAAACACATTTATTTCACGGACTGCTGGAAGATAACCCTGACAGAGTGGAATTCTGTTAAGATAATTAAAGATAATTGAAAATACTGACGAAGGTGCCAAATGGTATGAAGGAATCGTATTTTCTGGTGAAGATATATGTTACCTAACAGGTACTGTAAATAGACATAATTGTAATTATTATAACACACAAAATAAACATATCTTACACGAAGAAAACTTGAAATCAAAGGGTATAACAGTTTGGGTTGCTGTCACCAAGGATGGTGTTTTATCGTATGACATATCACATCAGACAATGTGATAGACAGATACGCATCAATATTAACTAATCACATAGTTACTCTTCTTCCATCAGTTATGCTAATGTGGCCAAAGCAGTTTTAGATCAACATCTTCATAACCGTTGGATAGGTCGTGGCAGCAACTTCATGGACTAGCCTCCTAGACACTTGTCTGTTCGTGATTGTTTCCTGTAGGGCTTTTTGAAAGAAAAGGTTTATTCTCACACTTTAGCAACAGATGATGAATTATTGAGGCTGACTGGAAAGGAACTGCTATTGATATCTCGGCAATGTTTCAAAAACGCGTATGACTCATGTTGTCTGATGATGCTTAGCAGCGAAACAGCTGTAACAATTGTATTGTTGTTTTTGTGAAATTGTGTTTAAGTTTTATTTTTATCTTATTATGGAATTTCACCAAGTACCGACTGTGATCACACTTAATACAAAAGATAGGTGGTTAATTTGAGGAGAATAGAAAACGATGACTATATAATTACATGGAAATTAAGTGAAATGGATACTAATTGTGTTGTGTGCAGAAGTAAAGAGATAACCACCAACCATGAGGGAAATGGCCCTGGACGACCCTTGATACAATTAGTGAGAGTAGTGAAAGTATATATGTAAAACCGAATGGAAGGAAGGAAGTGAGAGTTTGATGAAAAGTGAGAGTGTATGTGAAGACTTAAACCATAAATAAGACTGTTTTTTATAAAACCTAAATAGTCACTGTTTATAAATAACTGATTAAAAAAATATGTTTACGATACAAAAGTTTCAGCACAGAATATATTAAAAATTTGTTTACAATATTTACAAATTTAATTCGGTATTAGGAAAAGGTGAATGAATAAACCCAAAACTCAAACATCATGAACTGTATAAATACGAACAAATATACAATAAACACAGAATACTTAAACAAAGTCAAAGGACTTCACTTTATCATGATTTAGTTATTTTTATACAGAGTTATTGTACATAATTAGGTCTGTTCATTCATGTGTCACTGCTCCTACATATTACAAATTTTTGGGCATCTTACATTAAAGTGCTTTTAGTAAACTCAGATGCAGGACCTAAGAGAAATTCATATTTGTGGTAGCTTAACTGGATTGTTTTCAGACATATATCCTATTACAGTAGTTTTTTCTCTGTCAAACAATCCTTGTTAAAAGTATCTTACCTTATTGTTCCGTCAAGTGACCTCAATTTTTCTGTTTTTCGTTACGCGTTTCGGGTTGTTAACCCATCTTCAGACGATATAAAAGAAGATTCCTACAAACACAATTCCTCTAAAACGAGGTCGTCAAGTTTTAAAAAACAATCACATAAAAACACATACAATATACAGTTCACATATTCAGAGTCCGTTAACACGTGCACTCGTCGGTTGCTGGCCAGCGACTATCACTATCAGTCGGTTGTTCTCCCCACTCCGAAACACTTTGTACCGCGGGCTTCTTGAATACATATCGCCGTGTCGTACAAAATGTTAGAATTGAAACTCAGTTGGTCATTCAATAGTTGGTGGTCACC
>JAGFPH010000308.1:461857-472687 GCA_018207615.1 Philaenus spumarius
GAAACATCAAGCTTTTAACAGCATACAAATGAAACTTAGAATTTGTGCATTCGTTTAGAGGCTGGAGAGCAATAGGTCGCTTTTCCACGTAGCCCCAAGGGCAATAAAGGACTTTTTACATTTCTTTTCCATGTAGGCTATTTACTGATATTTGTTAGGTCAAACAATTTCACTGAACGAAATCTTCCCTGTTAAAAATAGAAATAAACTAGTAACCCCTCGTGAAAAATCACAGGCAAATTAATTAGATACACATCAGAAATACATAATTTAAAAAAAAAATACTATTTAAAAAGAACAGATTTTGTCTAAGCCTACAAATGTTGACGGGGATTTTTAACTCTGTAAATATGTACAGTTTAAAACTGTAGGATTATAAAACTGTAGGCTATTTGTTACAATTTTGCATTTATATTCATTATTATATATCTAAATAAAGATGAAAATATTATCTCTTAAGTGCTTTCATAACTTCACATTGATAGATCAAAGCATTTAGAAGTTATTAATATTATTATAATGAAGAAATTAATAATGGAAAATATTTATATGTTATACGCAGATGTACGAATGTTTCCGAATATAAACGAATGGGTATCTCTTCTTTAATCTTGTATAAATGAATATATTGATAGTAAAAGGTTTTATTTACATTTATTTTATTCCCTCAAAGCAAATCTTATAACGTATTATAGCCTTCGTTAGTTCTTTAACTCATATTTTAAGAAAATCAACTTCACAAGACTTAGGCCTATATTGATTGAAGTTGTAAACATAACCCAAAAGTATAATCTATGTCAGATTTTGTTTAAGTATTACAAATGGTGGATGAAATCAGCTGTTATATTATAAATACAGTTAGGAATACTAACTCATTGCCCAAGAATGCATAAGTAGTGCTAAGTTATTGATCAACATTGGGTTGGGTGATACCTTGACCTTTGCAGACAGGATGAAGGTCAATCGACGTAAAGGTCTGTCATTAGTCGCTGTGCTCGATAACTCTCGACACCCCCGCAACTAAATATAACCGGGTAATGTTGAAGTCTGTTGGTCAGAACTCGTTTAAATATAATACTCTGAACGCAATAAAAGCAAAGTTTAAAATATTGTTTGGCAGCTCAAGACATTTCGAGCCTTCTTGTCAATTTTGTTTTCTTGGTAAAACCACTAAACAATGTAATTTTAAATAGTGCAGCATGGGTTGCAAAATTACACCATGAGAAATAATTGTTTTACTTCTCGGGGCGACAGCTGCTTGTTTCCTACCCCAAACACTCGTGCTTTATCTAATCTCACACATTTGTGTACGAAATAATTTAACTAAGAATTCATTTCACGAATAGTATGTGATTTCTCAAGTTAACTTTTTATACATCGGCATTTAAAAACTAAAGTCTATTTTGGTTTACTAAAACTGCGTCAAACCAAAACAGCGGTTTTAATAGTTTAACATAATCTAATGTTTTTTTTTTGGGACTATCAAATTGTCCAAGCATTACACACTCATAAATAGACTCTGTAGTTTTATTATTTTTGAGAACACTTATAGAGATTTTTCTATTTTCAAAATGTTTTTTTAATATGAAATAGTGATTGTCTATACTGAATACATTTTGTTACTTGATCATTTTACTACATGAAGACAGAATTAAAAGTAATTGAAAAAACCGTAAGCAGCACTGCCGCATTACAATAGCCGAATTTTCTTATCAGGGAATAACTAGTATTAAATACTGGGAGTTTCCTATGAATTTTGTTCCTTGTTCCGGGAACTGTACCTAAAATACCTTTGCACGATTATCCTAAATTTAATTGCCTTTCGAATGATACAACTCACAAATTGTACTCGGACTTATATACTAATCAAATATTTACCCAAATACGATAAAACGGTATAACTCCGCCATTTTGAATCGGAAAAACAAAAAACAGGGTTTCTGAAGAATCTTACTAGGACCCTTTCACAAAAAATCAGCAATTTTGAAGCACTTATCAATCCGGGAATGAAAAATATATGTAGGCCTACATACATAAAATTAATGAATTTTGGGTATCGTCTCCAAATGGTCTCAAACGTATAGAAACGAAGTTTTACCCTCCCCCGACCTACCGTTTTCAAGTTGGGTATAATACCTCTTATTTTCTTCAAAAATTCGGCTAATAAATTAACTGAATATTATAGGATACACTTTTTATATAGATTATATTTTAAATAGAACGTAGAGATATGAATAAGCTAATTAATTCGCTAAAAATGTAGGAAAAATAAAAATGTATAATATATACTTACTATAAAAAACTAAACACAACCTAAAAAAAAAAAACAAGCTAAAGCAACAAAAACAAACAGAAGACTAAAACAGCTGAACCGCCGGCAATTGTAAGGCGCAGTTACAATCCAGATTGAGATTAAAAACATATTTTTGCAGATTTCTTTTCATAAATTGAAAAAATTTAATAATTTTTGGTTAAAAAATATATATGTTTACGAATGTTTTTTCTGAACCCCCAACGTTTCGTCTCCTAAGTGTTTACATACCTCTACAAACTATTTCAACTGTTTCAATCGGGTCTAGACCTGTAATAAAATCGATTATTAAATTTGTATTTCTTAAAACTACAACTGAAAACAACATTTATTTTAGATGTTTAAAATCAGCTGACATTTATAAAGTAACACACAACGTAATGTTTAATGCTACGATAAATACAGATAAACAGTGTTTCACACTTTATGCTTTGCCCGACGTATCCGCCCTTATAGAAGCTTATTTATAGCGTTCTGAAGGACCAATTTTAATGAATTTTGTATCGTTAGGTTGCGATTTTTGAGTATAAAAAAAAAATTTAATAATGTTTGAAATTCGGCTAACATATCTAATAATTATGAAAATCCGTAGGTTTTTTTACGTTTTAAACAGAAAATTAGCTCATCGAGAATTATTTTGGAAAATACTTAAGAAGCTCTTTTCAACCACACCAAAATAATTAATTCTCAACAGACTTATTTATTATGTAAGGCAATCTAGATAGCTTTAAGTTTGTCTTCACCACAAAGTGATTATGCCCGACAACAATGTTGAACAACAATACGGTCTACTAATTATTTAAGGTTTATTTTACACTAGGGGAGACCCCTGCGTGCTCCGCACGCCAACCCCCGTTGAGAATTTCTAAAAACATATGTTGTTTTACTTTCTCACTATACTATAGTATAGAGAAAGTATAGTGATCGCAAAAAAAATCGATGTTGAGATTTTTGTGGACATATTCGTTTTGGGACCCCCTGAGTCCAAAAAAGTGGTTTTTACAAAATGTCTGTCTATATGTCTGTATGTATGTCTGTATGTATGTACATATGTATGTATGTACGTATACAAAGCTAGAGCGAAAACTATTCGATCGATTTTTAACAAATTTGCACCAGGCATGTCAAGTAGGCCTGTATAGATGCACAAAAAACGGTTTTGAAAAACAACCCCCATTTTGGCAAAAAAAAAACCACAAAAATCAGTTATAATTTTTTTTATAAAAAAACGGCTCTAATGATTTTGATAAAATTTGGCTTATTTGTAGCCTTTAATGTACCCTTTAATTTTCAAAACCTTTTTTAGTAGACTACATCTATGCAGGCTTAATTGACGTGTTTAGTGCAAATTTGTTCCAAATCGATAGAATAGTTTTATCTCTAACTAATAATAATAATATTTATTAGTTAATCTCCTAGTTTAAAATCACCTCTCCTACCCCTCCTACAATAATGAAGTCACTGTGAATCTGTTTAATAATTTAAATATGTTTGTGAGAAAGTATGCGCCAGTTTCTGGTACCGTTTATTACTTATAATAAAAGTGTAGGGGATTAATAACAACCTCAAAACTAAGATTATAAATAATGTTAAATGTTCAAACCAAATTATTTCGTATATTTTATAACAGCAGTTATAATAAAGGTTAAAAGAACCAGCATCAAGGCTCAGGACTACACTTAATCAAAAAACTAACCAAAAAGTTAGAAATACAAATAATTGTTTCATATTTTAAAATCAGCAGTTAATATGGGTTACTCACTATCAATTACCGTATATTATAAATAAATTGGCCCACTATTAAATTATAATATGTCTTATTTATTTTTAAGTAGGATGAACATAGTTTTTGCTTATTTTTAAAATCCGTAACGCAAGTTTTTATTGGTTTGTGTGTGTTGAATCATGTGTTTGTTCGGTCTAAGCCTAACTTAAAATATTATTTTGTACTAAGCTGGACAACGGAACCAACTATTTTATCTCTTATTTTATTCAATTGGTTGCGGTAATGAATGTAAATACATTCAAGAAATATATATTATGTGTTCGTTTAACCTAAAATTAATTATGTTTAATTTATTTTACCTGCCTTAACGGCAACATACACAGATAATTTGTGTTTAATTTTTTTGCACATCTTTGTACAGTACCACAGTACGTTTTAAATGATATAAGTTTCATTTTTCAATGGCCGTTTTTTAGTTTTTCATAATGTTGCTTATTTATTGCTGTGGGTTTAAAACGCCCAACTTGTTCCTGTGAATTTGTTCCGACTAAATTTACAAATATTTAAATAAAACATTAGTTTATCAATATGAAATCTAGCCGATGTTACTTAGGTTCAGTACTTCCAGTGATTACCCCCTACATACAAAGAAACAAATTTCACCTCTTTACAATATTAGTATAGGATAGTGCGTTTTGTTTTTACTTCAACAGATGGCTTTGTTTACAAAAACCTATCTTAAAAGTTAGAAATCCAAATACTTGTTTTCAAAATACATAAGAAACCATCAGATTTGTCTCTTTATTACAGCCTTAAAAATATCTATATGGTCTCATTTCACCGAGGGTACTGAGTTTTTGGCGAAATATTTGACCCTGTATAACTCGCTAACGAAGCTATTTCGGGCCTATATTTATATGAACCTTTTTCTTATTTTTAGCTGTAGAGTAAGTTTCCGAGAGATTGCCGCATAGTTGTGAATCACCATGTATATAATGAGGCAGAAAGGAAGCATTTTCAGTTCATAAATGAACTTCTATCTTGAGGCTTATGTTGGTGGCCTGAAACGCTTTCAGAAATTAGAACACATATTTTTGAGAAACTGATTAATTTGCATATTTATTACTGTTTTTATAGTGTGTTCACTGAGCGTGTTATGGTTGACCTTATCGGCAAAATTTCTTCAAACAAAACGATTCTCTGAACATATTCGTCTTTTATATAAACCTTTCCGACTGATAATGACGTGAAACCTAGACGAATGCCAGACACGGTAATAAAACTATCAGGAATCTCACGTAGCGTTTAGATGGGAAAGTGCAATGTCGGTCTCGACATTCCTCAGACACCGGAGTACCGTAGCACAAGTAGGCCTGCTTTGTTGTCACGCTATTCTTACATTTCCTGACGTCAAGTCGCGAGAATTACATTTGCATATCCACCTCACTCGGCTTTCGCTATTTGCGTTTCTGTTTATACGCTGGTTGTAGACTAATTCTGGCCTGATTTGCGTTCAAGGGAGGAAAACCAAAAGTTCACAGTGTACAGAGTGGCGGGTGATACGAGTCAAAAACTTTGATATGAACTACTTGGAACTACTGACAAAATAGTGCACATTGTAATATTTTTACTACCATGTTTTTCTATTAAATACATATTATAAGATTTCCTTAAAAACATCGTTACTTGTGCATATAAAACTAAAATTTCTTGACTATGCATGCGTGTTTTGTTGAGTTTAAAACCATTTTCAGGGCCTACATAAAATTTCCAACATAAATTAAGCGAGGTGTAGTAATGTTAAACATTAATATTAATCCACGAAAATTTTAATTTTCACAATATACATACAATTTTCAACAAGAATTACTTAAAATAACCGAGCTACAGATTGTTAAATAGTAAAAGTCATCGCTGAAAGTCTATATTGGTAAACATAGTACAAAAATTTTAAAGATAAAAAAGTTAAAATCTTTCTTATGGTATAGTTTTGAATGTGTCAAATGTCATTAAAAACTGCATGGAGAGCTAAGCTGTTAGGCCCATAGCGGTGATATGTTGTGGGTTGGATGGGTTGTGGGTGGATAGTGGTGGGGTTTTATAGAAAAGAGAAAGGTCTCCAGATACAGTAATATTAATAAGCGCTATGAAAAAAAACACGTCTTTTCCCCTTATTTTACATCTTATTGTAATATTTTGCTAAAGTTTGTCTTTTTTTTATAACTTGTTTAGTCATTTAATATTTTTGTGTACAACTTGTTTAGTCATTAATTATTATTATTTGTGTATCTATATTGGAAAAAAGAACGGTAAATTTTCAATAAAAAAAAAATATTGTAAGCATTCCTTTAAATAAGTGTAGGCCTAATTCCTAAATTTTTAAGTAACGTTGAAAAAAATAAATAAATAAGTTGGAACTTTCCTGTATTTTAAGTTTTAAATAAAATTATTTTTATAAGTAGCTTACATACTTAACTGTCTCTCTCCCGATAAAGTTTGTATAATATGGATAAGTTTGTACAAGTATATTATACAATACCTACTGCAATACTTACTTTAGATAAAAATCTTCAAGCCTTCAAATAAATGTATAGAACAAGAAACCAGCAATACAGGTAAGAATCATGAATAAAGTAGATTTTAAAATTTTCACAAAATTCCTTAGAACAATTTCCAGGCTACCTAAGCTTCAGAATGAAGTCAGAAATGATTTCCGGACTGATAGACATCGAAAAAGAGCGAAACCCAAAGAGTGTGAATTTAAGGTTTTCCCCCCATTCATGAGTTGAAACTAATTTCAAAATTTGCCCAATTTGAAAACGTTTGTGCTTTTCGAACTCGCGGATTGATCCTCTACAACTTTTAGGGAGGGGTATTGATAAAATTTGATGTTGGGAAGTTACAGCACACTGAAAACGGGTAAAACACAGTTTTTGGCAAAGTTGAGATATCTTGCTGTTTTTTGGATCACAATGTAAGTCGAACTACTGGACCAATTTTGCATTTTGTTTTTTTAATCGACGCGAAAATCTGTCCTCTTTAATTTACTAAAGTTCGGTTGTTTACAAAATATGGACCATTTTCGAGTTAGAACGAAAAACTAGAAAAAGTCCGAAAATTTCGAGGTTTTTCGGCCCCCAAAAGGTGTCCCCACCCCCTTTCGAGGTAGCAAAATTTGATTTGGCATACCCGCGCCGTACCAAACGATCCTAGAAAAAATCTTTTGCCGCAATTAATGTAAGCTGAACCAAGTTTTTGGATCCTCTATATACTGGGCTACTACCTTGTTAACAACATTTTTGATGCGCATAGTAGGCCTATATATGTAGCTAGGCTACTTGTAAAACTATTAAATTTTCAAAATTTTAGTACTTTTAGAATATTTTAAAAATTATAGGCTATCATTTAAAATTCTTTAAAATATGTTTGATTTCTATCTATTTATATATATAAAAGCCAAATCCACTGACTCACTGATCACGATTTCTCAAAAACTACTGAACAGATTGGGACGAAATTTGGTATGTAGCTTCCTCTAGGGCCATATGTACTAACGAAGAAAGGTTTTCAAAAAATTCAAAATTTTAGGGGGGGGGGGGGGAGGGGGTCAAATTACTAAATCACGATTTCTCCAAAACCACCGAACGGATTGGAATGGAATTTGGTATATAGCTTCCTCTAGGGCCCTAGGAGCTGGCTAAGAAAGAGTTTAAACAAATTCGAAATTTTAGGGGGGTTTTTCAAAGTTAATAAAAATCCCCATAAGAAATACATAAAGTAATATATTTATTGGTATAGTAAGTATATTTTTTGTTAATATACATTTAACTTTGATTTGTCTATCCGTGCAAAGCCGGATCGGGCCAGCTAGTCAAGTGTAATATGTAACTGACTTTGTCATGACTGTTAACAAAAAATCAACGTAGAGGAAAAACTTCCAAAGATACAATTAATCAATTTTAAATGTATATTCTTATGGGGTCTTTAACGCATAATAAGAAAGGATTTTGCAAAAATTTTATTTTAAAGTAAAAATTCGGAGGTTCATTCCAAACACTAAAACAGATAAAACAACTGATTCGGATGAAAAGCTTATTAACGTATTTATTTAAAAGGCATTTACATTGACTATAGTAACTGTCTTAGCAAATTTAGAGTCAGTTTATTATTCTACTCAGCCAAAATCTTTTTTAGGTTGTAGTAACAAAATAAAAGCAAGCACAAAAAATCAACGAAAAATGCTTGCAGTATTAAATTCGAACACGTGTAAACATATTATAAAGAAACAGTACCAGGAACTGGCACATACTTTCTCACATTTTAAAATTATTAAACAGATTCATTGTGACTGCATAATTGTAGGAGGGGTAGGAGAGGTGATATTAAAGTAGGAGATTAACTAATAAATATTATTATTATTATGTAGACAGAAAACTATTCGATCGATTTCGAACAAATTTGCACCAAACACGTCAAAGATGCACGAAAAAAGTTTTTGACAAATTTTGAAAAACAACCCCCTTTATGGCCAAAAACCACCAAATTATTATTATTATTAACTAAACGAGAAGTTTTAGAAAGATGCGGTTTTTTGCATATGGTAGGGTACATTAAAGGCTACAAATAAGCCAAATATCATGAAAATCGTTAGAGCAGTTTTTTTATAAAAAAATAATAACAAATTTTTTGGGGGTTTTTTTTGCCAAAAAGGGGTTTTTTTTCAAAAATGTTCAAAACAGTTTTTCGTGCATCTATACAGGCTATACTTAAATTTGTTTGAAATCGATCGAATAGTTTTCGCTCTAGCTTTGTTTACAGACAGAAATTTTGTAAAACCCACTTTTTTGGACTCAGGGGGTCCCAAAACGGATATTCCCACAAAAATCTGAACATCGATTTTTTTTGCGATCACTATACTTTCTCTATACTAGTATAGTGAGAAAGTAATAAAACAGCTTTTGGATTCGGATCCAAAACTTAACATAATTTTCGGTTAGGCCTATACTGAACCAAAACTAGTTTATTTGGAGCATTTAAAACACTTATTACAATCGCAACCAACTTAGTTTAGAGTCAGGTAATTATTATTCACAACTAAACATTTGTTTGGATAACTAAAAGCAACCCAAGGCCTTGAAATACAGTATAAGTCAAACATATGGTGTTACATATTATAATGTCCCCTTTAGTTGGCAATATCAAAATATGTTTGAAATGTTGATTATTTAAATATTAATGGTCAAATTACAACGCACGCCACAATTCGTATTATTGGGGGATGGTTGTTTCCAGTTTTACATCTGTCTTACACTCCTATTGTTCACCTCTACCTACACCATCCTACTTAGATCGAAATGCTTCTTTTGTAATCGATTTCGTGGAAAAATCAGAGTATGCAATAATTCGTTTGCGTTGGCTTCGCAATGAATCGCTGCGACGGTTGTCGCTGTGACTCCCTTAGTTCTTATATATTCCTTAACTTTTGGGAAAGTTAAACTTTGATCTCCTCTCCGGGAAAAATGGACAGTGGAATATTTCTTTGGTTATTATTATCGTGAAATACTCGAGTTAACCTACTTATAGCTCTGTCATGGTTTCTTCATTTCTTTCGGATATAATTGGCCGAGCGAGAGACAGTTTGACAAACGAGTCCTTGGATTCCGTTTTTTCTTTTACCGTTCGAAATACTAAATAATTCGATGAAAGGAATATGACTACATAAATTGAAACTAATAATTATTTACAAGATCCTAAAATTGCATATTTTTCACGCCTTAACTTGTATTAGAATAAACGATAACAAGAATAATTGTTCAAAGCAACTCTTGCGCTTTCCACATTGAATGAAAGGAAATGCAATAACATTTGACATTGGGTTATTACATCTTTAAAATTGCCATATCTCGGTTATGTCACATTCTACTTCTTACAAACAAAAGAATAAAGTTATGATATACTTATCTCGTTTGGTTTTATTAAAACCAACCATTTTGTATTATATATTTTTTAAACTCCACTATGTTGATTTTACACCGTTACCTGTTCACTTTAATAAAGTTCAAACTACATTGAAAACCTAGTTGCTTTTGTAAAATAAAAATGGCCGGGTACTTTTACGACCGGAGGGAAATAAAATGCTGGTAGTTAATCAGACGCCGGAGCGTTAAATGTGTTACAATTCTTTACCTTTGTTTGTAATGCGGTTTACTTTAAATTACAATAAAGTTGAAGTGCATTCAAAGATAACATTTTTTTTATTTTCTGGGTTCTTTACATAAAATCGGAACTAGTCTACTATGGTTATTCATTTGTTTGTCCGAGAGTCATTTCTTTCCGTAACGTGTAATGACATGTAATATTTTCCAATAATTAGATCCCAAAAAAATGATATGCCTTTAATATCATCTAATATTTATGTATTTATTCTTCATGCATCCAATATCGTAAACATTTTAGAAGGCAAAAGTTTAGTACAATGTATTTATAGAATGATTCTGTAATGCGCGGACGTAATTCATGTGGGTTAAAATGAAGAAAAACGTCCAAAAAACATATACCCGGAAAAGCTTCTTGAACCAGTTATCCACCATTTTGTTTTTACTAATGTATATCTACAGAACGGCTTATCGATTAGGTTCAAATTTCGCACGGTACTTATCAATGTAAATACCTGGCCAACATTTATCAACTTGTTCTAATAATCCGATTTAAGATGGCGGATATTTTAAGATTTTAAATGAAAATACCTCAACACGCTCCCGTACCTGAGGGGGATAGAGCGAGGACTCATAGG
>JAGFPH010000308.1:486622-496849 GCA_018207615.1 Philaenus spumarius
AAACAAAAAGACTACTAATTTGTCCTGTAAAGGCTACAAAACACATAATGTTTGACTACTAACTTGTACTGTAAAGACTAGAGAACATATTACGTTTGACAACTAATGTGTCTTGCAAATACTACATAAGATATTACATTTAAACAAAAATGCTTCTAATTTGACCTGTAAATAAAGACCACAGAACATATTACGTTTGACAGTTAATGTGTCCTGTAAAGACTACGTAACTTTTTTTTAAACAAAAAGGCTACTAATTTGACCTTGAAGACTACAAAACATAATTATTACATTTGACTACTAATGTGTCTTATAATTCAGAACATATTAAGTTTGACTACTAATTTGTTCTGTAAAGCCTGCAGAACATATTACTTTTAAACAAAAAGACTACTAATTTGTCCTGCAAAGGCTACAAAACACATAATGGTTTACTAAGACTCAATTGTCCTGTAAAGACTACAGAACAATTTACGTTTGACAACTAATGTGTCCCGCAAAGACTACATAACTTATTACTTTTAATCAAAAAAGCTTTTTATTTGACCTGTAAATAAAGACTACAGAACATAATATATTACGTTTGACAATTAATGTCGCCTGTAAAGACTACGTAACTTTCTTTTAAACAAAAAGGCTACTAATTTGACCTGTGAAGATTACAAAACATAATTATTACGTTTGACTACTAATTTGTCTTGTAAATAATTCAGAACATCTTACGTTTGACTACTAATTCGTTCTGTAAAGTCTACAGAACATATTACTTTTAAACAAAAAGACTACTAATTTGTCCTGTAAAGACTACTTCAGTTATTACTTTTACATCAATTATTACTTTTAAACAAAAAGACTACTAATTAGTCCTGCGAAGACTACAGAACATAATAAGTTTGACAACTAATTTGTGCTAAACTACACGTCGTTCACTTTCTTCTAATCCATAATTGTAATTAATGTTATTTGTTACATTTATAGATGCAATTTCTACATCAATATTTATGTTGTCAATCATAACAAATCATAGTTTAACCAACCTACACTATAGATAATCTTACCTATAGAATGAACAAAAACAACAAAAATAAAATCTACTTATCTTCCGCTATTTGTTGTGGCTAATATAAATGGCGCATGGACGTCCCCCTCTGTTCCCACGGCAGGATGGAAATGTTTATTGTAATGCTTTTGTAGATATTTCATTGTCAACATATCTGACATACTGTTTCTGTAGACGGTTTATGCAAACAAGGCATCCAAACGAGGGATTTAAAACAAATTGCCTTCTCCATCACTGTTAGTATTGGGTCAGATGGAAGAGAGGACTTTATATAAGTCCTTATCTCAACCAAAATAAAGGAATTAGTTCTTTCGATTCAACTCACTCAGTTTCGATTTAAAAAAAGATTATGAAACGTAGCCAATATTACCGAAAATTTATAATTCACGCATTAGTGAAGTTGCATCGAAATCAAATAAGAAGATTTTAACAATTCGCAATAAACATATGTTGTATTATTAGCTGCAATTATAAGACTGCGTTCCTTAATCTGTGATAAAATAAAAAAATAATATAGAAATAACAATAAAGTAAAAATCTAAAAATTAAAACAAAAACAATTAATTCTCGTTAGATACTAAAAGAACCCTATAAAATGGTAGAAGGAGAAACAAAGTCGGAAACAAGGGCGATTTGTCCGGGAGAAAAATAGTGGGTTGTAGAAGAGCTAATGACATTAAAGCCGGATTAACTGCAAGGCTAAAGTTGAACACGTCTTGATAAATGATACTTGCACGTGGTGTGGCTTCCTTGAAAATATAGCCATCATCTGGTTTAGCGATGAAAGTGTTGTGTGTTGAATACGTAATCGTACAAGGCAATGTTTTCATACCAAAATACGCAATAAAAAGTATGAATCTCTACTGCGTTTCTGCTATGAGACATCTACAACGTCCTGACTTGCTCATCAGGAACAAGTACCTCCTCACCAGTCAGGCCGACGCAGTGGTAGAAGTCTCAAGCATCTGCTCCAAGCATAACTTAATCTCAAAGCAGGTGCTTGATATCTATATTTTTTCCTTATAGCAGACAATCGCCTGTATTTTTTCAGTATAGAAGACAATTGCCTATAATTTTTTGGTGTAGTAAACAATCAATATAGACCCTATTTCTTAAGTACATCAAACATTCACCTACATATTTTCAGTTTAGCAGACAATCGCCTATATTCTTTGTGTACTTATTTTACTACGCCTAACGTAAATTTTAAAAAAAGAAGCACAATGTCCATTTCAGAAGTGTTAAGGAAGCACAATGTATATTTCAGAGGTATTATCAAGTAAACTATATATACTCTGCACATGTGTATTAATATAGTAGAGCGTGACGGGAAAATGCGTAACGGTAAAATCCGATTCACTGCCTGCAAAATGTTTTGGACGCGGTGTGCCAATATGGTGAAAACACTTTTAAAAAAACTGATATAAAATTGAACTTTTAAAACAGCAAATGAAATAACCCAGTTGTTTTAATAGCTGTAATTCCGTTGTGCTCAGAGGCAACTAACGCTTCGCTGGTTAAATCGAAGGAGGAAGCACGGATTTCAACACGTAAAGTAGAGTTTGTCAAAACATTCATGATTGCACCAATATTCAGCATCGTGCACTGGTAGTCTTTTAAACAATTTTAATGCGACTTTATGTAACAATGGAAATACGAAGGTAAATAAACTCAAATGAGAACTACTGAAATTAATGCAGTTTGAATGAAATACTGCGCAAAGTTTTCCAATGCCATCTGGTGTTGTGAACTTTGAAGATTTTTGTTTGTGTCATAAACAAGTCATTCTTCGACTCAAAAATCTAATTTTCGTTTATTTTAAATCATTTTACTTTCTCACTACACTGTATTGTAGAGATAGTAATAGTGATCGCAAAAAAATCGATGTTGAGATTTTTGTGGAAATATCCGTTTTTGAACCCCTGAGTCCAAAAAATTGGTTTTTACAAATGTGTACAAAGCTAGAGAGAAAACCATTCGATAGATTTCGAACAAATTTGCACCAAACATGTCAAATAGGCCTGTATGGTTGCAGGAAAAAAGTTTCTGGAAATTTTTGAAAAACAACCCCCTTTTTGGTCAAAACACCCGCAAAAAATCAATTATTATTTTTTATAAAAAAACGGTTCTAACGATTTTGATAAAATTTTGCTTATTTGTAGCCCTTAATGTAGGCCTACTACGACATGAAAAAACCGCATTTTTGTAAAAAATTTTGTTTAGCTAATAATAATTATAACTGATTTTTGGGGTTTTTTTGGCGAAAAAGGGGGTTGTTTTTCAAAACTTTTGTTCGTGCATCTATGCAGGCCTAATTGACATGTTTGGTGCAAATTTGTTCGAAATCGATCGAATAGTTTTCTCTCAAGCTAATGATAATAATATTTATTAGTTACTCTCCTACTTTAATGTATCTACTCTCCTACTTTAATACAATTACGAAGTCACTGTGAATCTGTTTAATAACTTAAATACGTTTGTGAGAAAGTATGTGCCAGTTTCTGGTACCGTTTATTTGTTATATAATAAGGAAAAAGGTATTATGTTTATATTAGAGGTTTCACAGATGTAGGTCATACATGTAGGTTACAATTTGTAGTATATTGTAGAATTATTCTTACAGCCAATCATCGATATAGCTGAGGATACAGAGAGTTGTAAAACACGGATGCATGAGAACAAAATGTACAAGCTTGCATAAAGCCAGTTTTTAACACGAAGGTTTTTCATGTTGTTAATGTACATATCAAGAAGATAATCTTCTGCTTAATTTGAACACTTTTCTGATTACCAAAGTGACACGGATAGAAAAAAAAAACCTATTTGAAAATCACAGTTGGTTAATTTGTTAACTATTCATTTTGTGTTAAAATGTAAATGCTACTGACACACGACGAGGAGCGTCACTATTACTAGGGTGATTCAGGAAGAAACGCAAAAACTTTCAGGACAAGTTCTACTAGTGAAAATAAAGAAAAACGTTCCTATAAACATAGGTTCGGAAAATAATTGTTTTCAGATATACGCCACTTTGTTTTTTTCTTCTACAAAATAATTCGTACCTAGAGAAATGTTTAACTGATTGAGTTCAAACTTGGCATGAAGTTTAACCTATAAAAAGGTTCTATCTTAAGAAAAATAAACGATTATATCCAATCATGCGTTTCAAAATGGCGGTTGTTTGAAAATGTCAAAACACCGTTTTTTGTAGCCCTTTTAATTTCCTATTGGATGGTGAATTTCAATTCCACTGACAACGCCGCCTGTCAACCATCATCCTCAAGAGAGCGTCTTTTCCCCCGTTCATTACACTTAACTATCAAAACAATCGGACGAAGGATAATAGTTAAGTTAAAGTTAATAATAGCATATGTACATACAATATTGTTGTGTTTACTGTGTTGGTATAGGATGCCAGGTTGAACAAACCAATTACATAACTTAACTATTACCCTTCATGCGATTGTTTTGACTGTAAGACCATCCGATAGTGAATCAAAAAGGCTACAAAAAAATGTATCTTGACATCTTTTGTTAAAATATATTATTTTTGAGTAATTTAGGTTTGAAATTTTTGAAACGCCGATTGGATTTAATCGCTTATTTTTCTTAAGATAGATCATTGTTAGGTTAAACTCCATGCTACGTTGAACTCAATCAGTCAAACATTTCTCTAGATATGAATTATTTTGTAAAAAAAAAAAACAAAATGACGGATATCTGGAAAACGAATCATTTCCGAACCATTGTTTAGATGAACTTTTTTCTTCATTTTCGTCCTGAAAGTTTTTCCGCTTCTTCCTGAATCACCCTGTGTTACTATATACAGGCACAGATCTCGGGTGTTTAGTAAATCATATACTGTGGCAGCATGTAGGCTCTGGAAACGATTGCCGGAGAGTTTTAAATGCATCAATGGGCGTGTTGAGTTCAAGAAGACTTTGGGTTTTTTGATTTTGCATCAGTTTCGGGCACTTGTGCGGTTATTAGGTGCTTTGAAGATTGTGCTTGAATGGGTGTGATTGAGAGTGTAAGTGTGTTTCTGTATAAGTATACTTTCAACTTCTGTAAAGAATAACTTACTTGCAGCATTGTATTTGGATAACCTAATAGAACTCCGATCCAATGTAATATTTCAACCCACTGGAAATTCGACGATAGTGGCGCTATCTGTTGGGGAAACGACGGAAGCGGTGTGAAGCACCAATGCTACCAATGATTTCTCCCTAGCGCTACCTCGCGGTGCGATCATGCACTATTTTCCCGACAACCTTTTTTCGGAACACAGCCCCCGTATGCATGCATGCTCTTTTTTAGTATTCATGATCTATGCTTACAGAGAGTAAGTTAGGATGGTCCTAACTTTGAGTAAAGGATAAAGATATTTATTATTATTAAGAATTAATTTTTAAAACATATAATTTTAACAGTTCTTTGAAATGATACTTAAGAACTACCACGACAAAGGCAAACAAAGCACGTTTAAATATTTTTATGTAGAGACAATATGGCAGAGGTTCTGCAGAGTATTTGGCCCCTGCTCAAGCACACACGCATACAGACACAGTCGAGTAATATTAGATCTACTTATCAAAAGCCTACTTAAAGTTCAACCTGAAGTGATATACAATGGCATAACTAAACGTTTCTACTGATGCGTCTTTTTTCTTTTTGGAAGTGTGAAGATTAAACGGACAAACATATTAATGTTTTGATCAGGTCGATTTGTCCTGAACCCTCAGAACCCATCATATCATTCGTGTTAGTCGACTTTCTTGATCACTTCTTTTCACATTCGGGTTTCTATCCATAAAGCGTGTAAGCTATAGAAATCTGAAATAGTAAATGTTATACAGGGTGGAGTGCAGAAAATTGTATCCTTTACAAGTGCTTAGATGTGTTTAAGATTGTGTTTTTAAATGCAAGTTCAATACGACGTCAAAGTACTTTTATATTAAAGTTTACATTAAATGCCCATGCATTTCAAACTATATATGGCTAGTTTTATTGAATCTTTGAAAATTCTCTTTGACCTTATCGCTGAAATTATTTGTGTAAACATAAAATAAAATAAAAAATTAATGCTATAACCGTATGGTGACATTTTCAATAGCTTTTATAGTTTCTGATTTATAATAAATAGTGCATGATAAATAAATATAGTACGATATAAGAAGGTATATTATTCAAAGAGGGGTAATGAGTTGTACTCTTCCTTCCTTAAGGTACGTTCTGATTGAAGCGACTGGTGCGATGATCGCCGTCAGATAATCGTGGAGCTATGATCGCCGTCAGATTGTTGTTATTGAAGCTATTCTACCAGTCGCCCGTTCACTTTTGCCGAGTACGAACTATTCCACTGAACGTTATTATGAATCTACACGTACGTATAGACTACTATATATACAAAGTGTAAAATAAGTCCTGACACACGTCGACATAATTTAAATAGGTTCTCTATGGTTACACCTAACAGTAAAAAACAGCCCATACATCAGATTTTGCATATCTCTTTACATTTTGAAATAATATAAAGTTTAAAAAAACTTACAAAATAACATTTTTGAGCGTAGCGAAGTAGAGCGTTATTTGATTTTGATTTTCTTACCTCAGAAATTCATGGTTTTTAAAGGGATTTCTTATGATGCGATACAAGTAGGGATTGCCATTAAAAAAAATTACGTTGTCCCATTTAACCCCTCCCCCCCTCTTCGAAATTGGGGGTAACATTTTAAAATCACCTTAAACACCAGACAAAAGTGTTATAATAAAATAAATTAAAATCTTTCATATGAAAGTTCATATGATTCCTAATGAAAGGCGCCATCTATTAAGAACTGTTTAACTAACATGACAGCTTTTAGTTAGATTGTTTACATTCTATATGCAAGTGTAATCTACCACACAAACAATCAAATTAAACCAAGGTAAATAAACATGATTTACTTCATTAAATCAATGTATTAAATCAGGTAAGTACGCCAAACTTGCGAAATATTCGCATGGGTCAGCTAGTATATTTTATATATTATACTACCTTAAATATCATTAAGTACCAATGAGATACCTAGTAAAGAAAGCTCAAAGAAATGTATTATAACTTTAATTTAGTTTAAATTTTGATAGATAATTTAGATTTTAAAACATATTTAAAATTAATTAATTCATCCTATAGGAATGTTTATAAAAATATGTAAAAAAACAGAATTTATGAAATAAAATAAATAATTAGTTTAAGTAAATTAAATTTGTTTATTAAAAGTAATAAAAATATGTATATATAATTTTTTATATAATGATTGTAATCCGAAAAACAGCTACTACGCCACCCAATTGTATATACAAAATGTATTCCTTTGAAATGGGTTAACCCTTTTTGTTACACATATTAATAAAATTTAGAGCCATGGCTTATATTACATAATATTTCAAATTACAGAATATGATACAATATAAATTCTGTGCAATTATAGTATTTCAACACATCAGTCTTATAAGGTAAATTACTATTATAATGATTTTATATATTAACATGTTTTGGATGAGACATCTTTCACAAACTAAACAAAAATTTGGATCGCTGGGTAATAATCGCTCTGCGACTGCGGTTATATCTGCTCCAGGACCAGTCGCTCGCTACAGACGCTAGCGACTCTAAGAATAATCGCTCCAACGACAACAGGACCATTTGAACAATGCAAAGCAGGCGCCCGCGATCATCGCTCGCACCAGTCGCTTCAATCACAACGTACTTTAAAACGTCTCAGTTTCGTACTCGGTTCAAACTCAGTATTGTATAAAAACGGTTTAAAAAAATATATATATATTATTAAAAAATAGCTAACACACTAGAGAACTAACTAGCATTTATAAATAACATAATTGTTCGGCTTACTTTTTGTGATGATTGGATATTGTTGTTTCATTGGTTTATGATGAACAGGGCATGTTCCAACAAGAGACGGAGGTATTTCCTCCTCGGGCGACCTTTCAGACGCATATCCTTGATCGTTGGTCACAGAGTCCTGATGTCCGTGTTGCGTTCCTTTCGATACTAAAGGATGCAGCCTTAACTCTACGTTTTTCTTATTTTTTATTTGATGATTTAAAACAGGTACATTGTTATTGTTTCTATAAGAACTATCGTCATCGGTTTCCGACATTTCGTCCAAGTCGGGATCCTTCGCGTCCAGGTGGTTCGGCAGAGACCCGCAGAACTTATACCTGTCCCTCGGCCCTACACTGTTGTCCGCCCCACTTCGACTACAAGGCGAAAAGAAACGCCCGACACTGGGACGCATTATTTTACCATTACATAGGTTACCACTCGACTGACTACGACGGCCTGTTAGGCCTTTGCCGGAATGCCGACTCACATTCGATCCCATGTCGATGTCTTCTTTGTCATGTGTATCTAGCCTATTGCTACGCAAAGACTGCGAACCGACTCCATTCCGAACCAACTGCAACCGCACTACATCTCCACTATTTCGGAGAAGGTCTTTTGCTTCTTCAGCATGACGGATGCACTGTCCGTTGATGGCAAGCAATCGATCACCTGAAACAAAAATATAATTCATCAACATTGTTGCTTATTTAAGATTTAATATGACTAAAAATGTGAAATCTAAAATAAAGTAAATGAAAACTAATATTAAACCATTACATTTAAAATTATAATATCTCACTCTAATAGAAACATGAGCACAAAGACTGTGAAATAGTTGTACAGTAACACCCATTGTAATCAATCTAGGGTATTTAAAACGCAATATGCTTATGACTGTTTCGAAAGCAAGCCGTACATAATATAACCGTAATTAGTTGTTGGTGTTTGGTTTACTAGCAAACTATAATAACACTTTCAAACAAAGTATGTATTTTAATAATTATTTGCGTATCTAGGGTGCAAAGTTGAGTGTGGTAAATTAACCTCTGCACCCGTGATACACACAACGTTTTTCCTACAGCTTTTAAATTAGTGTTTTAGTTTCAAAAAGATCTGTTTTACAGAGGTTAGTTCCATAACAATTAACATTTTCAAAACATAGACTACATCAGCTGTTTACTTTGCGTAGTGCGCAAAGTAAACAGCTGGAGTGCGAAATGTATTACTTTACCGCACGCCAGCTGTTTATCCGTGAATTGCAAAATCATAATGTAAGAACAGTAGAAAGAGACCAAACGTTATTTCTGGTCCGGGACCTGTGGCTCTATCTATCTGAACCGCCCATAGCGGACCCGAGCCGACCCGTTCGGTATACTTTTAGAGCATGGACAAAATTCGGCTCTGCTCGGCTCGGCTATGATCATATAAGTATAGCCGTAGCTTTAGAGTCCCTGCAATAGCTCATCTTTCCTATGAAAATTCACCAATAATAATCTCCGTATTACTTTAAAAAACATAGATCTTTCTTATTCAACATAAAATATTTGGTATATCTTTTATACAAAGTTATTAAAGAATTGGGTTAAAAAAAAAGTGTGATCACGCAGTCAAATATGTTGCTTAAAACGTTAAAACATGATAGGCCTTAACAAACAATGACCGAATTGTTTTATAAACACTTACAATTCTGTAATATATGCAAACAAGAAATTTTTTTATAAACTTTGAAGAAACAGAAATATAGACAAATTGTTTAACTTTTCAACTAAAATAATTCCATGTGATTAAGTTACCATGCAGTCTAAATATTTAGGAAAAACCAGAAATGTAAATTAAGTATAACAAACTTACAAGCCATTCTTACAACTTACATTTAATGACAGAAAACATATAAAAACTTGTCTGTTACAGTTCAGTAAATGTAAATATTATTATACTGAATTCATTTATTTATACTTCAACAGAATCAGTAAATGTAAAATCAACTTTATACATGTCTGAACTTCCCTGTAAAACATTATCCCATGCTACAAGCACGACGTCGACTAATGTTCACAACTAAAGCTTTCCTGTCATTGTTCCACCTTCTGACAAATTTATAATCCTCATGCCCTTGCAATCTACTCTGAATGAACCTTTCATTTTTCTTGGAATTAGTTCAAGATAAAACTATGAATAAACATTTCATGCGAGCGCATAATACTTTGCTCAAACACACTAGGGAGCGGCATTATACTCCGTTCACCTTGCCGTGGCGCCTGAAGGATTAGGAGACCCT
>JAGFPH010000308.1:514636-544613 GCA_018207615.1 Philaenus spumarius
AAAAAAAAATTTATGTAGGCCTAACCTAAAATTATATTCAGTTTTTGATCCAAATCAGTTGTTGATCAAAATCAGCTGTTTTAAGCTTTAAGATTGAACTTCCATAAGATTAACATTGAAACTTTGAGGGCCACTGGGGCGTAGCCCTTATCACTAAGGGGTATGAAAAATAGATGTTAGCCGATTCTCATACCTACTCAATATACTCACAAAATTTCATGAGAATCGGTCAAGCCGTTTCGGAGGAGTACGGGAACGAACATTGTGACATTTGACACGAGAATTTTATATATAAGATGAAACAAAATTTTGCAATTGATAAAGACTAACCTCATGCTGTTCGATCCATATCTCGGATAAAACAATACGATGAATCAGGTTGACAACCAGGTTACACAATATTATAAAAACTTCCAAAACATTTTTTGATCTATCAATATGAAATAAAAAGCAATTAAATTATAGCATTTTTATCTTTCTTTAAATCTATATAATAAAAATGAATTGCTGTTTCTTTGAAATCGCATCAATTGAGAACTGCTGGACCAATTTGGCAATTTTTTGTTTTAAAATGTTCGTAATAGTCCGAACTAGGTTTTTATATAAAGAAAAATTTGAAAAGTTTCCCGAAAAAGTTTCAAAATCGAGAAAAACTTAACATTGTTTTTTCTATTAACTCAATACCATAACTCACGAAAACAGCTGTTCTAATAAAAAGCTTAGTAACACATATTTGTTTACATTCATTACCATAGCAAATTTACTTGGCATTTATAATCAGTTAATTATTATTAAAAACCAACAGATTTACAGGTTAGATTGATTAACTTAAAGCAAACAAAAACAAAAATCAATTAAAAATGCTTACTATGTTTTAATTCAATTCAAACATTGGTTGTTACATATTATATATAAAACAGCTGCTTTGGATCAAAAACTGAACATAATTATTTTAGGTTAGGCCTACAATAGACCAAAACACATTTATTTGCAACCAATTGGGCTAATTTAGAATCAGGTTTTTACAATTCTTCACAACTTTTTTTACACTAGGTAAAAACAAACAAAAGGTTTACAAACTATAAACCTAAATTTGTGTAGTATATTCTTAAGTGGTATAAAAACCATTTTACAATTCGATTACTTAAGTCAATGTAATGAAATATAATAACTACACTTTAAATTAAATCAAGCAATAGCGAAGCATTGCTAGGTCCACTAGTATATAATAACGTAGACTATGTAAATAACAATTTTTTTAACAAATAGGCCTACAGTTTTGTGACCCATATTGTTGTACACATTTACTGAGTTAAAAATCCCCGTCAGCATGGTTATCTAGGCCTAGATAAGTATTCCTTAATGTTGTTTTTAAATAGTTTGTTTCTTAAATGATGTATTTTTGATGTGCATCTAATTATCAGCATGTGATTTTTCACGGGGGCTTACTAGTATACATTCATAGGTACCAAAAATGCAAAGTTGTTACACATTTTTAATCAAGATTTTTGCGCATAAACAAGAGGGAAAAAACCATTTTCAGTCCAGTCACTTGAAAACAGTGAAACATCGGAGCGGACTTTGTTACCTACTAATTAAACATTGAAGTTTTCTGCGAATTGTTATGTGCACATGACGGAAATAAAAAAAACCTGAAATTATTAAAAACGAGTGTACAAGCCATATTCCAGTCGCGCTCGATAGCCTTATCAATGCAATATCATATTAAAGCCTACTCAAAGTTCACTCCGATCACTGAAATCGATGACTTTACTCGAGTGATATTGCACATGAACATGTTAATTCCCCCAGGGCAAGCTTTTTTGTTACAGAATTTTCACGTATGTTATTTTTTTGACCTAACTAAACAGCAATTAAAATTCTAATCCGCCATTAGTCTAAATTAATTTTGTTAATTAAAATAAATTAAAAGTTATATAAATTGCATTCAGACAAATTTCGAGGTGTTTCATGCGTTCATAAATTGTATCATAGTAAATAGCATTTAAATGTAGTCCAATGAAGCCCCCAAGCAAAATAATTTTAAAACATTGGCCGAATAAAAACAACTGAGCATGTCTCTTAAAAGAGCAAAATAATTACAAAAACGTAATGTTAAAACAATTTCTTTTTGCAGTCTGTGCCAAATTAACAGTATTATAAACAAATTGTACGGAAACTTACAGGCTGTATATATATAGCGTGTGGAATATTATACTGGTTGGGCTATAATTTTTAAATACTTTTTTTTTATATAAAATATGATTTTTGGTCATGAAAACAAATTTAATTTGTTTAGTAAATCACAAAATATCACTTTGGTGAAATCAGTGAAGGTGGGTAGGTTTTGTCCTTTGAGGTACGGTGTGTAAAATTTGTAGACTTGGGTAAATTTGTTAAATTTGGGTAAATTCACATTATGTTGGAGAAATTGCAAGAGTATGGAATTAAAGGTAGCTGTTTGTTCTAAATTAGATATTTGCAGAACCGTATGCAGACAACAACTGTCTACAGGAGACATGACAGATTCGTATCTGATTGGAATTCAATGCCATATGGTGTACCACAGGGTTCCATACTAGGCCCTTTATTATTCCTAATTTTTATTAAAGAAATTTCTCATGATACTAATTTGAAATTTATTGATATTATTTTCAGATGACACAACTGTAGTGAATAAAGAAAACTGCATTGCAAATTTATCAAGTGCAGTAATTCGGTTTCTAAACGAAATTAAATTGTGGTTTGGTGAAAACGGACTTTTGCTAAATCTTTAAAAAAAACTGACGTAATTGAATTCAAAACAAAAGATAATTTTACAAGTAATCAAAATATTCCAAATCGTGTAAAGTATTATAAATTTCTTGGTGTTTATATAGATGAGAGTCTAAATTGGAAGACTCATCTGGATTATCTTAAGGGCAAACTTAGCCAATAACTTATGCTTTCTCTATTTAAAAAAATTGTGTTTCAATGTGACTTGTAAGATGGCCATGCGTATACAGAATCCGCATTGAGGTATGGCATAGTCATGTGGGGAATGGCAAAGGTCATGTGGGGGTATAGACAAAGTTGTTTTTGCTAAAAAAAGAATTTTATGGACGACGACCAATCTAAACCAAAACCACTAGTTGTAGGCCAATTTTTAAAAATAAAAAATTATTGACTTTATCGGGACTGCATATGCATGTATTTTTAGTCTGGGTCCACACAAATAGAAAAATATTGTATCGGAATTGTTTGAAACATAAATTCCATCTCACCGTTTGAAATGGTTTGAGGGTACTCCACTATAAATGGGTCTAAAATTACAAAAATATTTAAATGAAGTACAGTATAAAAATAAAATAAAAGAAGAAATTATGAGCAAAGCTTTGTATAATGTAAGTGAATATTTTATGTTTTCACTTCAAAATTAAAAATATAGGATAAGAGTAGTTTTAATAATGTTAATGTAAAAAAATAATTGTTGTATTTTAAAACTTTAAGATTGGCAGTGCAACTGTTTCTGTAAGAAATGTTTTGTGCGATAAACGAATCTATCTATCTATATATTAAACATAAAGTATATTTTCACATTTACTTTTCTATTTAATGCAATTTCAAATATTTTAAGTTGTTTTCGCTTTCTTCCCGTACACATAAACTACAATTTAATATAACTAGTTGTTGCGTTTTGGTTATTAGCAGTTAAAGGTCTTAAGATAAAAATGCAAACTATCATGAATATAGATAATCTTGTTTATGTTATTTTACATTTTTCAGAATTCAATTTTAAATGTGACAAGATAAAAGTAACACAACTTATAAAATGAGGAAGCACAATTTCTATTTCCGAGGTATTACCAAGTAAATTATTTTAAAACAGCTTACGAAATGAGGAAGCACAATTTCCATTTCCGAGGTATTACCAAGTAAACTATTTTAACACAATTTACAAAACGAGGAAACACAATGTCCATTTCATGTGTACTATATATATAGTAGAGCGTGACGGAATATAGCGTGACGAAAAAAATGCGTGACGGTAAAATCAAATTCACCGTCCACAGAACTTTTTGGACGCGGTGCGCCTATAGAAGTTTTCACTCCAAAAATACAAATATCCTATTTATCTGTTTGTTTGCATTATTATTTGTTTTTAAAATGTTTTGCGTATATGCAATTTGATATATCATAAGTATTTGGAAATATATATATGTGTGGGGTCTATATTTTGTTAGTGAAGATGTATTTGTACTGTTATACGTTTAATGTAAACGTTGCGAAATTTTGTCCTTACTGAACTGTGATAGGTTTTTATTATTTATGTAATTTATTTATTTTGTTATGTATTTATTTATATAAGTATGTATTTATTTATTTATGTTTTATATTTTTTTATTTACAAAAAATTTATGTTTCTGTAAATAAAAAACAATCCGTTATTTTTTTTATGAATAAAACATGCTTAGTTCGAAATAAGTTCACGAAAACATACTGATCTTATGGAATTGCCAATTCTCGGAATCCAATAACACAAAAAGGAATCGTTTACCACAGCTGGAAGGGCACATCATCGCAAAGGAATAATAACTTAACATTTTCTCAGTAAACAAAGATTGAACCGTATAAGCTACTGTATATTTATGTAGAACGTAAAACCTAGGTTGAGACTGTCTAATGTCTAAAATGTTATGTTTTCTTTATAATAAAGGATTAATAATAACCCCAAAGCTAAAATGGTAAATAATATTAAATGTCCAAATAAAATTAGTTCGCATATTTTATAACAGCAGTTATACTAAAGTTCAAAAGAACCAGCAAGGCTCAGGTCTACACTTAATCAAAACCTAACTTAAAAGTTAAAAATACAAATATTTGCTTCAAAGTTTGAAATCAGCTGTTAGTGGAAATATTAGAGCAAACAGCTGTTTTATCTGTTATTTTATATAATTGACTGCTATGGTAATCAATGTAAGTACATGTGTTGGTTCATTAGTTTAGGCCTAACCTAAGAATGTTTTCCCACTAAATTTACAATAATATTAAAGTAAAAAATGTTTTTTATCAAAATTAATTATAGTCTAAGTTACTCAGGGATAGTGTAGCTTATTATTAGTAAAACTAATTTTTCAATCGGTTCAGTAGTTCCAGAGATTACCCCTACATACAAAAAACAAACAAACAAATTTTACCGCTTTATAATATTAGCATAGATATAAAGAACGTAATATAATTATTTTCTAAAAATTTCCCTCCTACTTCGTTATGCCCTTCTAAATGTTACAAAGAATATTTGTATCAATTTACAGCTTGAGCACTGTATAACTGAAAAAAACGCGCTTGAATTAGACTGTGCCTCAAATTAAGCCTTTATTTAAATATCTATTGTAGTAGGACTAATTATACACCCCAATTTTTTTGTCTGACAATAAGTAAGTTTGAAAGTGTAGCGGATACAAAAAATACTAATAACGAAATACATGTAATACAGCATCTTTAAATATTAAGTGTAAATTAAAATTGAAAAGTTGACGTTTACAATGGTGTACATATCTTCTACAACCTCTCTCAATGTTTAATTTTTTTGTTTGTTTTTTATTATTATTTAATGTACATAAGTAAGTTTTAAAGTATGGCGGGTACAAATATTAGTAATAACGAAATAAATGTACAGCAGCATTCTTGAATGTATAGTCCATGATTATGGGGAGTTTTTAAGCACGCCTTCCCGCACCCATTCACGTATTTATAAATAGCCGTTTACCAAGAAGGAAACATCATATCTGTAATTGTAAGATAAAGAGAGTGTAGGCTATATCCTTATTGGTAGTTGTCGTGAAAGGCCAGAACGTGATTCACCCACATTTATAGTTGCATTACTTCCACTTACCTCTGCACATCCAAGTTTAGTTCTAAGAAAATCGTTCCCAATCAGTCATGTTGGACTATATAAAGTCTAGTACGTACTGAGAGAATGTCTTTGTAAACAGGCTGCCTCTAATGTGTCTAAACTATATGTACCATTATTCATACCCTTGTTTTGTACTTTCCTGATCATTTTCTTTAAGCATGTTATATAAAAATATAGGTAATTGTTATTTGTTTACAGAAAAAGTACTTTATGTCAGTCAATTTAAGTACGGAATAGATACTATGTACATAGATTTAAGTGCATGTAAATGTGTACGTTCTATATAAATGTGTACGTAACAAGAAGTGATGTATGCTCTACGTATGTATCAAAATAGTAATAACACTGCATTGGCACAATGCAGGAGTAAACAGCAATTTCAATCCATCACATAATCACTTACTCATCATAATAACATTGTAATACATGAGTTTCATCGCATCTCCGATACGTTATACAAAAATGTGGCTGCCATTATCAATCAATCTCAATTTATGCACACTGATTAATGTCAGAGCAATAATTAGGTGATGGGGTTGTCTTGCGACATAAAATCTGACATGCTGGGAGTAATTAATTAATGTAGTTTAATTAGACTTCATATATCCTTCCGCTATCATTTACTAGCATGTACAGGGTGATGCAAAAGTTCCGCGACCACTTCATAATTTTATACCTGTTACACGTATTAACTCCAAACTTTCAGGAAGTTATATTGGACGAATTCTGCACCTTTTAGTGGTATGAATGAATTTTACCCTTATTCGGTTAAGGGCCGGTTGCAAGTCGAAACAACCCTTAAGGCTCGGCTCAATAAATTCAAAACAGCCAAGTTGGCAACCAATTTCAATATTAAAATAACCTAACCAAACCTTCACCTTCAAGCATATTTTTGTGTTATTTTCGTCAAAAAACGAAAGCTTTATTTGTTTTCCTTAAAGTAAAATAGATTGTGGGTGTTGATTTCTAAGGTTTTTTGGAATATCTCTTTTTGCAACTGAGTAAAAGTAAATAAAATTTACTATTTTTTACTATCTATATCATACATTTATGAAAAGAATAAAACGGTTTTTAAAAATGTACTCAGCAATCAACATCGCGGCATATGACAGTACTTCAAAATGAAACCAAATTTTTTCATTTATTCCACGAATTAACGAAAAAAAATTACTTATTCTGTAGCATTGCTCTTATGGAAATCAGATTAAATATGGCGGAGAGGGTATCCTCCTCTTAATATGTGATACTTTGTTTTAAAGCCCTCGTCGAGACGAGAAAATTAGTGTAAAGTAAACCTCTCTCCGATACCCCCGCTCCAAAATGACGGAGCCTTGAGGTTCCGATTTTTCCATTTTTCTACGTATTGTATTCTACATACAATATTAGACGTGTCATTCATTTTAAGATGCAGAAACATTGCACATTTTTTTGTAATCTACATTAATTATAATTTATAAAAAAAATAACTATTTAGGGTTAGGCCTACTATTTAAAATGTTTGACTTGCAACCAGTCCTTAACCGAATAAGGGTAAGATTCATTCGTACCCCTACAAGGCGCAGAATTCGCCCAATATAACTTGATGAAAGTTTGGAGTTGGCCTACGTGTAACAACTTTAAACACAGCCACGATGGCCGTGGTTGTTAAGGCGTGAAAGCTTTGTCAATCGTCATGGCAACCATCAATGAAAAAGTTCCGGGTTCAATTCCCATTGACCCCGAATAATTTTCTAAATGGTTTCTTAACAGACATCATTGGCTGTTGTTCGGATTCCACGTAAAACTGTAGGTCCCGTCTTCATTAGCCTTAAAGTGCAAAACAGCAGGACGTTTAAAAAAAAACTTTAAAATTACGAAGGGGTTGCGGAACCTTTGCATCCCTGTATATATTAATTCGATGAGGAATTTATTAGGAAATTATGTACTTATTTTTCAAAAAAAATTTACAAATTAGGTGTTATTTTAAACGTTGTACACTGCAGATTTAGAAAAACAAATAATCCGAAATATCCCTGTATTTAAATAAATAACTGACGTTGTAAATGGTGCCTAGTTATTTAAATGAGAGATTTTGTAGGAACTATCCCTTAGGTTGGGAGAACAGGTTAACAAATAGTATGGGAGATCGTGACAAATGGACCAATTTGAAGCCCAAACATGATACTCGGATGATACTCCTTAAAAATATAAAATTTATCGTTTCCTTCATTTAAATACAAAAAAAGCAAAATATGAAGTCCTAAAAATTCCGCATATTATTTGTTCGGGGACATTTTTATCTAGAAAATCGCACTTACTACAACACAAAATATTAATTTGAAGCATCAACCTTCCTAAATTATACATAGCCTACATGTTAAGTGTGTAGTTTCATTACTTTAAATGTGTCAAATAATACAAAATGTAAATGCCTTCAAAGCGTTGTGGTGAGTTGTATAGTCAACTTGTATTTACAACTAACAGGTGGTTTATTATTAGTAAAATCTCACTGTGTGCTTTTACAGCTGACCAGCTTTTTACTTTCTCCACCCTATACGTAGTATATGGAGAAAGTATTGTTTTCGGCCAAATTTTCGAATTTGAATTTTTAGTGGACTCATCTGTTTTGGTGCTCCCTGAAGCCCCAAAAAATGTTTAGTGGAATTACCTGTGTTGGTGTTCCCTGAACCCAAAAAAGTTTTGAGTGGAATTATCTGTTTCGGTGCTCGCTGAACCCAAAAAAGTGGTTTTTTTTTATGTCTGTCCGTGTGTCTGTAAAGATGTGTACAGAGCTGGAGACCATACCAACGGTCCGATTTTGATGAAATTTGGTATGTAGGTGTAGTTCTGGAACATCTCCAGGCGTTTTTTTTTTTATTTTTCAAATTTTTTTTTTTAAGGGGTTTCCCCCCCCCCCCCCCCCCAAAATGGCCAAAAAAACGAGAAAAATATATATTTCTCAAAAACGGCTCTAACGATTTTGATAAAATTTTGCTTATTTGTAGCCCTTAATGTACCCTACCATATGCAAAAAAATGCACCTTTCTAAAAATTCTCGTTTAGGTAATAATAATATTAATAACTGATTTTTGGGGGTTTTTGGCCAAAAAGGGGGTTGTTTTTCAAAAAATTTCAAAACCTTTTTTCGTGCATCTATACAGGCCTAATTGACATGTTTTGTGCAAATTTGTTCGAAATCGATCGGATAGTTTAAATAATAATAATAATAATAACATAATACGAATGTGTGTTACATGCACCTAATATTTTCCATGGTAACATTTTCCTACTTTTGCAATTCTAAATAACCACCTCCTATGCTACTCTTGGGAAGGTATGAAGTTTCAACTGGGATAAAGTAGCCTATGTGGCAGTTATCTGGTAGCGTTTATTTTACTTATGTTAATGTGCAATAAACAACAAATGCAACCATTATAAAACTTGTATAAGTGTGTTCGTTTTTAAAGTTTGAAGTTTGTGATTTCATTCAGCGGTAAAATATTGATTACTATTAACAGGACAAAATAAAAAATGTTATTATCTAATGCTGTTAAATGTATCACGTGTGAACAGGACATGATGAAAAATGCGCGAAGGCTATGTACAGAGTGTTCAGAAAAAGGATATTAAGAATTCAGGGCATGATTCCCCACATCAAAATAAGACGTAAAGTTGCAGTAAACAAAGGTCGAAAAATGCTCCACTTTCTGTCTAGCCGCCATTTTGTTTTTACAAAACAATTCATTTCTAGAGAAGTGTTTGACTGATTGGGTTCAAACTTGTCATGAAGTTTAACCTAAAAATGATATATCTCAAGGAAAATAAGCTATTATATCCAATCGTGTGTTTTGAAATGTCAACTGTTTGATAACTTCAAACGTAAATTACTCAAAAACCGTACATTTTAACAAAAAATGTCAACACACATTTTTTGTAGCCTTTTTGATTCCCTATAGGATGGTGTAAACTGTCAAAACAATCAGATGAAGGATAAAAGATAAGTTAAAGGTAATAACAGCATATGTATATAAATATTAAAATTGTGTTTACTTTGTTGGTATAGGATGCCGGGTTGAACACACCAATAATATTATACATAATAACTTTTTGAAAAAGCTTTAAAAGGTTACTTTTTTATAATGGCGCAGCTGTGTAGCTAGTGATTATTACATACTTATCACAAGACATTCTTTATTTACTTCTGATATATGTGATAAAAACACAATTTGCTTATAAAGTAGCCTAGGTTACGTAAACTTTAGGAGTTATCGCAGTGTTAATAAATCACGAGCAATGTACATCAAGGTTTTCATAGTAACGTGGGGCTTGAAAAGCCAATTCAGTGATGCAGTAGTCGTTTTTGTATTGACTGTACAAATACGAAATTAATACAATTAGTTTCATTTGTTGTGAACTGTAGTTTACCATAACACACTGCACGACAACAACGTAACTGCGTCAACTATCAAACGTTTTATCTGGAATGTACAATCCTTATATAATTTTCTCAAAGGTTTTTTTTCGCTTTGTCGCTAAGCGATATCTCCCTTAATTCTTCATCAAAATTAATTAGGCCTATACAAGCATCATTTTAAATCTTATGTTCAACGCTATTGTCAAGAAATATACAATAGCTTATAACTCATGTTTTCGTTACAAAAGATTATTATAAAAACTTTTTTTATTATATTTCATATAGTTCCTAATGAAAGGCGCCATCTATTATCAATCTGTTTAACTGGCATGACAGCTGTTAGTTTGATTGTTTACATTCCATATTGTGCAAGTGTTACTTATAAACCAATGTAAATAAATAAACGTAATTATCTGAACTAAATCAACGTATTAAACCAGTTAAGTGTAGGACTAACTTGCGAATTGTTCGCACGGGTCAGCTAGTTATTGATAAAGTAAACAAACTCGTCACTTCATCCGTCGTTATGGAATTAGTACGGTCATATTTGTCAGAAACATTTATGAATAGCAAAGTGATTGCAAATATTTCCCAGTTGACCCAGATAGACGACTGTGTAGTGATAACAGATATCACCAGCTATGTTGACACTTCATTAGTTTAGCAAATAATGTGGTTATGTAACGATGTATCGATTGGAGCGCAATACAGGGCAATGACAAAATATAACAAGTGTTATTATAATTTCCGCTCCGTAATTTACGAATGTAACTTATATGTTTATTTAAATACGAAATTTCATTCCAAATTTAATTATTCACAGTATTTATAAGTATAATTCCAGGTTTACGCGATGCGTAGTGGACCTTCTTCAAGAAATCTGCGAGTCCACCATCGCCTTCTCCTAGGTATAGGCCAGTCGGTAAAGGTCAATTTAGACCAAAAGTACCAGTAATTTGCAATACGGCTGAATTGTTTTTTATAAGTACATTAAAGTATGTAGATTAACATAAAAAAAAGTTTACCAGTCTATCGATTTCCCAAAGTCGAAAAATAAAATCGATTATCATTTTTTTCCGATTATCCTTAATATTTCGAGCTGGGATGAAGATAGAGGAAAATAAAAAATACCACCGTGTAGGGGAGGCATTTTTCAACAAAAAAGGTCATATGTATTTATTTCGTCCGAGCAATGGTTTGTCTGGACAAAATTCGATAATGCAGGTATGTATTTTGCAGCAGGGGTAATCACTAAAAGGGGACATCTTATTCATATATGAAGCGTTGGCTCATTCTAAATTGGCCGAATTTTAATATATCGAATTGAAACTTGACATAGGAGTTAAAATATATATTTTAAACATTTATGCTGAGTCTCAGCTTGTTATCTTGAAAATTACCCGATCTAGAGCCACTTGACTTATTAATGGGTTTCTCGATTTTAGGAGTACCGGACCCACCAATTCATTTTAAACAGCTCCAGTTTAGAAAATTTTCAAAATATCAACCTGAAAGTTTTTTACAAGTTAAATAAATATATATATTCAAACAAGTTCAAGGAGTATAAACCTTTTTCACTATTTACTTTTAAAAGCACAAGTAAATTAAAAAAGTTTTTTATTTAGACCTTTTTAGATTTTTCATCAAAATGCTTGAGTTGATCAGCTGCAGATTAGTCATTTTTTTAAATATAGTTTTTAAAAAAAGTATAGCAAAAAACAATTGTATTTTAACTTCTGTACCAATTTTTAAATCGATATGTTCAAAAATGTCGAAAATGGAGTCGTTGAATCCAAAAGTGTTATAGTTAAAACGAGATAGGTAAAACAGAAGACTATTTTCAAGCGCCTCGTTTTTAAAAATAACAAGAAAAAAATCGTTCATACTTACTAAGAATATTTATACTGGTGTACTCAACTTGTAAAACAAATTTGGTGTTGATATTCCAAAAATTGACGAAACTAGAATAGATTGAAATTAGTTCGTGGGTCCGGTACTCCTAAAATCGATAATCGAAATCGACTCCTAGATTGGGTCATTTTCAAGATAACAAGCTGAGACTCAGCATAAATGCTTAAAATATAGATTTTAACTCCTATGTAAAGTTTCAATTCGATATATTAAAATTCGGCCAATTTGGAATGAGCCAACGCTTCATATATGAATAAGATGTCCCCTTTTATTGATTTCCCCTGCTGCAAAATACATACCTGCATTATCGAATTTTTTCCAGACAAACCATTGCTCGGACGAAATAAATACATATGACCTTTTTTGTTGAAAAATATCTCCCCTACACGGTGGTATTTTTTATTTTCCTCTATCTTCATCCGCTCGAAATATTAAGGATAATCGAAAAAAAATGATAATCGATTTTTTTTCGACTTTGGGAAATCGATAGACTGGTAAACTTTTTTTTATGTTAATCTAAATACTTTAATGTACTTATTAAAAAAAAATCAGTCGTATTGCAAATTACTGGTAGTTGTAACCTATACCGACTGGGCTAGTAAGCTAACCTCATTGTGTAGAATTAAATATAAACTAGCACAAGCTAGAAGGTCTTCTTCAGTCAACATCTCGAGAAACACTGCCTAGCTAGTGTGGACACAAAACAATGACAAGCATTTGTTTGTGAACAGTTTGCAAACAGTTTGCCAACAGTTGCGAAACAATTTGAAAATTGTTTGCAAACAGTTAGTTGTTTCTTGTTTACAAGTGTGGACTAGGCTTAAGATTAGACATACAGCAGCCACTTTATGTAGGCTATACTTACATCGATTAAAATCCGTAACGAAATAGCATTTAATTAATTACTCTGTAGATCGCACTTAGGCCTATAGTTGGACATAAACTTCGCATGTTGTTTGTAAAATGTTTCCATTTACGTCACGTATTTATTAGTATAGAGCTTGTTAAGGTTTTCACGAATAAATCAGCCTCTCCTAGATTCTATATATGGTCACATTAGATCACCTCGATGTGGCGTGTAAAGACCTTCATTTACTGATTTTGAGTAAAGTGTTTTTACTAATTCACACATGTAATTTTTCAGGGCTTTCTAAAAATTATATACACGAAAAATGCACAAATTTAGTAAATAGTTTGGAATAATTATGGTAATTAACTCTCTATGGTAATGGCGGGATTAACGTTATTGAAGATATACTTTTTTGCGCCCGTTGTAATCGGCATGGGGTTTCGGTAGAGAAACCGCGTCACGCGTTAGGAGTAATATCCGGAAAGAGCCTTTTTCATACCTTTCTTCGTATATTCGTATTCTTTCCTATACTTCAAAACGTCGGATTGATTTGAAACTTTGCACACTTATCAAGGACCGATGACAATGCAATATTAATTTTGTTGGGTGTAGTAAGATAGCACTGATCATGGTCCCCTGAAAACGTTTTCGGCAGTCATTACAAATTTTATATGCAGAGTGATTCACGACGATATGCAGAAACTTCGGGAGCTCATTCATTTTGTTGGGTGTAGTAAGTGAGCACTGATCATGGACCAAAGACTAACTGTGACTAAACAAACAAATGCAACGATAGTATTCATAAGCGTATGTAACAAAGAAGGAAAAAATGGAATATTAATTTTAAAATATGCCTTCAGTGTTGGTTAGTGTTTTTATAAAAGAACTAGCTGACCCGTACGGCGTTGCCCGTGGTGGTTGGTATTTTCAGTCTTTAACGTAATTGTATTCTTTTGAAGTGTTCAGTCAGTGAGTGGTATTTGGCTTTTATATATATAGATCTTAAATAATAAAAGCACTATTGTCATAATAATAAAAGATCTGAAATTATGATTTTAGTAACTTTGATCTATCTAAACCCCTCCTAAAATTTCTAAATTATTCATACCCTTTCTTAGTGAGCACCTATGGCCCTAGAGGAAGCTACATACAAAATTTCATTCCAATCCGTTCGGTAGTTTTGAAGAAATCGTGATTTAATAACTTTGATCCCCAAACCCCACTAAAATTTTGAATTTTTTCAAACCCTTTCTTAGTAAGCACCTATGGCCCTAGAGGAAGCTACATACCGAATTTCATTCCAATCCGTTCTATAGTTTTGAAGAAGTCATTTTTTAAATAACTTTGATCCCCCCAAACCCCCCTAAAATTTAGAATTTTTTCAAAACCTTTCTTAGTGAGCACCTACGGCCCTAGAGGAAGCTACATACCGAATTTCATTCCAATCCGTTCGGTAGTTTTGAAGAAGTAATTTTTTAATAACTTTGATCCCCCCCAAACCCCCCCCTAAAATTTTGCATTTTTTCAAAACCTTTCTTAGTGAGCACCTATGGCCCTAGAGGAAGCTACATACCAAATTTCATTCAAATCCATTTGGTAGTTTTGAAGAAGTCATTTTTTAATAACTTTGATCCCCCCAAACCCCCCTAAAATTTCGAATTTTTTCAAACCCTTTCTTAGTGAGCACCTATGGCCCTAGAGGAAGCTTCATACCAAATTTCATTCCAATCCGTTCGGTAGTTTTTGAGAAATCGTGATGAGTGAGTCAGTGAGTCAGTGGGTTTTGGCTTTTATATATATATAGATAGGCTATCATCTACAAAATAGTAGGGCTACTCTTACGACTAAAGTTACGACTAGTTTTTCCCAAAATATATTAAATCAAAAGTAGGTATACCTGTCTATACCATTGGATGGCCAAAGAAGTATAACTTCCACCGTCTGGTCCGACGCAGACCCAATTTTTTTTTATTTCTGTTAGGACATTATTCCTAACAGTGCCTTCAATTTCGTATGAAAACCAACTCAGATTTTTTACAATTTTGTTCACGGTCCTCTTTTATGATTAACGTCAAGGCTAATTGTTATTTAAATTACCCGAGTTGGTTTATTCGCCATAGGTACGCGCTAAGCAAAAGCTGACAACTGTCATGAAATTTTGGGCGAAAATATATTAATTTTTAACAAAATAATTATTGTAAAACAAATCAATAACAATACATTAGTAAATATTGAGTAATTCTATTTATTATAAAATAACTATGGAATTAAAGAAAATATTGAATAATAAACTTATGCAAAATAACTGTGGGAATAAAAAATATTCAAAAGAATTAGAGAATATTCTATTCAAAGAACATTAACTTATTCTTGCAAAATAAATAAGGACGCATTTGTTAATTTTGCAATCGTTCATAGTTTGAGTTCAATTAATTGTTTACTAATCAGCTTAATTTTCCCGGATTTACTTTCTATTTCCCTCGCAAATCTAAGGCAATCACTGATATTGCTTGAATTCCCCCCAGAAATTTGCAATCAAATATAAATTATCTGTCAATGAGTGAATGTAAAATAAAATTTCGAAGAAAGGGCAATAGATTTGTAAAATAACAATATTAACAGTGACGGTTTGATTGCTAGGATTTTCCTATAATTAGTAAAGACTACCGACAGTTGCAGATGGTACAGGAAGAGACAACGTGAGTTCTACGACGGTATAGAGTAGCCTAAGGACAGAATGACCTTGATATTCTATGAGCCATACTTTGAAGCCACGCTTGATGAGTTTGCTGCGATCGACTTCCATTCCGGTTAGGTTACCTACCGTCTTGCGCATAAACGGCGAATCTGTCAAATTTATGTCATCATAATCGTATGAGCAACGATAATTTTCTGTTAATTTTATAGATAGTTTTAATTTTTTAGTCTTACTCCATATACCTACGCAAACTGAATAGCTATTCAATTGATTTATTTCTTTAATTATTGTAATACTGAACCTAATTGTTACAAATTAAAATAAAAAAAGCTAGTTAAAGTTCAAGTATTCATTTCAATGTTACATTTTTGAACCTAGTGTTGATTATTTAAGCTGTATTAGGCTATATTTATTACGTAATAAAATGAGATGCTGGTTTTGTGATTAGTGAACAAAGTTAAAATATGGGCATCAGAGGTCAACAAATAGTATAATATAACAAAATCCGGATTATTGGAAATATATAAGTATATCAACACATAACTCTACCAGGTTGTGTACTTCAACTCCGTGAACATCACCCCCCCCCCCCCCCTCTAGCTTCAGGTATTTTTCTTTAAAGAGATTAGCACTAAAATATGTTTTAAATGTTATGTGCCGTTTGATTTTACATATACTTATTTTATTTTTTACAAGAGTTGAAGCATGAGCTGCTGGGTCACTACTTGGTGCGGCCTCTAGAAGTGTTATAGGTCTTTCTATATTCCCTGACGGTGTAAAGGTACAGACTCAATGCTGTGTGGTTTAATATTTCACCTGAACAGCCAAATTGGCTTTCCAAATTTTTAAGTTTTCTTGGGGAGGTCAAAAATATCCCTGGACTCCTTTGGCCGCAGGAGGGGAGGGTACTCCTTAACACGTTCACTGCTACGCAAATTTCCTGTGCTAGGAGCTGACCTTTTATTTTGTATATTTATAGTCTAAATGAGTAGAAATTACTTTATTATTTATTTTTGAACCTTTAACAATAACCACTTATAGACCACTATTAGTGTAATAATCACTAATATTTTAAAGCGGACGCACATGTGCGTCCATAGCGTATAGGCTTAAAATTGGGGTTGGCGTGCGAAGCATGCAATGCATTCTGTATTGAAAATACTCCCAATAAGTGGGTTGGCGTGCAATGCACTGTTCGAGCTCACATGGGCGTCCTTAGCAGAGAACGTGTTAAGCCCATACCCCGGTCTAGCCCCCCACTCCCTATAAAATATCACATGGGCGCCCATGGTGAACGCTATGTTCATCTACCAACTTCACTATACCGACAAAACAAATTTGCCAAGGAAATTTTTGTAATAAGAACACGTGAATGTGAATTTAAACTTAAGAAATGTCCTATACACAACCTATAACTTTCCTTTGTCGTGAGCTGTACATTGAATGCTGCCGTTATAGGCTATTTACTTAAATACAAAAGTACTCGTCTTTACTTGCTGTTATAAATGTGTTATATTGGTAGCAATATAGTCGGGCTTTGTATAAAGTAGATAAATCGACGCCAAGAAGCAATACAGTCAGTTGCTAAGTACAGTGCAGTTAAACATAACGCTCCATTTTACAATGACAGGACCAGTAATCAAAGTCTTTGAAGTTCCGAGACGGAAATGGAGTCGAAGCGCCTTACTTTGGCCTCAAATTGTTTCTATCCCATTGCGCTAAGCTCTCCTTCTCTTTTGTGGATATTTAACATGTCAAGTTAATCAATAACTTTGTTTGAAAGAATATTATTACTATTTATTTTCTAAATGTTTTTATATTGCGATATAATTGGCTAGAAATTCATCTATGTTATTGAGAAAGGTTGTTACCATTTTTTAAAGGTACTGAAGTTCTAAATATTGCTCTGAAGACATCAGCAATTCATTGATTTGTTTTTTAGAAAACATAGTATAATAAACGAATTTTGACCATTAGAGGTTAGAAATGTTCTAAAAACTGTGATCAAGGTTGTAGCCTATAGTGGGCGATTATTTTAAATGGGTGAAAATTAGCTAGATGCTAAAAGACTGCCAGAAGGATGGTTATTCTAAAAGTATGAGATGTTTCGTCATCCGAAAAGTGTTCTCACACGACAGAAAGTTTATTGTGACAACAAATGCGAAAATCGCCTGTAACAAGTTTCCATTATCCAAATAGAACTAAGTCTTACTGCAAGATCAAGTTAAAGTGCATTGGTGATTTTAACTGCCCATCAGGAATTCGATACTCGAAGAAATGTCGACTAGGAAGCAATATCTGTATGTATTACGCGGGAATATAGCATTATTGGATAGTTCCTGACCAATGTTGGTTTTATATAAATAAATCGTATATTAACAGATCACCTGTTTACTTTGATTTGAAATTCCATGCCTCTCCACATAGAGCAACCTCTTGCGATTGATCATTTAGTTTATGTGAACAATGTAGTTTATGGGTCAACAATGTCTCTTCTGCTTTAATAGAAAACACACTTGGTTGCAGCACAGGGGATCCTAACCAGTCCTAAATGGTTCCTGTTTCTATCCAAAATATTCACTCATCAAGGTTTGTTAAAACATTTGGAGATAACTTTCCGATAGCTATATTCAACACTTACGTAATATGTAAATGCAACCATAAAATACACTAAAAGGATTGTTTGACAGCATCGCAAAAAAATTAGGTAATTATAACTATTGAAAATGCATCTCTTTAGAAACTGGAACCTACGTGGGTGTAAGGGGACTTATAATGTCTATACTGTCATTGTTGAGAACTCTAGAAAGTTTAAATTGCTTAAATTTAGTAGAGCTTATTTTAGAATATTTCAATGCTAACATATTCAAGTTATGTCTGACCTAACTTGAGGCAACCCAAACTGACCTGGAGGGTTTATGGCCACCCGTACGCAATAGACCCTTTTACAAACCTATTAGCGACGCTTCCTTCAACGCCCTAGTTAAATATTAAAATAAAACTAATTATAATGTGATATACTGATTCACGTGTTCATATTAAGAACAACCATGTAACAAACATTTCTGTTTTCGTCCCATTTCAATCAGACATATTTATTTTACTGCAGCGCAATAAACCTAAAAATTTAAAACTTTCTCTCTGCGCTTGAAAAACTGTCTCTATTAAAACCGCATTAATTAGATTTTTACTCTATTAAAAGATTTTTATTAGAAAAGTGTGCCTGTGTATCGGAAAATGTGATTTTTCGGAAGAGCCAAAAAACTGCAAACATATGCAGACGATCACACTAAAATTTCAGCATCATGATAAAAAGATTGTTCTCCTTCTTGTATGTCTTTTTTGTTTTCTTTTTCTCTTTGAACATTAAAAAGGAGATTTGTTTTACTGATTTTAGTTTTGGGTTTGTCTATGCAGGCATTTTTATATAGGGAAATTCTGTTCTGACAGGTCCTAAAACATATGGTTTATTTCTTACATAATGACCTCAGGCACTGTATGTTCATGAGTATATTTCGTAATTAATAATAAGAAATTTTACTTTTTGCACCATGATAGTTCTTTTTTGTGGAAAAGGTCATGTTTAGGATGGACTTTTGAACAAAAAACTAAAAATGTATAGCCATCGTATTTGGATAACCTAATAGAACTCCGATCCAATGCAATATTTTGTTCCACTGGAAATTTGACGATAGTGGCGTTATCTATTGGGGAAACGACGGAAGCTGAATGAAACACCAGTGCTACCAATGATTTCTCCCTAGCGCTACCTCGCGGCGCGATCATGTACTATTTTCGCGACAACCTTTTTTCCGGCACACAGCCCCCGTATGGATGCAAGATCTATTTATTATTTATATCTATGGTATAGCTTACATGTTTTGTTTTTTAATGAAGTTGTGTGGCAAATATCATTTTCAACTTATCAAAATAGTCAAAAAGAAATGTAGAGTAATCAAAACTAAAAACATATTTTGTTTTATCTTATGACTACAAGGTTTCCTAAGGCCCGTATTACAATGTAAAATATTTTATAAAATATGTTTTATAAAAGTTCTTTTTTATAATGTATTTCTTTTATAACATTTCTTTTATCAAATTTAACAGATTGGCATTACCTTTTATAAAAGTTAATGAGGTACTACAAAGTTCACTTGGACTGTAAATACAACAAAACTGTTAATTTCCGAATATGAATTAGGCCTACATGAAAGTTTGTACAACCCAAAACATGCGGAGTATAAAAATAGATTTACAAAGGTTGAACAGCACTATGGTGACAAATTCAATATTTCTATAAAAATAGAAACAAATTACATGACAATAACTTTATTAAAACATTGCAGATTCTATAAACATCGTGAAACCTGGTTGTAAAGTTCAAGACATAAAAACAGAAAATAAATGAGATGCCAATTTTTGACTTTCAAAAGAAGTGATAAAATGTGATAGCACTGAGTGCAGTTGCACAAGTGTTGAATTCTTCATCATCCATTTTAGTTTTTTCACTAAACAAATTTAAAAAAGCCAAAATAAACAATTCTGTAGTTATGTCCATCAATGAAAAGCACTTTCTTTGACATAGATCTTTAACGTAGTGTAATACAGGTCCAAAATGTTTTATAAAAGAATCACTCTTCAAATCTTTTATAATTACCATCTATTATAAAACATATTTTATAAAATATTTTACAGTGTAATACGGGCCTAAGGAGTGACGAGAACGCTGTTCTTAGATGCTTGACAGTAAAACTCCGGGAACGATTGTCAGATTCGAACCTGTTTTATGCACTTGGGATTTTTTACCATCCATTTCGCTCTCCTACTTTTATAACTTCTGTGAGCACTATGTGAAGATGTTAAACAAAGAATACCGCGGGAAAATACAAAAGAAACAAAACATTCGACTTTTTTAGAAAATGTTGGAGTTGTTTTACATAAAAATATATTGTAATGTTATGATTTGTCCAATAGCTTGCTATCTATATTGTGCATATGTGTTCCTGGAGTTTCTTCCTTTGCAATAAATTCTACATTTCCAAGTTTCGACATTTCTGGGTTATGATTCATAGCTTCCATTGTTTATTCCATCACATGCTTGTACATGCGAGGTGATAACTGAAGAATTAATGCATGCAATTAGTATTCCATCTTCGCCATTGTAGTAGTACTGATAAACAAGCGCGTACAGTCGTTCTAAGCTGTTTTACATGTCCGGAAATTAAATTTATCATCTGTAAGGACGTCCTGCTTGTTTAAGTTGTTATGAAAGTGTAAGTATATAAAACAGACTGTGTGCAAGAGGATATTACATTTTTTTTTCAAAACAGATTAATCTATAAGCCTACATGTTTTCCGTTCAGTATTTTACAAATTACAATTTGATTTATGAAGCAGTCTTACGTCTTTGGGAAAATTTGCTAGATATATGCAAAAGCAATAACACCTTTATTCAAATTTGTATTAACTCCCTTTGTATATCTTCTGTAAGAATACCTTATAGCCTTATATCATCGGCATTTAAACTAAGGTCCGCAAGCACTACTAAACCGGCCTGCAAGAGCTGCTGCTTCTTGCTCAGAATTTACTTTCTTAAACAACAAATTGATGATACCTCAACCCGCATTTCAAAGATTCGTATTTTCTATTAAATCAGGTAAGTAGGCCTACTCCTACCTTGCGAAATATTAGCACGGGTCAGCTAGTATATATATTGGTTTGTAATATTACGGGGAAGCACTCAAAAACAATCCTTAAATTCGTACTTTTCTTGGAAAAATTTATACACACATTTATTACCTTTTCATTTATTATAATACCAGCTGACCCGTGCGAATATTTAGCAAGTTAGGAGTAGCAGTACTTAACTGATTAATGCATTGATTTAATTACACGTAAATTACGTTTATTTGTTTGTGTTGGTTTAATTTGATTGATTTGTGTGCTAGATTACACTAGCATATAGAATGTAAACAATCTAACTAACAGCTGTCATGTTAGTTAAGAAGATTGTTAATAGATGGCACCATTTATTAAGGACCATATGAAGTATAATATAAAAGTTATTAATCAATTGTGGTAACGAAAACATTAATATTAAGCTGTATGTCTATTTGTAGTCAATAGCGGGGAACATAAGCTTTAAAATGATGCTTCAATAAATAATTTTGATGAAGAATTAAGGGAGATATCGCTTAGCGACAAAAAACACCTTTGAGAAGTAATATATAAGGATTTATATACTCATTTTAAAATTTAACATTACTTTCCATTCATTGAAATCAACTTTTGATGGTTACATTATATTACAACACACAGTTTATGACTTCCAGTACCGTGTTCCCGTTATTATGTTTATTTCTAATGGTAACCTTTAGCGCATTGTTGCGTTCACAAGTCCACAAATTTTTATTTTGCTATGCGAACGCGATAGCTCAATGGGCATCAACGTTGACGTAAAACTACGCGAAACCTTAGACCAGGTCACATTAAATAATATTAGTTTACTTCTGCCCTCTTGTCACAGACACGAGAAGTATGCTCTACTATAATATTTATATTAGTAGCATACAACCCGATAAATATTGCTAACAATGCATCAACACGTCATATAGACCTACACGATATGACCACTGTTTTAATAAACCATACTTTCGTGGTGAAGATGAGGATCTGTAACTGCTTCCAAGGACTCCACAAATCGAAAACATATTGTTCATGCATTTTTAACAAAAGTTCGGATTAACTACAGTTTTCTGTAAAATATATGTGTTCGTCTAACAGTACTGTTTTTTTTTTTCAATTTAATTTGAATACTTTTGTAAATATCCGGGGGTGGTTTGTTTACAAGGAACTAATTTGTCTAAAATATTTTTGTAAAACTTAGGGTTTCAGTAAAGTGTAAGACTTTAGAATCACTAAGGGAAGGGAATGAGTTTTGAGCAACATTCTTTGTAATTGTTGAATATTAAATATTATCAAATTCCCAACAAAGTACTTAATTAAAATTTGATATCCTCAACTAAAGCATTTGCAAACGGTAGCTCCCACGATCGTAAATACTTTTATGGGGTTGGGCCTAATAAACTTAAGATCCATAGTGAACAATTTCTTAATTTTAACTATGGAACATGCGCGAGTTCCCATGCCTTACAATACGCCAGATAAATTGTGAGAATTTAATCTTTTCTAGAGAAAAGGTTTTTTTCTAAAATATTTTACTAAAAATTTTGCATTACGTTTTAGTAACATAGAGTCTATAGATCTGTCTGTAGCAAACATTTCTGCATCCTAATTTACAGCGGTCTCTTTACCCTCTCCCTCCACGGAAGACACAGAAAGCAGATGTATTTTATTATATTACCCCAGTCTAAGGTTTAATTTACAATAAAAATCGTTTTTTTTAATTGCTTAATGTAAGCGTACCTTTTATTTTTAGTGTGGTTAGTATGAAAATTAATAAGGACAATTTCCTCAAAATGTATTGCTTAATATTTAGAGCAAACCGTACATGTTAATAGTGTTTAAATTTCTCAAGGCCATTTTACTAAACTGACACAATAATTATTCCTATAATCAGAAGCCTCACTCAATCCTAAAATTCAATTATGAAATTAAGATTATTAACACTATTGGATCCGCAATGCTTCGCTATGGCTAGATTTAATTTAAAGGGTCAAATTGCGAATAGTTTTGTGATCTCTTTAAATTAATGTTATATAAGTTTAGGTTTAGAGCTTGTATACAGTTAGTTTAATTTGTAATTATTTTAAGCAAATCCATTTCAACCCCTTAGATCGGGATGGAAACTACCCTATATTTTAAGTACGAATAAATAACACATTTTGAAAAAAATTTCAAATTTCATTATCGCGGACAAACACCGTGATAATGGATTTTAATATACATTAGTATAAAATAGCCTACTGTTTAGTATTTAAATACTGTAGCCTATACAGTTATATATCAAAATACAGATAAAAATATAATTTTTTTAGTTTCATTCGGATTGTTTGTTTAGTTTTCAATATAATTAGTTTTAAGTAATATAATGTTCGTTTTTATGTTGAATGTCAAAGGTATGTTGAATCACTTAGTAACATCCGTGTTAATTCAGGATGTAACAAAGTGGTTAAAAATTTAATAGAGTTTGTAATTTTAAATGTATAGGCCTAATTAATATAAGAAACTGTTTGGTGTTTAAATTTACAATCATATATATAAAAATAAAGATACAAATGTAATATTTTAAAATGGTTTTTAGTTTTATTCAGATTTTTTGTTTAGTTTTCAATATAATTAGTTTAAACTAAAACTCATGAAGCCAAATAGGCTAATTGGTTTATTATTTTTATTTTTGAAAGCGAAAATATAATTTGAAAAATATCAAACAATTCATAGATATAAGATATATTTTATGTAAGCAATATTTCAAACATATCTCTAAGTATAGATATATAACAAACGATGTATGAATTTAATTATAATATAGTAAGAATTTTTCGTAGATTTTTTATTGTGTTTGTTTTTAGTTCTTCGATGTAACCTAAAAAAGGTGTCGGTTTTGAAGAATAATATACTGATTATAAATTTGCTAAGTAAAGCAACTATGGTAATGAATGTAAACAAACATGTGTTGCTTAGATTTGTATCCAAACAGCTGTTTTTGAGAGACATACAAAAATCCCATCGAAAAAAGCAAGATCAGTTTCCCCCAATTTGAAAATGTTTCAGGAACTCAAATTTGTCTTTCTTTTGTAAAACTTTTGGGTTTGTACTTGGATAATAAGCTTACCTGGCAACCACATATAAATGCTTTATGTAAGAAACTTTCGAGGGTATTATTTTTAATGAGAAAACTTAAGTTGGTTGTCAGTTTTGATGTCCTGCTGATGACTTATTTTGGCTTGTTTCATTCACTGCTGATGTATGGTATTAGGCTGTGGGGTAATTCCAGTCTCACTTTCAAAGTTTTTCTATTACAAAAAAAAGCTGTAAGAATATTGGCCGGTTTATCAGATAGAGAGTCTTGAAGAGCTAGTTTCTCTAAATTACAGATTTTGACATTGCCCTCTTTATATATTTATTCAAATTTGATTTATGTTAATCGGAATATTTCACAGTTTGTTAAACACAGCTCAAGACATAGCTATAACACTAGAAATAAATTGGATTTGGTTACCCCTCTTAACAGGCTTGTGAGATCATATAAAAGACACAGTTTTTAACAAATTAAGTTATATAATAAGCTGCCAGGTACTATACAATCTTTGACTGAAAAAAATTTTAAAATGTGTATATCTGATTTCCTGAAACAAAGCACCTACTACTCATTAGAGGAATATATGAATTCTGATTTAAATAAATAAATGTTAAATTTTAAGAAATGATAAATTTTAAGAAATGTTAAATTTTAAGAAATATGTTAAATTTTAAGAAATCTCAAATTTTATGAATTTAAATTGAATGGACTATTGCTAATTACATTGCAAACAAATGTTTAAAAGCAAAATAAACATTCTATTCTATTCTATTCTATTCTATTCTAACCTTAGTCGGAATATTATGAACATTTTGAAACAAAAAATAGCCAAATTGGTTCAACCGTTTTCAAGGGATGCGCTTACCAACGAACAACATTTCATTTTTATTATATAGATTTAATTTAAAAATCTAAAATCTTAGTATAAACCCATTTGATAACTTAAAACTTGGCTTAAAACATTATTTAAAAGAAGGTACATAGGTAGGAAATTTTGGTACTTTTTTATGCTTTTTAAAAGCAGGCATTTTTGAGTTTTACTACTTTTTATCAAAGTTTTAATATAGGCCTATACTGCTGGAGATATTATCATGAAAAAAAAATTAATTGCTTCAACAGTTTGGGTTACAGCAAGTAGGAGCAAAGAAAGACTCCTTAGTTTTTGCATCATCGAGGAGGGGGGGGGGGGGGCCCAATGATATGAAACAATTTCCCTGAACGTAGGAACCATGTACAACTTAGAAGAGTTTTAATGTCGACGCAGAAAGGAAGGGAGAAAAGAAACTAAGTCGTCTACTCCCTGGGGAACAATTCTAAACGTGGCAATAGCAAACAGTTGGTTTGGATTCAAAATCGTTACAATTTCCTTATTCAAGCTAAGCACCGGTGTAGAATTTCATTGATTTTATCTGCAGTTGCACTATACAAACCAGGCTATACAAACCATTTTAAAACGTTTGTCTACATTTACGTATAGCCCAAGCAATAGAGATGTTTTCTTGTTATTTAACTTATCAGCAAGCGGCATCCACAGTGATTGTAAGTGAAGCACTTAGGTATGTAGGCCTAAAGTACAAAAACTTTTGCACATCTTTTATAAACAAAAATAACAAAACATTAGGGCTTTTTTGGCTTTTTCCTTGATATTATAAACAGTCACGAATAAATCACGATACTTCCAATGGGACATTTGTAGAGAATTAAAAACCTACAAAATGGTTTCTTATAGACCCCGATCGGACCATTTCCCCCGAGAAAAGTCGGAAAACCAATTAAAAATTACCATTTAAAAAAATCCGTATCTTTGTTAATTTACAAAGGGACAGATTTAATTGATTTGTTGATTTAAGAGCAGATCTTTCGAAAAATGATTGTCCTACTTTGGGTAGGCCCACTTCAAACAGGCAGAAGATTAAATTTGTCGCATTAGTAGGTTATGCACAGTGACAGTATAGCCAATTCAGGCCATTGTTTGCATAATGCGCCCTATTAACCTGAGTTGCCCGATTTATATTTACCAACCGGATTTTGAAAGTAGACATTAAAACCTACAATTCGTATATCTTCGATTTTTGAACAAAGTTGATAAAACTATTTCCGAACATAGCGCGAAACGCGTAAATTTGAGACCGACGCCAGCAGTGAGGGAGAAGAGAACGGCAGGCTGCGCGCAACAGGCTGCTGGTTCCCTCACTGCCACTGCCTCTCACGCCATCGGTCGCTACGCGTTTCGCGCTAAGTTTGGAAGAATTTGTATCATATTTTTTCAACCTTATTAAAAAATTACAGATATACAAATTGTAGGTTTTAATGTCGACAATCAGAATCTGAATGCCTGATAGTTTTTATGTTTTACCCATGTGCTCTGGATGTCGCTTGCTGTTAAATTGAAGACAAAATCTCTATTGGCTGATCTAGTACGAAATCTAATACCGTAATTTCATAATAAAAGTATCAGACTTATAATTCAAGTAGATCAAGTAAACGCATATTCAAATAGTTTACCTACACATTTTCAGCCCATGGATAAAGTTGTTCAAGTAGTCTATCAGTGTTTTAATTAAACTCTATAATAACATAATATACGTCATGAGTGTGAAGGAGACCTTCACTTTGCTGTAATTACACCGGCGACAATGTGGTCAAGGAATCGGTCGACGATTGTGCAATAAAACTTATAATTAACTCTTTAGAATGTTGCAATTGTATCAATCGTTTGCAGGTAGCCTATCCTTCACAGTTGCAGTACATTCAATTTAGGAGTTTGCTAAAATAAGTTTCTTTATGATCCAGGATTAAACAAACTACAAAATCTAAATTATCTTTAATTTATTAGTGATAGAAGTGGTAGAGAGTGGTTATTGTCAAATAATACAAGTGCAGTAGTTTAAATACGTTGAGATGTGACGTCTAGATAGGCACTGCTGCATCTACTCCTTTTCCTGTCATATTCCCATATCAATGAAGTTACACTATAATAAGTTTTCTATAGAATTAATTATCTCAAACGTATCAAGTAGCCTACGAAATATTTTAAAAACTACTTGGTAGAGTTTTTGTCCTACTTCTATTAGGCCTATTAAAATTACGGAAACTTTTATTTTAAAATACAAAATAAACCTCATATCTTCCTGGTAAAGTTACACTTATCATTCCTTTAACTCAAATATTTAGTAATTTACACTGAAATACGTTGACAATTTTAAACAATTCTAATTATATATATATATTTTTTTTTATTCTAGTAGATTAGAACTTATCAGACCCGAATCTGTTTTGTGTTTTAATTTCTTTAAATGTGTGTATAATTTTTAAATGTCGTTTGTTGTTTGTTAATTCTCAGACTTGTGATAAGTAAATCTTATTTTCACGCTTTAGGAATGTGCGAGAGATTGTAATACTTATTTCTGCAGATCTGAAGATGGCGACATAGTTCGCCAAAACCTGTAATCAAAATAAGTATTGTTGGGCGGAAAAAATAAAGGTTTTTTTTAATTGCATAATATAGCCTAATTTACACAACAATCCTGGAGGTCATTGCATGATGTTTAATAAATAGTTCATTTCTTCCTCTTAAAGTTAAGCCTGATTAAATTTATTACAGTATTCATAATAAATGGTTTTCGATGAAACCTCTTGAATTTTTAAATGTATATGATTCACATAATTTATATGAACATACACTTCAGCAAAATAACTTTCTTTAAACAGAATTGCATAGTGTAATGTAATATTATGGTGTGAATGTTAGTAGATTTTTATTCTTAATACTAGGGGAAACCCCTGCGTGCACCGCACGCCAACCCTGTTTGAACCTTCTATATACATAATCGTGTTATGATTTCTTTATAATAAAGGTGTGGGATTAATAATAACCCAAAAGCTAAGACGGTAAGTCCAAATCAAACTATTTCGTACATTTTATAACAGCAATTATAATAAAAAGGTTAAAAGAACCATTAAGGCTCATGTCTACACTTTAATAAAAACTTAACCTAAAAGTTAAAAATACAAAGTTTAAAACTAGCTGTAAATGGAAATATTAAAGCAAACAGGTGTTAACTGTTATTTTATTCAATTGGTTGCTGTGGTAATAAATGTTAATACATATTGCGTTGATTCATCAGTCTAGTAGGCTAACCTAAGAATTTTTTCCGACTAAATCTACAAATATTGAAATAAAAAAATGTTTTTATCGAAATAAATTATAGCCTATGTTACTCAGGGATAGTGTAGCTTTTTGTTAGTAAAACTATTTTTTTTTCAATCGGTTCAGTTGTTTCAGAGATTACCTCCTACATACAAATAAACAAACAACCAAACTTTACCTCTTTATAATATTAGTATAGATTATATCTGGCCCGCACAGATTCCTATGGAGGTTGCCTAGTTTAATTAGTTTTTGTCTTCTGTCAAGTAATTATAGATAGGCCTATATTATAATGATTCACTTAAGTATTACTTAAGTTTTTATTAATGTGTAGCTGTCGCTGAGAAAAGTCACACAACAGTTCTTATAAACATTTGCAGTGAAAATGAAATTGTTAGTGACTTAGGCGAACTGTTCATGCACCTATGCGAGAAAAACAAAAACATTCTGTATATGATGGTCGGCTTGTGATTTACTTTTAATTATTCATTTTGTACTGTGTAAGAAAACAAATTCAAACTTAGAACACTTAAAAAATGTAAATTACATAAAAAACTAACGGGATTTAAAATAATTCGACCTCCCAGCTGAACCGCTGACGTGAGTTGATCAAATTTCCAAAATTAAGTTTATAGGCCAATGTTTTAGGGTTTCAACCAACAATTTGGGAAATAGGTCTATTCACGACGGTGCTGAATAGCTGCAAAATGGTTCGCACGAAATTCCGCATATTGGAGTATCTTCAAAACACAAAGCATTGGGTGCTTCGCACGCCATTCCGCATATTGGGAGTATCTTCAATAAACAAAGCCTTGCGTGCTCCGCACGCCATTCCGTATGTTGGGGGTATCTTCAATAAACAAAGCATTGCGTGCTTCGCACGCCATTCCGCACATTGGGGGACCCCCCCCACAACACCACAACGCACAACGCCAACCCCTGTATTGGGAATATCTTTAATACACAATGCATTGCGAGCTTCGCACGCCAACCCCGCGGTAAAATCCACCACATGGTTATTCACCGGGTTCTTTTATGGTATTTTACGTTTTGATCGATTTTGGGGGAACCAAGCGAGCTATAAGGTCGCGTAAAATAACATAATGTACAGAATAACATCCTACATTTATATTTTGTAGAAAAATCTGTAAAAAACATTTATTCTCGTAGGAAAAATTTAAAAAAAATTTGTTTCTGGTAGATGGATTTTTTGGCTAACGAACTCGTCCGATCGACTTACGCAACCAACATGTTTACCAAATTTGGACCAAATCGGACTTAAAATGCGGCCGCTAGAGTGCCAACACATATATACATA
>JAGFPH010000308.1:544713-563139 GCA_018207615.1 Philaenus spumarius
CTCATTTGCTACTCCCGACCTTGGGTCTTACCATAAGGGCCACTGCAATAGCTCATTTTTCCTATGGAAATTCTTTAAAAAAATGAAAAATACAAAACGGATTTTATGATAAAAATAAACTAAATACAGTAAATAGTTTTAAGTTTAACATTCCTCTATAGTAAAATTCAACTCAGAGTGAGGCGGAAGTTGTAGCCTACCGAGGGTCAGCACGGTCGACTGGTTTCCGCTCCACTTCTACCTGAATTTTAATGTTTTATAGTAGCGTTATGCAAACTTTTTTATAACAAGAAAATATAAAAATAAATCACATAACGTTGTGTATCACGATCGTCTGTTTATTTTGATACCAAATTTGAAGTAAATCGGTAAATGTTGAGTAATTAAATGGCATAGCTTTTAATGTAACTAAAAACTATTGAAGGTGTTTTATAGATAGAACTATAGACTCTCTAGGCTGTACGGGATAAAAATCCAAGATGGTCGCCACTACTGCAGACCGTTAAATAGAAAATTATTATAGCTACCTACCACAAATATTTCAATCTGTTTAATGGTTATTTTTGTGAAAAATAAAATAATTGTACCGAACAGACAAACAATATAGACAGACAAGAAAGGGAGTTAATATTGCATTGCCATCCATTTCTGAGCTGTGCTTAAAGTTTTAAGTGTCTAGCTCGTCGGGAAGTTAGTTTAAAATCGATTGCAAAATGTATACCTAACAGACAGAGAAGAAAGCCAGTTAATAATATATTATTGTTTAAAAAAAACAAGCCTTAATAGGAAATCGGAAAAAAGTAGTAAATAATTGTAAAAAAGCGTCGGGTACTTGACATAAATGGTACAAATATTTCATTGGTAACTATTTATAAAAGTAAAGTTATTATAAAAAATATAGTAAAACTAAAATTATTTATATTTATTTTCTACTTTTTAATTCGGTTTGCTATTAAAACGTGTGTTTTTTTAGTTTGTTTTTAACTATAATTTATTTCATTTTTTGTCTCATAACGGAATTAAAAGTAATTGTAATCAAGAGACTCGATTTCTTGTATTTCGTACGTGTGACAATAGATTTAAAATTATGTATGTACAATTTAGAGGAGGTGTGTAAATTATGTCATCGATACTTGACAAAAATATATGCAAATTTTCAAGTTAATCAGACGTCTTTTAAGTTGGTGAAAATTACGTTGAAAGATTCCGTTACATACAGATCAAGCTAATACAAAGCGTGTAAATACGTGGTTAATATAACAAACTTGGAAAATGTGTGTAAAATATTTCCAGCCTAACTCCCTAACTGTATAATTTATTAGACTACCTGTTGAAACATTCCATCCCGCCCGGGCCCGACCCACGGACCCATTGTTTTCCTTCGACCCTCGCAGTGTAACAGTTAACCGATAGAAAATTATGCTTCCATTTCCAAGACTGATGGGATACAGTACATTCACATTTTCCGGCTGCACTTTTACTTTTCCCGAGGTTTGTTTCGCTGAGGTATGCTAGGAATCCTAATCTCACGAGTCAAGTGTTTGAGGAATGTTCCACTCGTCGCAAGATAGCCTACTCGAAAAACCGTCTCCGCTCTTAGACGAAGGAAATATCGCATATTCCTTGTTGGACTTTAATTTTTTTAAACTGTGTCCCCTAACAATATTCATTAGTTAAGCCGTGTTGTACTTTAAATACGGAAATTTAATGCCGTAAAGGATTGGAATTTAATGACAATCAGACCCGATGTAACACACTTAGTTCAAACTTCAAACTATTTATCTCAAACTAAATCTCGACTATATTCAAACATCACAGCACTTTGAGGTTTAGATTGATTGTACCTGCATTTCTACATGACCGTGTTTGAGGAAATCCGTTCACATTTGTGGGTAGTGCTTGATTTTGTTGAATTCAGTAAGCAAGGTTGATCAAGGTGACCTAATGCGACCTTAAATAGAATCTAGGAGACCTTCGATTTGCTCTCGTGCGAAAATTAACGGATTGAAATTAATAAACACATGACGTAAAAGGTATTTATTACACAAACAAGCAGAAACATTTATAACTCATGTAGGCCTACTACAAAAACTATGGGTTTGGGTTGGCATAAAGAGCTATATAAATTGCAACTCGCGCATCCAATGTTGAATAATTTAGTACAATACGTCTATTTAGGTAAATTTTTATTAAAAAACAAAATATCGGCCTACCAAATTGGCTTCTTGTTGTTACCTTACTCATTAATGGCAATACAAAAGGAATTTTTCACAGAAAGGGGTAGCCTCGATTAATTTATATTATATATAGGCCTATTACACAACCATTATTGATAATTATTATGTAAATCTTGCATTTACCCTAATGTAGAGTTAATTACCCTTGGGAGTAAATACAAAAAAAAAGAATATATAGTTCATTCAGCACGTGGAAGTTCTGCAATTCAATTAACAATCCTTTTATAGTCACCTTCTTGTTTTCCCCACAGTGGGAATAATTATTCCCACTTATCCACCAACGTAAAAAGATAGGTACGTTAACTTTTGTAAGAATATTTGTGCGTTATTTCCATAACTATCAGAAAATTCATAAAAAACTGTTTCGTTTTTTACCACCATATATTGAAATACTATAAACAATAATGTAATATACAATTTGGTATAAACAATAATGTAATATACAATTTCGTACAAGTTAAGATATGATTCTATTCCTACCAGACTGCATGTTTATTTACAACTTCCCAAAATAAATCCCAAATCATCTCTGCATTCACCTCAAGGCCAGCTTTGTTGATACATCACCGTTCTCAAAATGACTGAGACACAACATTTATACATGTTTATGAATTTAACATTTGGTTAAAGTGATATAAGAGTACAAATTGGTGTTTTAGTAAACTTGGCGTAAACAATATCTAGGCCACCTTTATTCAATATTTTTCTTAGTGTTTCTGCTGAGTTTTTATGTTCTTATACAACGAAATTTGAACTACAATTGGCACGGCAATGACTAATTAAATTTAAACATAACATTGAGTTTAAATCAAAATTATTATGCACCTAAACAATTAGTCCTGATATCTAGACATTCATCAAACATATAGTAATCCTCAACTAGGTCTACATTTAGGCTATAATTTTACTTAGTAGAAGATATGGTTTAATACAAAATAACAGTTTCGATCCAGTTATTACAGATGTACTGTTTTCAACAAGGAGTGGAAAGTATTACATTTTTAAGGATGTTGTTAAGCCTTTTACATTAAAATTAGACATGTTAAGACATCAATAAAGCATATAAAAAAACATAACCTTTCCAAACTAAAGGAAAACAACAAAATATAAAATATGGTTTATACTTTAAATCTACTGAAAAAGCAGGTCATTTTTATTTTACACTGATAAGGTGGTATCAGACACTTTAGACTTTGAAGTGGCTTATGGCTTATTACCTGATAGTCGTAAATGTTTAAGTACTAGAACTTCTATTTATGTTATTGTTTTGTAGTTGGGAAGCATGCCAGTGTAGCACGACTAACATATAGGGGAAGAATAAGAACGAAATGGAATAGTAAGAGGTCAAGTTAACACACCGTAGCAACCCGGAAGTATGGTTAGATTAACAAACATAACGCGTCCAGCAAAACAAAAGAATTTGACTCACCCATAATAGAATCACCGAACCCTTTACCAACACAAAACAACATTGTATTCCACAACACCAACACTACACCAAAACAATATGCAGAATAAAGAACACATTAAACGAACGAACCGACTACGACGTTGACTCGACAATCAGCTGGCGGCAACTGAACTGACTCGAACACTTGTAAATACAAGATGGAGCCGGACCGGTTTCAACCAACCTAGTTGTAGCATATAGCCTACACCAACACCTGTGCACTCCCTTCCACTTCGCCCATTGTTTTGTCTTTATTTACGTTTCTGATTTTATACTTTTGTCGAGTTTGTCGTTGTTGTTGTTTTCAATCCATCCAGTAAACAACGTCAAAGCCAAACAAAAATGATGGATTTAGAGTTATTTTAAAACTGAAGGTTATCATTTCCTATTTTAGAAGTCGCTAATTGACAATGATTACATTTTTCCCTCCGCCGTGTGTCTGCATTGTATTGTATTGTATAGACAATTATTATCATTAATTTATAATTACTTACAAACAATATATATTTGCTTATTTGCTAAGCTCGAATAATATCATAGGCCATTATAATATCAAATTAGACTATCAATTCAAATAAATGTAACATATCAAAACAAATACAGTACTGATAGATGAAATAAAACAATAAAACACAATCTCACAACAAATACGTTTAATAAATCAAACGCGTTTCAACGACAAAGTCGCCATCCTCAGTGATAAAGCTACAAAAGCCAAAGTACAACTCAGTACTTTATCACTGAGGATGGCGACTTTGTCGTTGAAACGCGTTTGATTTATTTGTTCTGAGATTGTGTTTTATTGTTTTATTTCATCTATATTGTTCTCACAAGTCCAGCTCATTATTTACTTACAGTACTGATATATAATTTTATTAATAATAGGTAATAAAATTATAAAGAGGTAAACTTTTGTTTTATGTTAAAGACTAGTAAATCTCCATGAAAAATCACAGCCAGGTTAATTAGATACACATCAGAAATACATCATTTAAAAAAATACTATTTAAAAACTACAGACTTTATCTAGGATTAACCTAACTATGCTGACGGGAATTTTTCACTCGGTAAATGGGTACAATTTATGTGGATTCTAAAACTGTAGGAATATTTGTTAAAATTTTGTATTTATATACGCTACTAGCTGCCCGATCCAGCTTTGCACGGGTAGACAAATCAAAGTTAAATGTATATTAACAAAAGAAAATATATCAATAAATATATTACACTATGTATTTCTTATGGGGATTTTTAGTAACTTTGGTCCCAACCCCAACTAAAATTTCAAATTTTTTGAAACCCTTTCTTAGTGAGCATCTATGGCCCTAGATGAAGCTACATACCAAATTTCATTCCAATCCGTTGAGTAGTTTTTGAGAAATCGTGATGAATCAGTGAGTGGTATTTGGCTTATATATATATTATATATATAGATTATAATTATATTAAAGAAAGGTACAAATATTATCCTTTAATTGCTTTTTATTTCATATATTTATAGATGAAATGATTTAGAAGTTATTAATATATTATTATAGTGAAGAAATTAATACAGTAATCGAATATGTTATACGAAGATGTGCGAATGTATCCGAAGTTAAACGAATATATAGATATCCACCCCTGCTCGCTATACTCACCATACCCCGTGGCGACTCGCGGCGAAGAAAATGGAAAAAGATTACAGAATGTTTTGCATCAATGGCAGGATTTTTTTATGTAAGAGTGATCGATATAAACCTAACCTAAAAACGTTGTTGGTTGTTAAAAGAAATTAACCGATTCTAATTTTACCAAGTTGGTTGCTATGGCAATATAAATGTAAATGTTTTCAATAAACGTGTTTTGTTTCAGTATATGCCTAACCTAAAATTGTGTTAGGCTTTTGAACCTAATTAGTTTTTTATTTATAATACAAGCAAAAGAGTTTTGAATTACAATACAGTAAGCTTTTTTATTGAATTTTATATTTGTTTGCTTTTAATTTCTTAACCTAACCTAAAAAAGCTATTGGTTGTGAAGAATGATAAACAAATTATAAATGTGCTGAGTTGGTTGCTATGGTAATAATATGTAACAACAGATGTTTAAATTATAATACAGTAAGCTTTTTTCGTAGATTTTTGTTTGCATTTGCTTTTGTTTTGTTAACCTTACCTAAACAAACAAACTGTTGACTATGAAGAATAATACACTGATAATTAACTGAAGTTGGTTGCTATGGTAATGATTGTAAATGCATTTAGGCCTAACAAACATGTGCTACTACGTTTTTTTATCAGAATCAGCTTATTTTTTATCTGTTTTACTAGTTGACCTGGCATTGTTTCGCTATTGCTTGATTTCATTTTAAAGGTTTCATCCCTTTGACTTAAGTAATCGAATAGCTAATGTTTTTTTTATATCAATTATTAAGAATAATATTAAATAATATTACATTTTTATAGTTTGTAGGAATTTAGTGCAATTTATTTTTATTGTATAGGGGTAGCTAGGCCTACCTCATTTAAATCTCTTTATTTGCAGTGACGTTATACTCTAAAACATCCTAGTACTAATATATTGAAATTATGAAATGTTAGAATATAGAAACAGTAAGTGGAGTATTATTTAATTTTAAGGGTACTTATTCCATTTCCATCCATTTGACTTAGGCATATAAAATATATTACTATTTTTAACTTCCCGCTAAGAAAATTGAAAATTTTCTAAAATCGGGAAGTTATTGGTTTCACCCCGTTTTTCGAAAATCGAGTATTCATCAGATCTCGACGTTTTGAGGTCCTAGGAATCTTCCCTGACCACTCCCGAGAGGATGTCACCCTGTCTGTATGTCGGAGTGTGTATGTGTGAGTGTGTGTGTGTGTGTGTGTGTGTGTATGTAAGTATGTGACCCGCTTATAACTTTTGAACTTCTTAACCGATTGGATCCTACCAAACGGCGTTCTAAAGAGTTCCATCAAACTTAGATTTCCTGAAAATTTCAACTAATTCTTACCGGTAGGTTCTGAGAAATTTCGAAAAAACTAAGAAATTTTTTTTTTTCAAATCAGGTTTTTTTGGAATAACGTTTAAACGGCTTTACCGATCAATTCCAAAATCTAATCAGCTTTTAACCTTGAAAAGCGACGTCGATCGCTACCAGTCCGGTCAAAATCGGTTAATTCGTTCGTGAGATATCGTGAACGAAAGAAAATAAAAAAAGTGTTTTTTCTCAATTTCTCCGAAATTTTTCATCAGAAAAATTGTTGTTGTCGATTCTTTCAATGGACTCGAAAAACTGCATCGATTGCCGCAAATCGCATAAAAATCGGTTGATTCATTCAAAAGTTATGGCAGTTCAAAATTTCCAAAAATAGTGTTTATCAAACATTCATCATACTTTTGTAATTAAACTTAGCGGGAAGTTACAGGGATGGCCTTTAGGGTCAATCGTTTTCCAAATTTTTTAATAAGTAAACTGTATGTCAATGTAGAGTAATAGGGGCCCAGTTGGCGGGGCCAGCAGGAAGGCAACTACTACCCTTTTGCGGAAACAGACTTATAACTCGGCATTTCTAAAAACATTTTTCATTCCTTATCTTTCTGTTTCTAGTTTTGAAATCCTACTATGTAAATATAATTGCTGTTGAATAAACTATTCATGGGTAAATATAAATAAGATATAAATAGATATCGTAACAGACAATTTTATAAGAATAATCAGAGACAGCGGTTGTGAAACGATGTCTTCATGCAGGACAGTACGCAATCGGCAGGCGGAATGCGTAGTAGAGCGTTCTGCCAACTGGGGTGCCCTCTACCGGTGTTTGAGTAGTCTCATACTTCGCTAAAGTTATTTGAAATCTCGTTGATTTTGTTAACCTAAAATTTAGTTTAATTTAGTTCAATGAGCAAACATATAAATCAAAAATAGTGATTACGTTAAGTTATTCAGCTTACGATAATACGAGCGGAGCGAGCTGGGGTTTTCTTAATCATGAATGAGTAGGACCAATGTACAGTAACTTTCATGGCTAGGCAAATTAAGCTTTATTCAGGATTTTGCAGTTAAAACATGACCATGAATGAGAAATATTTTTATACAGTATTGTCTCATTGGAAAATATTTTGCAAAAGTGAAGTATTACAAAGTAATATTTAATATCGATTACACAATATACAGAATATATTTCAAAGGTTTATTTTTGGATTCAAAAAAACCTTAAACAAAATTATTCCAACTATTCAAATTACAAATTGATGTTATCCTGTATACGGTGTTACAAGATAAACTTCAATGTTTACGAAACTTCTCCGACAGAAGGATTGTTACTGTATATAGAAGTTGAGGCTAGAAACGTTTTAGAGATTGACTCGATGACATCATAACCCTTCTTTCCAATCCGTCAATTATCGGTCAAGGTCGATAGAAGGTTGTATCGTTCCAGCAAACGTAACCATCTAACCAACGATGACAACAATATTATAGGCTAACAATAGAATGTGAAAAATCTAAATGAAATTAGATAGAGTTGTCAACAGATGTTGGAAATAACATTTTAGTCGTAAACATGTTTATAAACAGGATTTAATGGCTGCTACGACCTAACAATCATTTCTACCACGTTTACTTGGTACGTACGGGCTAGGCCTTGCATATTTGAATTTTAGGAGATCAATATATTTACTAACAAGACTTTATTAAAATGTATATTAAGGGGCCCACACACGATCAGTTTAACTGCTCAGTTTATCTGTGTAAATAAAACTGCACAACTGTGTGGTGTGTGGGCTACTTCAGTTTTCGCCTCAGTTATGTTGTCAGTTCTCTCAGTTTTTTCATGCAGTGTAGTCACAGTAAACGCGCCAATGAAATTCAGAAGTTTTCCTTTTTTTCGCCATGACGGTTACAACAGAAGAGTAATACAGTAAAGAACTGACGTGCGTGGCTAGAAACAACTGGACAAGACTGTGCAAACTGCACAGTTTATCGGTGCAAAGTAGAGTCTCTCGCCCAGGCCAAGAGTCTGCGCAAACATCTGCCAGAACTGCGCAGTTTCCTCAGTTTATCGCTCAGACGTGAAGTAACACATGTTAAACTGAGCAGTTAAAGTGATCGTCTGTGGGCCCCTTTGCCTTAAATTATAAATAGCCTTTATCTATTACAAATGTAAACAGTAATAAGTTATAGTTATCGATCCTTGCTAAAGATATGCCTAACGTTATTGTTACTGTACACTAATTTAATTTGGAGCGAGAATTTGCATATTTGCAAGAATGCTGAAACTCTGTTTTTAGGAATACCTTTGCTCACCTGAATGATTGAGATTTTTAGCTACCTCCTGTCATGCGTTGAATCTCCGAACAGAATTCACATGCAGTAGTCAGGGTCTGAGCTGTCATACAGTTTGTTGTAATCTCTTACAAGTAAAACAAGTACTTCGTCATCCATCGCACTTACATTTACTACGAACGTGGTACAGTATGTATTAAATAACTACGGGGTACGCGCGGACTCCACGTGGTAGTCACGTGACATCGGAAAGTGTCGAGTGATCGTGGGAACACCCGATGTACTGCCGAAATTCGGAAGAGCGTGGCTCTACATTTGTCAGATCCTCTCCGGTCCGCTCCTCTCACTTCGTCAAAATGCGGAAGTTGCTCCCTGGATGATTCTTCCGCGTCTGGCGAGAGAGGAGGACCAAACCGAACGAGTGTACAGATAGTGCCAAGTAGCGTGAAGACTTGAGCATGCGCTATAACGTCTTACTTTCTCCTACTCGACTGTGAGTCTTCAGTACAGTCACTACCAAAAAGTGTTGATATACAATCAACACGACTACATAGCAGACATGAATTAGGTAGGGCAGGCGGCTCTGACTGTACTCCGCCGCGAGAGGGGAAATGTGGTGGGAGCCGGCGTAGGAGACTTGCACACCCCCTCTTCGCGCTCCATCCTAATTGGCGCTATCTGTAGCCGCTTCCATTTAAGTCAAGAGAAGCATTATTCCGCATTTTTTCGAGACGGAGAGGACCGGACCGAATCTGACAAGTGTAGCCGTATACCTTAATCCAGTTCTATTTACAACGGATCTAAATGGATTGCAAAACGTAAATTATGCAAAGAAATCTCACAGTTTTAAACTTATTTGAAATTTTTCACAAAACATAAATATCCGGATGAGAGTTACTATAAGTGGAAATAAAGAAATAATGAAGGAAGGATTTAATATCGGTGTTGCCTCTGCAGTACTTAATACAATTTGAGCGAAAGTAGGTAATTTGCGAAATTTGACGAAGTACTTGTTTTACTTGTAAGAGATTACAACAAACTGTATGACAGCTCAGACCCTGACTACTGCATGTGAATTCTGTTCGGAGATTCAACGCATGGCAGGAGGTAGCTAAAAATCTCAATCATTCAGGTGAGCAAAGGTATTCCTAAAAACAGAGTTTCAGCATTCTTGACAGGATTTAAAAAGCTAATGAAGGAATTATTCATCTGAACTACTAGAGCCCGCACATGAAGAACACTGCTCCATGTATATACAGTATACTAGGAATAACGTCGGAGGCATAAAGCGCGCGTGTCCTTCCTAATTTTCGTTTAAGTGTAGTCACCTCACGTAAAATTCGGAACGGACCGGACCGAATCCGACAAGTGTGCCGTGGACGGTCCGGATGCTCAGCGCACTTCCCCCCCACCACCTGTAGGCAAAATGTCCGCTCTTGATACAGAGTCTAATGAGATAAACGCGTTCTCCTCATTTCAAACTTATGTATGGTTTTCAACTCTTATGTTTTCTCGGATATTTAATTATTTGAAAAAGACTAATAAATTACAGACCATTTACATAACCATATAAGGAGGATTAACTAAACTAATTTCATTTCAAGAATATGACACCTTTGATTAATTCAACGGGAACACAAGTCCATTTCTTGAACTAACTCAATGTAGTTGAATTATTTACTGATTACTGATAACTAATAATACACACAAATACGAATTCGTATATCAATACAGAATTCTACTGTCTATTCTATGAAACTTAATGTCTATTATAATCATTTTTTTAAACACTTTATTCAGTTTTTGGCGGACGCTAATACCAGAAAACAGTTTGTGAGGTTTTTTGTTGAGCAAAATGAACACAAGCAGTTTTATAAAACGAATAAGATATTAATTTAATTAGTGTCATTTCATCGCTGCCCTCACTGTAAACGTTCAACTTCGATGGTTTTTTAATAGATTTTCAGCCAGCGTTCTAATACTGTCATACATTTCGTGTTTAATTATTACTGTTGTGGATCACATGTTAAGCATTGTGTACAAAACATTTATCAGGCGAGACTTTAACCAGTTTTCCTCTAGAAACACAATCAGCGAAATGGGTGTATGGTCTGAGATTAAGTGGACTGTCATCCATAAGTAGGTTACAACATTCTTCACACAGTTTAGAACATATTTGTTTCATATAAAACCGCTTATATAATACAATATCTTTTCCCTATAATATGGAGTCACTAATTTTCACTATGGTTCTCAATATTTCAATTGATGTGTTAAAATTTACATAATCAAAATTTAAACTGGTCTGTTTTGTGAGGCTTGAACACGGTTTTTGAACACGCATTTTCTCAAAGTCCACTGGAACTGCCCCTCGAAGTGCCGAGCAGATCATTCTTTAGTGCTAAGCATTTTTAGGCATCGCGCAAACATATTTTGAAAAATTCATAATAAATGCAAATTTTGATTTATAAATGACTTTTATACATCAATGTGTTCAGAAAAGAACAGAGAATAGTAATACAGTAATAGTTGTATTTACTTACCGTTATCCAAAGTAAGTAGGCCTATAATGAAAGATAAATCACGATGAAAAAAATATTTCACTAAAATGTTGAAATTTACAGGCTTTTCAGATTCACTAAATTTACTGAATTAAAATTTCAAGATGTAGAAAATGTTACAAATTTTACAATAAACACAAATATATACAACAATGGACAATTTGAAAAATAACAAAAACGTTTACAGGTAAAAATATCTAAGCATGTTACATTTCCCGCCTTTTCAATCACTTGTTTATATTATTTGAAAGTATTCATATTATTTTTATAAATTTATAAATTGCTATGCACAAGTTACCAGTCTGATTGAGATATCCTGAAAATACAAGAAAAATATAGGCCTATTACTTATGTTTTTTGTCTTTTTTTCATATTTATAAAAAAAATAATTAGGTTGCACTTATTGACATCACTTATTAAAGCTTCCCGAATCCCACTTGAACCTATAATAACCTATAGTCAAATCAAATAAACTAATTCCCTATAATATATCTAAAATAAACTATTCACTAAAAATATAATCAAACACTAACAAAACGCTCGTTATAAACAATAAGCTTGAATAGATCAAACAAGTGCGTAGTTTATACAAACGTAATCAAAAATAAGCTTTCAGCAGTCGATATTGTCGTCTGCTACATTTTTATATCTCCAACGAAGACGAACTAACACTGCCTACTAGATAGATAATTCAAATTACTTTCATTATATGTGAAGAGCAAGTTTGTCCGATAACTGTTAGCTTCGATATGTCGATTTTACGAATCGTCTCACTGTGAGACGATAGCACTGCACAAGGTGGTCAACTCGTCTCGTAGATAGACTTTAGCACTTCGAGGGTTTTATCATTTGTGTTATTGTTGTTACCCCTCGTTATGTAAAACAAGAGAAAAGCAGTTCCAAGTGGTCTTGTCTTGTAAAAACTTGCAAGTTAAGACTTACTTAAAATCTAAATCAAACAATAATAATTCGACCACGCAGCTGGACCGCTGACGTGAGTTGAGCAAATGACACCCCAAAACGTGTACTGGGGACCATGATCGGTGCTCATTTGCTACTCCCGTCCGTGGGTCTTCCCAAAGGGGGCCCCGCAATTGTTTCTTTTTTTTTGGGGGGGGGGGGGTTTAAAGGCGAAAAACCTGGGTGGTTATCATCGCCTTTCAATAGCTCATTTTTCCTATGGAAATTCACTAACAAGCTAATTTATACTGTTTTAGCACGATGGAATTAGAATAAATTGGGCCTGATTTAACAATTTATTTTGTCAAAAAAAAAATGGTAAACTTGGCAAAGATGGATAAATTTTAATAGGCAATTTTGTAAAATAGGCCTGGCTCATTTCCGAAACATAGTATTGAGGTTATGTTAATCCTGCAATAATTTTTACTATATTTAGGCTTGGTTTCAAAACTTTAGTTGATAGAAGATGGTAGAACTAGGACTAAAATCGTAATGAAAGCCTCTCACGTTTCTAAAGCATGTATTTGAGGTTAAAATACATCTTGCAATTACTGTTAATTTATTTAAGCCTGGTTTCATAATTTTAGTTGACAGAAGATTAACAAGATTCTCTAGCGAATTTTCCAACTGCGAGCGAAGCGTCCAGGGGCAGAGCCCCTAGTTTATTTAATACGAACCCTTATTTTCGATAATAAGACAAACTATATACTTTAGTAAATATCGTGCTTGACTTGTGAGAAGATATAATACTTGAAATAATAAAATAAAAAATTGCAATAATTTAATTCGCTTTTGTTAACACCAGGGCTTGACGATAATATCCGAATTACGCCGGACGGAACCGAGCGTCTCCTAACTTAAATTGATGAACCAAAACACATGTTTCTTGAATGTATTTAAATTCATTACCGTAGCAACTAATTCGATAACGGTTTTTCGTTACGCGTTACATTTTCTATTTGTCAACTCCTACCGCAAACCGCTTAAAGGAACTTCGTTCCACTAATGGTTATGCTCTATAATAGCCATACTTTGTAGCATTATGACTAATGCGGACAGAATACAAACCCAATTAAAACTAGTAGAGTTTATGCCCCGTATGGTTGTTTGCAGATTGAATTTTGCCTTATACTTGCAATGTTTAAAAATTCTTTAAAAATGTATTCCTCTCGGTCTCGTACTTGCAAACCGCAGGCCAGACCTGACTATAGTTACAGGTTGCCTCATTATAACAACACGACCATTGTTTCGAATGAATCTTTTTAATAGTATTGAATTGTTTAATAACACACATTGCGATGCAAGTGTAAAATAATTCGACCACGCAGCTGAACCGCTGACGTGATTTGAGGGAATTTCCAATATTAAATTCTATTACCATGTTGGTTATAAAATAACCACGAAATAGTGAATAAAGCGATCAAAACAGCTGTTTATAAACAAACCAATTTATGCTGTTCTAGCACGTTGGAAATAGGAAATGGAAATAGCACGTTTAACTCTCTCTAAGCAATGAACATTGAATGACGAGAATGAAAACATTGGAGGGAGTAAAGGTTTAACATATGCGACACAAATATACATATTCTTAGAGTTATCTAAGACAGTGGTGTCGCGTTAAAATAACATAATTTTTTTAAATGTATTTACATCATTACAAAACGGTGGAACCACGATTCCCTCAAAATAATGAATTCAGGTATCAATGTCACCGAGCCAATCTTGGCGCGAGTCAAATGAGTCACTCTCCCAAGGTCAAGGTTGACTGCTCCAGACCACACACAGATTCTACTGAAGGCGTAAATTCCCCTGTAATAATATAAAGTGTGTTCCAAGATTCCTGTGAAACATAAGTCCGTCCGAAAAAAACAAAAACGTTTAGGATACGTTTTATGTAATATGAGTTACATTACAAATTGTTTTTTTAATTATTTATAAAATCGTGTCTTTCTGTTTGTGATGGCTTCAACTGAGAGCTGAACGTATAAAGTGGGGTGTGAGCCATAAAGCTACGCGCACACTGTACCGACCGGTACGTCCGGGATTTTTATAAAAGTCAAATGCATGTTTCTTTATGGAGGTGCGCTTACCATATACACCATTTGAGTGTATATTAGCACAGACTATAGATAGTATGTGGTATTAGTCATTTGAGTTTTGATTATTTTAGTGATACTCGCTAAAGGTAGTCTAAGTCTTTTTGTGTTAATGTTGTAAGTCCAAATCGTCGTTTCTTTACTTGTTTTTCCTTTTCCTCCAAAAGAAGTGCACATAGTATAGCTAGCTTGGCATCAACTTCCATCGAACTTAGTTATAATACAAGAAACAGCGCAACACAACCGCACTCGACGAGATTGAGTACATGGTAGCACTATGTAAAATATGTCATGGACGGTGCAGTGTGCGCACCTCCTTAAAATGGTCGGTCGTACCGGTTGGTCGCACTGGTCGGTGAAGTGTACGCGTAGCTTTTATTTCTTCGGGAAGGTTTAAGAGAGAAATCCACATACGAAAAGGTCCAGTCGTTCAAAAGTTGTAACGTCTTTAGTGACCGAAGACGACGTTTTGGGCACGTTTCTGCTTAAATTTGGACTGGTAACACCTACACTCAATTTAAAATACTCATTGGACTTTGGATTCAGCTCCGGAAATTATTTCAAGTAGCCACTGAACAGATTCTGTATGTTAGGACTCATATCAGAAAACGTGTGCGTTTACCGTCTTTTTAAACGGCTGTAGCTTTTTAACGCAAGGTTTTAGGAAACATCTGTGACCACTTTGGCGATTGGAAATTTAATTCTCAACGACTTTCCTATTAGACTTTTTTTCTCCGGCGCGATCTAAGCGTCCAAAAATGCAAAAAAAAGCTGACAGTTTTGCTTTAAGGTATTTTCAGCCGCAACCTTTGAACCGTTTGTCGGAAATAACTAGTGTGCGGATGTGAACTTCATACGTTCATATTTGACCAGGTGTTCTTATTGCACATGACTAAATCCATATGGCTATCGAGTTATGCCTTTGAATTTACCACTGCCTATTTTATTTTACGATCAGCTGTTACATTAAACTTCTGGTTTATATTAGTACCTGTGTAAAACAATGAAGAAGAAGAAATCGTCGACGAAATCAAAAGCGTGTTACTTTAAGACGAGTATGAGTACAGTAGTATTCAATGTAAGCAATTATATGTTTATTTTGTTAGAGAGGTACGATGATCGAGGAAAAATACTAATTTTAAATACGAATTACTGTAATGTATGGGGCGTAGAACATTATCGTGGGTAGTTTATGTACTGAGTAGGTACTGTAAAATAAAGGTTAGCCTATTAATAACATACGCAAATACAAAATATACCTTTCAATTTGTACGTACGCATTTTAATAACAATTTTAATTAGTAGAGTAGATACAAAACTTGAATAATTAATAATTAAACCAATATTGATTGGGTTTAACTGCTGAAATGCCCAGCAATAAAACGTACAATAAAATGGCCGGTTTCATCGATGAACGTACAAAAATAGAGGTTACCAATCTATAAAAGTGAAATACCACTCACTCAATCACTCACTCACTGACCCACTCATCACGATTTCTCAAAAACTACCGAACGGATTGAAATGAAATTTGGTATGTAGCTTCCTCTAGGGCCATACGTGCTCACGAAGAAAGGGTTTGAAAAAATTCGAAATTTTAGGGAGGGTTTGGGGGGATCAAAGTTATTAAAAACGATTTCTTCAAAACTACGGAACGGATTGGAATGAAATTTGGTATGTAGCTTCCTCTAGGACCATCGGTGCTTACTAAGAAAGGGTATGAAAAATTTCGAAATTTTAGGAGAGGTTGGGGGGGATCAAAGTTACTAAAATCATAATTTCAGATCTTTTATTATTATGACAATAGTGCTTTTATTATTTAAGATCTATATATAATATATATAAGCCAAATACCACTCACTGACTGAACACTTAAAAGGAATACAATTACGTTAAAAAGACTGAAAATACCAACCATCACGGGCAACGCCGTACGGGTCAGCTAGTTTTTATATCTAGACGATATGTCAAACCAATCTTGTTTGTTGTAACTATCTTATTTCGTCGATTTAAGATATATCGATGTTATTGTATACTTTATGATTGATCACTTAATGAACTAGGGTAATTTTTCCAGTGTCTGGTTTGGCGAAGATTTATGAAAATAAAAAACATATAAATGTCGTAATAGGACATTAAATGTATTTATGAGATAAAAATATAATATTTTAAATCTTTTAAAGTATGTTTCTAATATGTTCTAATTAAGTATATGCAATTGTATTTCACTTCTAAAGAGCTTTAAGTAATTTTCAGTAAATTTATTTATCTATTATATATATAAAAATCCAGTGACACGGTGTTTGTCCGCGATGAACTCCGAAACTACTAAACCGATCTTAATGATTTTTTTTTTCAAAATGTGTGATTTATTGCAATTTAAAATATAGGACAGTTTTCATCCCGCTTATTTTTTATTGCAAATTTAAGTATTTTTATATCCGGAGAGGGATTTTGGAGAGAGAGTCTAAGAATGTCTTTGTTTCTTTGTCCTCTTTAGACTCAAAAACTATTCGACCAATTTCGCTAAAAACTTAAAAATTTATCCATATGATTGCCAGGAGTGTTTGGACTTTACAATTACTACAGTCTAAGGGGTTGAAATGGGGTTGCTACCTCTATACTATAAATATACACTAAACTAACTTTCTACAAACTATAAAGCTAAAATTATGTAATATTATTTTTAATTGGTATACAAATTTCAATTTGATTACTTAAGTCAAAGGGATGAAATGGAATAACTACCCTTAAAATTAAATAACAATCTACTTACTTTTTCTATATTCTCAAAATCTACTCAACAAATTTTACTAAAATTTCACAATTTACACATATTAATACTAGGATCTTTTAGAGAATATCGTCACTACAAACAAAACTATTTAAATAGGGTAGCTAAACATAGGTAGAGCAATTTATTTTTATTGTATAGAATAAAAATAAATTGCTCTAAATTCCTAAAAACTATAAATGTAAAATTATTTAACATTATTCTTAATTGATATATAAAACATTTGCATTTCAATTACTTAAGTCAAAGAATAACTACCCTCAAAATTAAATCAAGTAATAACAAAGCATTTCCGGGACCACTAGTTTTTTATACAACAAAATTAATTGTTTAGCAACTTTGCAGGTTGGGGTACAGGTAAGCAAGTACGCCATTTTATTAGACTGTTGACAACGCTCTAGTCGAATATTAGTTGACAATATTTTGTCTTTGATTTAGGCGAATCAACTATTACTGTCTCTTAAAAATCATCTACTGTTTGATTTAACATAGTCACATATAAAATAAATAAAAACACTTAAGTGGATGAGATAATGTTGAATGGAATGTTAAATTATCCGCTGGAAATCAGCCATTAACCCACTCAATAGATCTTGGTCAATAAACCCATGCATGTTGTTGTGAAGATTAAATCGGTCTACTGATGCCATTTTCTCTCTCAATTTGGCCACCTTTTCAGACGTGCTCGCATTTTTTGCAACGTCTGTGGGCTTCAGTTCTGCGTTGTTTTGCGTAACTTTAAAAGGGTCAACCCAAAGCAGGGTTTTGTTGCGACTTGGAACAGCGCCATTATTGTAGTGACGAAATATTCACCATGCTATAAACGGTTTTGCTAGCTTACTCAGAACCAACGTAGATCAAAAATTGAGTAAAGTTATAATACGAAAATTTAAAGGTTTAATCTTATGGGGTCATAGTAAACTTATGGGATCACAGACTAATCTTATGGGGTCGTAGACTAATATTATGGGGTCATAGACTAATGTTATAGGGTCATAGACTAATCTGATGGAATCATAGACTAATCTTATGGGGTCGTAGACTAATCTTATA
>JAGFPH010000308.1:563149-591582 GCA_018207615.1 Philaenus spumarius
TCATAGACTAATCTTATGGGGTCGTAGATTAATCTTATGGGGTCATAGACTAATGTTATGGGGTCATAGACTAATCTTATGGGGTCGTAGATTAACCTTATGGGGTCGTAGACTAATCTTATGGGGTCATAGATTAATCTTATGCGGTCATAGACTAATCTTATGGGGTTATAGACTAATCTTACGGGTTCATGGACTAATCTTATGGGGACATAGGCTAATCTTATGGGATATTAGACTAATCTTATGGGGTCATAGTCTAATCTTATGGGGTCATAGGCCAATCTTATGGAATCATAGACTAATCTTATGGGATCATAGACTAATCTTATGGGATCATAGACTAATATTATGGGGTCATAGACTAATCTTATGGGATCATAGACTAATCTTATGGGATCATAGACGCACAATAAGAAACGATATTGCAAAAATTAGATTTTTAAGTGTACAGTGAAAATTCGGGGTTCACTCCCAGCCTTATAACAGACAAAACAGCTGATTCGGATCAAAAGCTAAGCGACACATGTTTGTTGAATGCATTTACATTCACTACCATAGCGACCAACTTAGCAAATTTAGAATCAGTTTATTACTGTTCACAACCAACAGATTTTTAGGTTCGGTTAGCAAAATAAAAACAAATCTACGAAAAGGTATTATAATTCAAACATCTGTTGTTGCATATTATAAATAAAACAGTCAAATTGAATCAACAGCTTAACACAATTTAGGTTAGGTCTTTGCTCAACCAACACACATTTCTTGAAAACATTTATATTTTTGTTATCATATCGACCTACTTGGCGAATTTAGAATCAGTAAACTTTTTTTAACAACAGCGGTTTTAGGTTGGCTTTATATCTCTCTGTTACATAAAAATTCCTGTTATTCACACAAAAACGTTAACCTACTGCGCATGAGTCGGGATCTAGGTACCGCACCATTATCACCATGCACTGATACAAGTGCCTCTGTCCTAATCAATAGTCATTTCAGTGAAAATATAACAGATTAAACAATACTGTCGTCTGTTTTCATTTGCTTCACCACGTGTCGCCGCGGGGGGGAGGGGGGGGGTGATAGAAGCGAGCAGACGAGCTCCTAGTGAATGAATAAAAAAATATTTGTTACTTGAAAAGTTCAGTTTTATTTTAAACACAGCCGTTTACCATTGCTCCCTCAGAAATAGAAGTGGAAAAGTATCCGTACTTATATCAATTTTGATATATGCAAAAGGAATAAGGTTTTAACCAGGAAACGCAGTTGTTTGAAGTGAGGTAGTTTACGGGATGTTGTTATTTAAAATTGTTTATTTGTACTGGATTGCAAAATTTTATACCTAAAATTTTTTTTGTAAATGACATGATTTTTAAATATAATATAAATTTTAAATAATAAAAAAATATATAAATATAATATAAAATTCCTGTCTTTACTAAAAAATTCAGGATCCAAGTCACTACTAGGATCCACAACCCTACCCTGGTGAAGTGCCTCTATCCTAGTCAATCATAATTTTCGTGAATATATAGGAGTATACAATAATCTGCATTTGATTTGCGTCGGAAGTCCGTAAGCAAAGCGAGCTGGGTCTGAGCCTTCTAGTATATCTATATATATAAAAACGAAATACCACTCACTCACTCACTCACTGACTCACTCATCACGATTTCACAAAAACTACGGAACGTATTGAAATGGAATTTGGTATGTGTAGCTTCCTCTAGGGCCATAAGTGTTCACTAAAAAAGGGGTTTGGGGAGATCAAAGTTATTAAATCACGATTTCTTCAAAACTACCGAACGGATTGTAATAAAATTTGGTACGTAGCTTCCTCTAGGGCCATAGGTGCTCTCTAAGAAAGGTTTTTAAAAAATTAGAAATTTTAGGAGGGGTTTGGGGGGATCAAAGTTACTAAAATCATTATTTCAGATCTTTTATTATGAAAATAATTCTTTTATTATTTAAGATCTATATACATAAAATCCAAATACCACTCACTGACTGAACACTTAAAAATAATACAATTACATTAAAAAGACTGAAAATACCAACCACCATGGGCAACGCCGTACTGTTCATCTAGTATATGTATATATATGTGTGTGTGTGTGTGTGTGTGTGTGTGGGGGTGTGTGTGTGTGTGTGTGTGTGTGTGTGTGTTTATATCTTACAATTGGTCTGTGTATAAAATCTTCTTTATTTTAATTTGCATAAAAAAATTATCCTTAAAACATATATTTGAAACGTAAGAATGGTCTGGCAAACTTAGATAATTAATCAATAAACACAAATTTAAAACGTATAAAGTAAAAATATTTGTTTAAATATCCAAGGTGAAAGAAATTATTTAGTTTAAAGCGAGTTTCTGTTGTTTTCCAGATGGTTGGGAAAAACGGAAACATTGACTTAAGCGAAGAATCGAACAAGAACTTCCAATTAACTGTAAGGGCGGAAGAGGGTAGGGGGAGTGGAAACAGCCCTGCGGGGGTTATAAGGGTAGTATACCTATTCGCCGGGACATTATATTACATTCCTTTGAAACTGACCCTGACACGTACCTCTGACTTCTGTCAACACTTAATCCCTTGAAGTGCCATCTGGTTTTCATCCCCGCTATCCGGTTTTCATCCCCGTTATCTGGTCTTCGTTACTAAGTAAATTGAAAGATTAAATTGGTGTGGGCGATATTGTGAATAATGTGTACGTCGGTTTATTCGTCGGTTTATTCGTGTACATATTTTTCTATGTAAACATAACGAAATAAAAGAATACTGTTTTACATTTGTTACCAAAAACTTTTATTTTCTATAACTAGGTTATTTATTATTTCTTAGCAATTTTCATATTTGTTATATACATAACTAGTAAACCCCCGTGAAAAATCTCAAGCTGATTAATTAGATGCACATCAGAAATACATAATTTAAAAAAACAAACTATTTAAAAGCAACATTAAGGCCTACTTATGTCTACCTAGCTATGCTGACGTGGATTTTTAACTCGGTAAATGTGTACAATAATAAGGTTTATAAAACTGTAGGCCTATTTGTTAAACCTTTGTATTAATAAGTACGTTATTATGTATTTACAGAAAGATAAGATTCAATCTTTTAATTGTTTTTTATTTCATATTGATAGATCAAATGAGTTAGAAGTTATTAATATTATAGTGAAGAAATTAATAATAAAATATGTTATACGAAGATGTACAGTACGTTTTTTTTTAACCGTGCCCTCGGCTCGGCTGGCGCTGGGTGGGCTAGCGGTGTAGCGGGGAGGGATTGTAAAGGCAATTCCACAAACTTAAAATAAACACAAATGAATAATTATTCGAATAAAATTATTGAAATAAAAACTACTTGAATGAGTCATAGACTACTTGTCTCTTGTTCGAGTATTCGAATAATAATACTGTGGTGTGGTTAATTTAAATGCCAGACATCAAGTAGGCCTACTTTCCCCCCAGGCAGGAAGTTTTCCCCGGAATCTAACTTCAGACATCCATACCGAGCAAACCGTAAGTCAAACGAAAAAATGTTTCAAATAAAATATTTAATTTGAACCTTTATCTAAAACTTTCTCGCGAACACTTTGTCTCTGACCAACAAATAAAAAACTTTCCAGCGGTGTGAAAATTTCATGTCATTATTAAAGTACATTGTTGTAATATTGATTTTTAAAATATGAAATAGGTTTTGTAATGGATTTTCTTTTACATGATACGAATCGTAAGGTTCTTATCTGCTTATCCGTGAAAGTTTAATAATTTTACATCGCTGCTAAGTGTATTAAATGACAGTGTTATTGAAGCTCGGTTTTCGCTGTTTCACGCCGCTCGGCTCAGTTTTCGTGGAGAAAACTAGAGTAGACAGAGTGATTTCTAACGTTATCATTCAGGTTAGTACAATCGTGGCCGAGGGCACGGTTAAAAAAATCGTACTGTACGAATGTTTCCGAAGTTAAACGAATAGGTATCTCTTCTTTAAATTTGTATAAACAAATATATTGATGATGAAAGGTTGTATTTATATACAATTTATAACCTCAAAGCAAATATTATAATGCATATTATAGCATAGTTTAGTTCTATAACTCATATTTAAAGAAAATCAACTTCATAAGAAATTATAACGATTGAAGTTGAAACATAACCCCAAACTATAATCTACACTGGGTTTACAGATGATGGACGAAATCAGCTGTTATATTATATGTTACTCACGGACGTACACTCGCTTTTATAGGATTTGATTAATGACTCTATATTCTTATTTATAACTTTGATAACACAATATTTTCTTGTATCCAGTTTTTTTAAAGTTGAACGACACGACGTCGCTACAATCAGTATAACAGTTATTAACTTTATTAGAGTTGATATTATCATTTGTTATTGCGCTTGAATATTCCGAGATGTATTTAATATTCAACGTTTGAATAACTGGCGTCGGACGAAAGAATATAGTGCCAGGAATTTGTTTAAATTACTGACAGTTAGTGATACCTCGATTTTATGTTTTATTTGCAAAGTCACTATTGTAAATTTAATAGCAAAAATGTCCATAAAACCACTCCCTGCTTTGCTTCATACATCTGTATATTGTAAGTGATTTTGTCCTCGCAGACATACCTTTACTTCAGGACCCGAGAAAACACCTTTAACGTTGAGCTCCAGGAGTCCAGTGAAGTTTAGGATGGGCCTTGGATATCCGATGATGGTTTATCACGGGGAACGCTACACCTCCAACACGACTGACGGACGGACACTTCTTCGACGCTGGCGGATACCTTCTGGTGTCGGTTGAACTGCGGGCAACGATTTCATCCAGAGCTAACAACACATATTTTGTTTCAGCGAACGATTTCATCGGAGCTCCAGGATTCCTCGGCCAGTGCTGTTTAGGCCCGGCTATTGGTGTTTTGTTGCTGGCCGGTCTCTGGCGAATTTCTTCACTACATGTCACTAACACATTTTTATGATTCACGAAGTGTCACAATGCATCTTGCAGCCATTAAGGAATTCCCTAGACGCTGCTACCACTCTCTCTATAGTGCCTGGTCGGGGAAGAGGGAGGATGTTTTAGTGGGTATCTCCTTTCGGAGCGAGTCCCACAGTACCTCTCAGCTGAGAGGTCTGCGTAAATGCATTTCATCCTACCGAAAAAAAGATGAAAAAACGGACATAGAATCAACGAAGAGCAAAAACATAGAAGAAAGTGAAGGTATATTCTTATAGGATTCACTTTTATGTTAAAGTGAACAAAATGTGAAACTACTGGGATTCACCCCCATCCCTATAACAGATGAAACAGCTTATTCAGATCAAAAGCTTGCACAAAACTTAAATTAGGCCTATACTGAACCAAAATATGATTCTTGGAAGCACTTACATTAAAAATTTATTACTACATCAACCAACTTGGCCTGTTTAGATTGAGGTAATTATTATTCTTCACAGATTTGTTTAGGTTTGGCAAAAGAAAAAAAATACGAAAAACATAACTCAAACATTTGATGTTCCATATTATATTGTTTAGTTTAGTTTGCAATATTAAAATTTATTATTTAAATATGAATGGTGAAATTTCAACACACGTCGTAATTTCAATTATTATCCCAATAATATTTAGTTATCTGCCTTACATTGTGTTTAGGACACCACTAACCACACATTCGTTCTCTGATCCAAGTGTCTTGTACTGATCAATCGTCATTTCCGAAAAAATATTAGAGTAACAATAATCTGTTTGCATTTGATTCGTCGCGAGTCACCGCGCGGATTGGTACGTAGCCTACTTACGGACGTACACTCGCTTTTATAGCAGTTAATATACAATTATGTTTAAATGCTAGTAGTTCTGTGAACAGTAGATCTCCCTCGTTGAAATATCAAATGTGGTTTTGAGCTTAGGTTAAAAATAGTGTGCCAGTAAGGAAGTAAGCACAAGGTTTAGCCAGTGAAACATTATTTTGCAATTCCCGCAATTCCGGGGTTTCTAGTTCTCGTTTTTTTCTTCTTTTCTTGAGCTTTAACTGCTAAAGATTTTCTTTTAGGGGGCATTGTGTTTTATGTAGGTTAATAATGGGTAAGGTAGCTAAAAATATAGCGATATTGAGGGAAAACATAGAATTAAATACTTAAATAACTAAAACTTAACAATGTATTTACAGTTCCATATCATATTCCAATATTAGAAATAATGAAAACAAACGATGTTAAAGCGTCGTGATAGTGATCTCAGCCCATGTACCAACACTTCCCACGCTGTCCAACGGTCATTTTTTGTATGACGTTTATCGCCGCGAGTTTTCATTTGTTTCATCTCATTTTGTAATTCAAGTAAAGCTAAGTCAAATACTTTTATACAATAATAATTTATAAGTATACAGTTCAATTCTTTGATTTATTCTCTATGCTTTCTTATAATAATATAGGCTTTCAATATGCTTAATATGCTTTCAAAACAGGCTTAGCTTTGTTAGCAGTATTGTAGTAGGAACATAAAAACTGGTGTTTTAAAAATAAAAAATTTGAAATTGATAAATATTTTTATACAGTTCTATTGAGAACTAAATTACGAAACTTTTGAACATTTATGAAAAAAATTACAAAACATTTTTATGTAGGCCTAAAGTTGAACTTTTTCCTTTCGTTACTGAACATGCTTATTTCTTGAGCTAATAACTTTGTTAATTTTACTTCAATAATTTGTTTTATGGAAAAACCCGTATATATACATGGCTCGGCCTAGGAATAAGGAACATTCATGTAAAAATCATCAAAATCGGTCAAAATCGGAATAGTGAATATATTGTTCGGCTCTTTTGAGCATATTTTATTTTCTGTATTTTCCTTTTGGTTTGATATTTTTATTTTTTCCCAGACCGCGCTCTCTTGAGCTGTGCAATAGTGACACATAGTGGTGCCCACATAAACTTCAGTTCTCTTTACCCCATATCAAACTGAAGTACAGAAGAGATTATTTATTTCACTCCTGGCAAAATTACACAGTAAAAGTAAATGTTAAACGCAAGACAAGTGTTAAATATGTAATTAAATGTTAGTGGAAGATATACGTTTTACTGTAGCTTATCTTTATTATAGTTGTGATTGCATTTACTATCTTAAGCTTTCTTAAACCTTTTACGTCATTAAAATGTATAATCTAAGACTTGTATTGACTTGGGTTTAAATCCAGAATTTCTGTAAAAAAATAAGTTTACCTTTTAGTTCAAAGAGGCAGGAGGGATTTAGACTAAACTATTTACACCACACAGTGCAAAATCTCACTGTGAATATTTTACTTTCATGTAATGGTTGGGCAAATACATTCTACATTTATATTTGTAGAAAAAACTCAAAAACAAATTCATTCTCGTAGAAAAATTCTCAAAAAATAATTACTTCCGGTCAAAAAACGTGCTTCCGGTTGTTGGATTTTTTGGCTAACGAACTCTTCCGAGTGACGTAGACAACCAACATGTGTACCAAATTTGAAAAAATCGGACTTAAAATGCGGCCGCTAGAGTGCGTACACATATATATGATTTTTAATGACACCCTAAAACGTGTTCTGGGGACCATGATCGGTGCTCATTTGCTACTCCCGACCTTGGGTCTTACCATAAGGGCCACTGCAATAGCTCATTTTTCCTATGGAAATTCGCTAATAAATATGAGTTTAGAACAAAAATGTAAAAAAAATGATTTTTGAAAATCTGTTTTTTCATTTTATGGTTTTTTCTGGAAAATTTTTCCATAATAGTGCTACTCTTTTATTACATAATCGAAAAGTAAATGCTTTAACGGGGAAAAAATGCCGGCTGGTGAGCTTGAAAAGACAAATTTATCGGTGAAACATTTCAGTTGAAAATGAGGTAATTTTTTCGGAATTTGACGAAAAAAAAGAAGAAAAATCTGTATTTTGCTACAACAAAATTACGGCTTACTTGAAACATAATAAAATATATTTTTACCAAATTTCGTGAAAAAAATAAATTTTTGCGCGAGAAAAAAATTAAAAACTAAAAAATAGTTTTTTTTTATTTTTCCGGAAAATTTGAGGTTATGTGCAAAAATGTTAGATACAAAAGTTGTAGATCGTTTTATTTTAAATTTTTTCGATAGGAGGTCAACTTTTGTTGCAAATTGCGAAAAATTATGAAATACTACTTTCAACCCCTAAAAATTCATCCCTTCTCCATTTTATCACTCCAAATTATTTTCCCGTCAATTGGACAATATTTTGCTCCTCTTCCAGAAGGTCATGCTGTTAATTTTTACTCTCTCCCCCTATACCATAGTATTCGTCAAAATTTTCGAATTTGATTTTTTGGTGGAAATATCCGTTTTGGGTCCCACTGAACCTAAAAAAGTGGTTTTCGGAGTGATGTCTGTGTGTGTGTGTCTGTGTGGATGTTATCAGACCTAGAGCCTAAACCAGTCGTCCGATTTTGATGAAATTTGGTATGGAGGTACTAATCCATGGTATCTCCAGGCGGTTTTTTCATTTTTGTGAATTTTTTATTTTTAAGGGTAATTTTTCCATAAAAACCCTTAAAATAACGGAAAAATCAACTTTTCTCAAAAACGGCACTAACGATTTTCATTAAAATTTTATAGTTTATTAGGGACCTAAAATACTATAAACTATAAAATTTTAATCAAAATCGTTCTAGCCGTTTTTGAGAAAAGTTGGGTTTTCCGTTATTTTATGGATTTTTATGGGAAAACAACTTTAATACAAAATCACCTCTCCTACCCCACCCTACAAGTCACCGTGAATCTGTTTAATAATTTAAATATGTTTGTGAGAAAGTATGTGCCAGTTCCTGGTACCGTTTATTTTTTTCGTTTTTATATTTTTTGGCGTTTATCAGCACTGGTCTAAAAGTTCTGTACACAAATATAACCAAATAGTGTCTGTCTGTTCGTGACCTCATCAACGGAGAACGGCTGGACGTATAAAGCTGGGGTTTGAGCCATTAGACGCAGCATTTCTTCGTGAAGGTTTAGGAGAAATCCTCATTCAAAAAGTTGTGACGTCATTATTGACTAGTTCTTCCTCTTTTGAGCACGATTCTGCTTATAACCTTATACTGGTAGGGCCTTTATTCAATTTGAGATACTCATTGGATTCAGATCCCCGAGTTATTTCAAACGACCACTGAGCCGATTCTGTAGGTTGCATAGTTTAGGAGTTAAAACACAAAAAGTGCTCGTTTTTATTAAACTTTTGGTTTACGACTGTTTAATCGTTTTTGTACCAACGGTATAGTGTGTACGGGCGTCGAATTCAGTGTTGAAAAATAAAAACGTCCATGTATAAGGACTTCTCGAAAAGAAATTGCTACACTTTAATTTTTCGTGGAATTTGATTAATAGTATACCAAAATATTCTTAAAGAAACGTAGATTACAGAAAAAATATAGTTTTATATAGTAATTAATAATACTAATTATCTGCAGCAAAGAAAAAGAAGGCTTTGTTTGACATTTGCGCGTCAGCTGTAGGTCGGGAGTATTCCATTCACAAAATAGTGTTTTCAAGTGTATTTTTAGTAGAAACCCCTAAAATTTAGCGTGTTTGTAAAAATGTAGTTCCTTTTTCTTGCGATATCAATTGTTATGAGCAGACAATTTTTTCAATTGTGATTAATCATGATAAATTTCAAAAATGTTTGGAAAATATTGGTGAGTAGAAAATTATAAATATTTTAAAAAATATTTTACAATTAAATGAAAAACCTTTGCTTAAAATATAATGTAGCCATTTTAGTTCTAAGCAATATTAAGAAAAATATAAAGTTATGTAAAAAATTAAGATTTTTATGCAGCTTTTTGTAAAACGGTACCAAATGTCTTAAAAATACATTTTTCGCACGTTTTTTTTAATTTTGGTTCTGGCACTAAAAGGGTTTTAAACAGTTGTAGCTTTTCACCGGTAGGTTTTAGGGAAAATCTGAGACTTCTTTGTCGATTGAAAATTTAATTCTCTACAACTTCCATATTTGAAATTTGTCTCCGACGCGAACTAAGGGGTCGAAATACAAACAATGTTGATAGATTTTCTTTAAGATATTTTCACCCGTAAGTTTTTAACCGTTTGTCGGAATATGTATCTTGCGGAAATCTACAATGATTACGCAAAGTGTTTTTCAGCCCCTTTTATCAGTCAGAATAACAGGTACCAGTTTAATGATCTCATCATCTGCCTACAACACAAAGGGAAGACACTTGCACAAAGTCTCGAGTACAACTAGTACTTATTTAACTTGCACGATTACGTGGTCTGTATTACAGCCTTTTACATTTGCATACGAAATGTTCAGTTTAATTGTTAAGGGCAATAATGAGTTTACATTACCATAGAAACATGCAATGTAGGATTATAAATAAAACCAAACGAAAAATATTCATTTTTTATTTTAACATCATTGTAGGTTGTCTCACACCTTCTTTAGGCTATATCTATACTTATAAAAGCCAAATACCATTGACTCATTGACCCATCAGTTTCTTCAAAACCACGAGGCCTACAAACATGAAATTTGGCTAGACTAATACTCTTTATAGGCTCTAGATGCGCACTAAGAAAGGGTTTCCGAAAATTCGAAATTTTAGGGGAGTTTGGGGGGGGGGGGGGAAAATTAAAAAATCACGATTTCTCTAAAACCATCGAACGGATTGGAATGAAATTTGGTATGTCGCTTCCCTTAGGGCCGTAGGTGCTTGCTAAGGAAGTTTTTCAAAAAGTTTGAAATTTTGGTATGTAGCTTCCTCTAGGGCCATAGATGCTCGCTAAGAAAGGGTTTAAAAAATTCGAAATTTTAGAGGGGTTTGGGGGGGTTTAAAGTTACAAAATTACGATTTCTCTAGAACCATCGAACGGATTGGAATGAAATTTGGTATGTAGCTTCCCTTAGGGCCGTAGGTGCTTGCTAAGATAGTTTAAAAAAAAAATCGAAATTTTAGGGCAGGTTTGGGGGTCAAAGTTATTACAAAAAACCATCGAACGGATTGGAATGAAATTTTGTATGTAGCTTACTCTAGGGCCCTAGGTACTCGCTAAGAAAGGGTTTTAAAAAATTCGAAATTTTAGGGGGGCGGCCTAAGTTCATCGTCTGTAGGCCCTATAAGACGCAACCAAAATCAACCTACAACCCTAAATTATTTTAGTCTTTGTAAAAATCTGTATAGGTTAACATTATTGTTAGTAACCTTTTTATTTCTTATTTTATAACTTCCCACCTTAAAAGTTTAGGTTCGGTTAGAAAATTGTTTATTATTGTGAATAGTTACCAATTGTTTTTATAAACAATAAAAGTAGTCCTTGACTTGGAGCCCAACATGGGCTCTTACGGGACTACTTTATTTGCACAGAATTGAGTCAGATGACGACGCAATGTTGTTTTTGACGACGTAATTTGCACCGACTTCCGACTGAAGATAATATAATGTAACATAATATAATATCATAGATCATGAATAATAAATAGATCTTGCATCCATACGGGGGTTGTGTGCCGGAAAAAAGGTGTTCGCGAAAATAGTACATGATCGCGCCGCGAGGTAGCGCTAGGGAGAATGCATTGTAAGCATTGGTGTTTCCAACCAGCTTCCTTCGTTTCCCCAATAGATAGCGCCAAAAAAGTCGAATTTCCAGTGGAACAAAATATTGCATTGGATCGGAGTTTATTAGGTTATCTAAATACAATGATAATATGTAACAATGTGTTAGTGTACGGAAATCATATTATTTTGGATTTCAGTGCTTCTGCCGCAAGTCGGTACAAAAAACGTAGTTCCATAAGAGCCCATGTTGGGGCCCAAGTCGCGGGAGGACTACTAATAAAACACTTGAGGATGTAAAATATTATTTTGAAATGTCAAAAACAAATTTCGCTGTCGATAATTTCCCTAGAGCCCCAGCTGTAAATTAAGTGTTCGCCTTCCAACTGCTGAAACCATTGATCGTTAAACGCCCTTGTCGCCAGGCTACACTCTTGTTATTGCACATAAAAACAAATTGTTTATGCGACACCGATAACCAAATTTATTAAAACCCAAAATAATTCGTTTTATTTTGAAACTTATACGCAGCGACTTTATGTACCTAAAGCCTTAATGACACATTTCAATATTCATACTGAAAAAAATTGTTATTTAGCAACATTATGATATATATTACATTTTGAACTAGTTTTTAAAGTACGAAATGAATCTCTTGAAAAATATTTAAATGCTTTTCTTTTTTAAATACAAACAGTTAGATATAGGCCTATTCTTTAAACAAAAGCAGTCGTGAGACTGCCGACAGAAGTGAAAACTGTCATGAATGTAGGACAATCTAGTTTATGTTATTTTAAATTTTTTAGATTTCAATTTTAAATGAGACAAGATAAAAATAACACAACTTACGAAATGAGGACGCACAATATTCATTTCAGAGGTATTACCAAGTAAACTATTTTAATAAAATTTACAAAATGAGGAAGCACAATGTCCATTTCAGAGGTATTACCAAGTAAACTATTTTAATACAATTTACAAAATGAGGAAGCACAATGTCCATTTCAGAGGTATTGCCAAGTAAAATATTTTAACACAACTTACGAATGAGGAGCACAATGTCCATTTCAGAGGTATTACCAAGTAAACTATTTTAATACAATTTACAAAATGAGGAAGCACAATGCCCATTTCAGAGGTATTGCCAAGTAAAATATTTTAACACAACTTACGAATGAGGAAGCACAGTGTCCATTTCAGAGGTATTACCAAGTAAAATATTTTAACACAACTTACGAAATGAGGAAGCACAATGTCCATTTCAGAGGTATTACCAAGTAAACTATATTTACTCTGCTACATATAAGGAAAAATACTTACACATAATTTTCTTCTTAAATACAAAACAGTTATAGTATTCTTAAAAAAAGAAAGCAGTGTGTAACTGCCGACAGAAGTGAAAACTGTCATGAATATAGACAATTTTGATTATGTTATTTTAAATTTATTAGATTTCAATTTTAAATGTGACAATATAAAAATAACACAACTAACTTACGAAATGAGGAAGCGCAATGCCCATTTCAGAGGTATTACCAAGTAAACAATTTTAACACAGCTTACAAAACGAGGAAGCACAATGTTCATTTCGGAGGTATTACCAAGTAAACTATATTTACTCTGCTATATCCTACGCATGTGATCTACATATAGTAGAGCGTGACGGGAAAATGCGTGACGGTAAAATCCGATTCACCACCCGCAAAATTTTTGGACGCGGTGCGCCTATAGAAGTTTTCACTTCAAGAAGTCATACTTGCCGGAAAACGTATCAGGAATTCAAAATCATAAAATTAACCAGCATATTTTATTTTTACACGTTTTGATACATAGAAAACAATTGTTTAAACACTACCACTTTTACGATGTGCAAAATAACTTAATTTTCAGAATCTTGTATATCAAAATTATTTAAAAAGAACATTTGTATACAAACATTTCATCAAACTTGCACAAGATTGTTGTAGAGCACTTAAAAATAATACACAGAGTGATAATGATATTGTTATCATAACATCAAACAGGTAATTAATTTGTTAATATTAGGAATAAATAAGTTGTATGTTATTTTCCAGAACTTTGATTTTCCATTACTTTGAAATGAAGTAAGATATTTAGGCCTACTTTGCGCCATTCTGTTTCTCTTTTAATAAACTTTTCAATAATTGCATGACCTACATTTATATTTGAAATTGTTAACCCCCTTACCCCCTAAGCCCCCCAAAACCATAGAGGGTGTAATATGTCAAAAAATTTGTCCTGTTTTGCAACACAAGCTATATACAAAGTTGTGTGAACTTATTTTCAATAACAAAAATAATAAAGGGGGTTAAAGGGACTTTATGAACATTATGTATTTACAATTTTGTAATTTCAAGGTTTAAGTAGCTTCTGTTTATTTTTACTTAATTATTTTGTAAATTGGTTTGTTAACATAATTTCTTCACTTAAATTATTATTATGTATTGTTTTGTTTTCAGTACGTATTTATGTGTATGGTTAAAGGTATAAACCAATAGCCTACATATACATAGTATTACATACAGTAGTTAACATAGTTTATATACAGTTAATATAGTTTCATCACAGTCTATGGATATGTGTATTTCATTCAGGTAACTGATAATGAGCAATATATTAAATTAATAATTAATAGGCATGAAATAATTAAAAGGTCCTATATCATAAACTCAATTAAGATTCCACGTATAATAAAGTTCTTTTGATGTTCAGAAAATCTTCAAAATATAGATGGTCAAATTTACCTCCTTCCTTTTTCGATGTCCAATGCTTTGAATAAACTTCCCTTTGTTATCATCAGGCTTACTCTTGACAACCAATATTTTCGATCATAATATTTGCATCCTTACATTCCTGGGTTAACCCCCCTCCCCCAATAACAAAGGGGAAGTTTATTCAAAGCATTGGACTACGAAAAAGGAAGGAGGTAAATTTGGCCACCTATATTTTGAAGATTTTCTGAACATTAAAAGAACCTTATTATATGTTGAACCTTAATTGTGTTTATGATCTAGAACCTTTTAACTATTTCATGCATATTAATTATTAATTTAATATATTGCTCATTATCAGTTACTTGAATGAAATACATACATATATAGGTGGTCAAATTTACCTCCTTCCTTTTTCTTAGTCCAATGCTTTGAATAAATTTCCTTTGTCATCATCAGGCTTACTCTTGACAACCAATATTTTCGATCATAATATTTGCATTCTTACGTTCCTGGGTTAACCCCCCTCCCCCCTGGCACTTATATAATATTATAAAGCTCACAGTCAAACAATAATTTGAGTTTCTGTTGAGAAGAACTTTCAAAATATTTCGACAACAAAGGTAGCTTACGAATTAGTATGCATTTTAATAGGCCACCATTTGGGACATAGTAGGTTCCAATATGGCTATGAATGTCATGTGTTCTATGTCTTTACGCCCCGTCCCCCCTTTAGAATTATGGTTTCAAATAAATTAAGGACGTAAATTAAAGAAATAGACAAAATTAATAAACAAAAACATAATAATACTTTTGGAAAAAGATAACAGAGTGGATAAAACATTGTCTTTTATTAATATCCACTTTCATGCTCTTTCTTAAGCCACAAACATAATTAGCAATCAGTTTGTATTCTGGCGTAAAAATTTACTTTAAAAAAAATGCGTCAAGAGTAAAACCTCTAATTATAAATTAAACTAGTACCGCTCCAGCAATCAATATTGCGTCATGGGAAAAACGGCTTCACAAATACTTCAAATTAAAAGAAAGCCGTGGAAATACAATGTTGAATATTAGGCTATGTTTACAATATAATCACGTTAATGTTGTTTTACTTTCTCACTATACTATAGTATAGAGAAAGTATAGTGATCGCAAAAAAATCGACGTTGAGATTTATGAGGAAATATCCGTTTTCGGACATCATAAGTCCAAAAAAGTGGTTTTTACAAAATGTCTGTCTGCATGTCTGTATGTATGTCTGTATGTATACAAAGCTAGAGCGAAAACTATTCGATCGATTTCAAACAAATTTGCACCAGATAATATGTTAAGTAGGCTTGTATAGATGCACGAAAATCGGTTTTGAAAATTTTTGAAAAACAACCCCCATTTTGGCAAAAAACCCCAATTTTTATAAAAAGTGTGTATTTTTAATGGACGTTTCAAATTATGCAAGAACCCACCTGTTAAATTTCTATTAGAACTACATACCCAATATTTGTGAGCAATATGATTTGGAGAGAAAACATAGATTGTTTACGCTGCAATTGAAACTAAACTGATTTATTCTCTTTTCTTTTTTTTTTTTTTTGCTACAATTACTTGTTACTTTTTTACTATATTATAGTATAGAGAAAGTATAGTGATCGCAAAAAAAAAAATAGATGTTGAGATGTTTGTGGAAATATCCGTTTTGGGACCCCCTGAGTCCAAATGTATGTATGTCCCTGAGTATGTCTGTATGTATATAAAGCTAGAGAGAAAAATTTCCAATCGATTTCGAACAAATTTGCACCAGATATGTCAAGTAGGCCTGTATAGATGCACGAAAAAAGTTTTGAATTTTTTTTAAAAAAACCCTCTTTTTGGCCACTACACCAACAAAAAATCTGTTATTATTTTTTTATTAAAAAAAACGGCTCTAACGATTTTGATCAAATTTGGCTTATTTGTAGCCTTTAATATACCCTATAATATGAAAAAAAACAGCATCTTTCTATAAATTCTCGTTTAGCTAATAATAATAACTGATTTCTGGGGCTTTTTGGCCATAAAGGGGGTTGTTTTTCAAAAAATTTCGAAACCTTTTTTCGTGCATCTATACAGGCCTAATTGACGTGTTTGGTGCAAATTTGTTCGAAATCGATCGAATAATTTGATCTCTAACTTATAATAATAATATATTAGTTAATCTCCTAGTTTAAAATCACCTCTTTTACCCCTCCTACAATAATGAAGTCACTGTGAATCTGTTTAATAATTTAAATATGTTTGTGAGAAAGTATGTGCCAGTTTCTGGTACCTTTTATTTACATGTTCTTTAATAAAAAATAAAAAAACAGCAAATTGAGGAGTAGAAGAAATATTATTTGAAATCGAAATTGAGATAAAAATAAAATTATTAAATTGATATTTGTAAGTATTTCAATTAACATTCGTACCTCGTCACTTTGAAGTTAACGAGCATGATTATACTGTTTTACAAAGGATTACTGCTGACAAAAGTTACCGTTATTTGCGAATACCTCTGAGAACAATTCTAAGCTTATAATACACGTTGGTGTATACGGTACAAAATATTTTACAAACTACAAAGCTCCGTACTGTGATGGAAAAATACAATAGTTTGAAAATTGTGAGTGTAAGAAAATGTAAACTGTTAATACAAAGAAAACGTTTTTTAAATTCTAACGCGTTCACAAAACTTATCAATCAGTGAGGAAGAATTTAAAAGGTATTTAAACCTCTCCAACTTGTATTGCTAATAAGCAGTTGCAGCATTGATTTTATGTCGTTTTATCTATGCTGTTTTACAATCTACTATGAGTTATCAACGTATTAAACTGTGCTGGTTTTCGATAAGAACTGATTGATTGCGTTATTTATTTTATTTTCCAAACTTGCTTAGAATATTTTTCCAAACATGTTGTTTGTTCTACGTAGGTTTGTTACAATAAGTTTGCGTTTGGAGTTTCTCACAAATACTTTTGTTATGTTTGTCAACTTATACAAAATTGCGAGCTTGGATCGTTTTTTAAAATGTAGAATGGTTCAACAATCTATTGCATATATTTATAACGGATTTACACTGAACAGAATTACTGTTTAGGATATCAAACCCGGTAAATAGGCGATGACAAAAAGTACTACAGTATTTGGGCTCAGCTAACCCTATAGTCCAGATAATGAATGACCAAAAGGGGGTGTAGAGAATACGGAGAGGGAAGCATTTGACTTTGGAAATTTATTGGGGTAAACAAACTAATAGACTCAGACCTTACCCCTGCCGTTTCATGGGGAGAGGTGGTAGAAATTCCCCGATTTTTCGAGTTTATATATATTTCTCGAAAATGGTGAGTTTACAGAAAATTATGGTCAGTTAAAAATTTCAGCTGGCAATATTTCCCAGCCAACGTAATTATAAATTGACCCATATACGTAAATACAAATTGGCCCATCAACGTAATTATAAATTGGCCCATCAACGAAATTTTCACATCAACGTAACTATAAATTGGCCCTTCAACGAAATCCCAAATTGGCCCATAAACGTAATTACAAATTTTCTCATCAACGTAATTATAAATTGGCCCATAAATCTAATTAAAAATTGATCCGTCAACGTAATTACACATTTTTTACAACGTGAGTATTATTATAGTGAATAATACCCTTCCCTCCCACAAATGAAAGTAATCTGAAATGCCCTTTTGATGTAGAATCTATCTAAAGTTAAACTAATAATATACAACACGAACCATTTACACGATAATTTGAATTAAAAATAATACCAGTAGAACAGGTTCAAATACTTTGTACTTACAAAGGCAGATTGTAAATTGTTCACGGTCTCACCTGAAACAAAACTGTTTTTATAAGTCCAAGTTCATGACATTGTATAATAAATATCCGATATTGTTAATTCGTAATGTAAGGAGTATTAATCATATTACAATAAAGATAAAGTATTTATTAGTTATTTGTTGAAAGTCAGTCCCTAATGAAACACCTACAAACAACACAAACAACATAATTAAATCCATTCTCTGAAAATTTAAAGAAATATATTTGTAACAACAAAACTTGAAAGGTGACTCACTTTATATATCCTGAGTACTTGTGGCAAGTATACACCCGAATAGTTTCACGAAATCAAAAATGTATATCTGAATTAAGTGTTTGAACAATCTTAATCTGCAGTTTAATTGTGAAAGCCTTTAGTACAAATAAATGATTTTAAACTTGGATACACAAATTAGCAGTATTTGAACATTTCAAACATCCAATGCAGCATTTAATCTTTTACCATAGTAAAACTATTTTTATTTTCAGTTTATCCTAAAGTTTACAATAAAATAGTGTAAAATGTACATTTTATGTTACTAGTAATAAGCCCCGGTGAAAAGTCACAGCACAACAGAAATAGATAATTTAAAAAATACTATTTAAAAACAACGGACTTTATCTAGGCCTACCTGTATGCTGACGGGGATTTTTAACTCTGTAAATGAGTACAATTATAAGGATTATAAAACAAACTGTAGGTCTATTTGTTAAAAAATTTTATTGATATTCATTATTATAAATTAAAATTAGGATAAAAAAAATATTATATTTTAATTGCTTTCTAACTTTATATTGATAGATCAAATGATTTATAAGTTATTTATGTTATAATGAAGAAATTAATAATGGAATAAGTTTAGCCTATTTTATGTTATACAAAGATGTACGAATGTTTCCGAAGTTAAACGAATGTGTTTAAACTAGTGTAAATGAATATAATGGAAATAAAAGGTTGTATTTATAATCATTTTCAAATAAAAAAATTGACTTCGCAAGACTTTTATTGATTGAAGTTGTAAACATAACCCCAAAGTATAATTTACGCTAGGTTTTGTTTAAGTATTACAGATGATGGGTGAAATCAGCTGTTATATTATATTGTTACTCACGTACTTACGTACACTCGCTTTAATAAGAGTTGATTTTAGTTTAAAATTTAATAAAAGTCACCTAAACATCGACAAACCAAACCGCGATAATACAATTGACGTATTTGTGATAATCTTTAAACTTTTATATATTTTAACAAGTAACAATTACAAACTTGAACATAGTAAACATAGAAGTGACACCTTTACTTGTTACAAATCACTAGGGTTTACAAGTGTTGAACTTTATCTTTTATGGTACAAAATTTTACTTCACTACGACAGGTTTGACAGCTACTACACTATTCGATAGAAAATTAAACCGTCTACAAAAATTTCCTCTTAAATTTTTTATAAAAACTTAGTGTTTTTTTCATTTAAAATGTTTAAATAACTGTTATTTTGAAACAAATTATAGGAAACGTTGATTATTTTTTTCGGACAAGGACGTTACTTTAGTGAGTAACGTGCGAAATGTCATATCAATCTGTTAAACAGTTCTATGAATATAACTTACGTTGATTTAATTCAGTTAATTACGTTTATTTATTTACGTTGGTTTATAAATAACAGTTTATAAAAATATATAACGCTTTACGTTGATTTAATTTGATTGATTACACTTGGATATATGATGTAAACAATCTAACTAACAGCTGGCATGTTAAACACATTGTTAATAGATGGTGCCTTTTATTAGGAACATAATATCTTATTTTCTAAAGCGAGAGATAATTGTCTGTCTGCTAAATGGATCTGGAATCTCCGTCTAAGGATTTTTGATTTTTTGATTTTATATGGGGCTTTTGGAAACGAGAAATCGATTGGAAATGGTCACCAGTCTGTGAAAATTCGTTTTCTACGTCTTTTTATTAAATTAAAAAGTGAAATTTGTCCATTTTAAACAATACAAAGCACAGCTGATGCAAATGTTTTCAATATCATTACAATAATCATCTGTTTTCTTTTAAACTGTATTTTATTAGAGGTAAGCCTAATGTTGTATCTATTTATAGTTACCATGGCAATGAATACTTCTGCTAAATAAACATACCCTTTATTTAGTTGTTTAATGTTATAGGCCTAACCTAAACGATGTTCACGGAAATTTGCAATAATAGTTATTGACGTGAGCTAACTAGGCCCTGCTTATAATCGAGCTTTAGCTCGGTCTCCTGGTACTGAAGTATAATATAAAAGTTTTTTTAATAAATTTGTGTAACGAAAGAAAATATGAATTTTAAGAAGCTGTTTGCCTATGTTTCGTAAATAGAGGGGAACATAAGCTTTTAAATGTTGTTTGAATACCGGTAATTAATTTTCATGAAGAATTAAGGGAGATATCCCTTAGCGACAAAAAAACAGATTTCAGTAATAATATATAAGGATTTAGTACAACACACAAAATAGCTAATGGCAAAAGAAGCGTTTATGGACATATATTTAAGTTTTTTGTTTACTGTGACCCGTATGATTACCCGTTGAAGTAATTCTGCTCATTTTGTATATTTAATTTTCATAAAGCACGCCATTTCATACTTTTTTTCTTTCAGTCGATGTTTACAGAACTAATAATGTACCCAGTAGCAACTAGGGCGAATTAATACCCTTCTTTTAACTTTTAAGTAAATACTATTTCATAATATAGCTCATACGGAGTGATCATAAAGTCACTTTAACCCCTTTTAATATTTTTGTTATTGAAAAGAACTTAACAAAACTTTATATATATATATCTTGTGTTGCATAACAGGACACATTTTTTGATCTATCTGAACCTCTAAGATTTTGGGGGGCTTGAGGGGCAGGGGGTCAATAATTTCAAATGCAAAGGTAGGTCATGTAATGCCTAATGACCTATAATTTCAAATGTAATGCCTGGTAGGTCATCACATTGAAAAGCTAATTAAAAGAGAAACGGAATGGCGTAAACTAGAGCTTAGTATCTTGCTTAGTTTTAAAGTAGTGAACAATCAAAGTTCTGAAAATGATAATTTTATCATAACATCAAAGCAGGTTATTAATTTGTAAATATTAGGATTAAGTAAGTTGTAGGTTAAATTCAACACATTTTAAAAATATAAATGTAGTAAGGTACCACTAATTTATCCGAGTTTCTTTGTCTACTTGAAAAAACTTAACCCTAGATCTGCCAAACGTCGATAATCGACGATTAAAAACCGGAGCCGTTTTGCCGATCGTCGAAAATCGACTATTTAAAACATCTGTTCTTTGTATGAATTAATGTTTCTCCAAATATGTCATATGAGATATGGATGGAAAGAGCAGATTCCAAGCTTTCTTTTTTCATTGGACATGGAATAAAAAGTCAGCTGGTGCGCATGTATGGACAGAAATAAAACGACTCACAAGGGGGGGGGGGATATAAATTTAACCGGGAATACAACCCTTGACCTTTGCTCCTGGTTTTCTCTACGGTATGCGTAACTGATAAGCACAACTTTTCATGTACTGATAGTATAATACCACCCTCATTTTTTTCCTGATATTTGTTGTGTAGCACTAAGTTTTGCTTTTTTACAAATGAATCGTTCAAATGAAGACAAGGTTGAAATATTTTTATTTTTCACGGTCAAGAAACTGTTGTATATAATTTTACAGAACTTTGATTGTCCATTACTTTGAAACGTAAGATATTAAGCTCTATTTTGCCCCATTCTGTTTCTCATTTAATAAGATTTTCAATGGTGTATTACATGACCTACTATTATTTTTGGAATTGTTAACCCCTCTTACCTCCCAAAATCATAGAGGGTTAGATATGTAAAAAAATGTGTCGTGTTATGCAACACAATAAAGGATACGAAGTTTTGTTAACTTATTTTCAGTAACAAAAATAATGAGGGGGATTAAAGAGATTTAATGAACACTCTGTATATTTTAAATGGCATTATAGATTAATGTATAATAAATAATATGATTATCATCAAAAACATATATCTTTTTATATAAATAAGAACTCACGAGAGGAGAGTGGATCAGTGGTTGAATGATCTCGTTCAGTTTACTAGAGACGGAAACAATCACGGGTCGAACCGCCGAACCTGGTTAACAGTAATTGGTTTAGGCCTACTTGCAGGCTACTGTGTCCGGTAGGCTATTATTATAGGTGCAATTAAAGCATTGTTTTTACAAAACAAATTCGCCGATACTTAATCTATACTAATATTATAAAGGGTAAAATGTGTTTCTTTGTTTGTATGTAGGGGGAAATCTCTGGAACTACTGAACCGATTGAAAAAATAGTTTTACTAATAAAAAGCTCCACTATCCCTGAGCAAAGAAGGCTTTAATTCATTTTGATAAAAACATTTTAAATTTCAACATTTGTAAATTAATTCTTAGGTTAGGCCTAGAATGATAAACCAACACATGTATTTACATTTATTAACATAGCAACCAATTGAATAAAATAACAGATAAAACAGCTGTTTGCTCCAATATTTCCATTAACAGCGGATTTCAAACTTTGAAGCAATTATTAGCAACTAATTAGGTTAGGTTTTTATTAAAGTGTAGACCTGAGCCTTGCTGGTTATTTTAACCTTTATTATAACTGCTGTTATAAAATATACGAAATAATTTGATTTGAACAATTAACATTATTTACCTTCTTAACTTTTTCTAACGGGGTTGGCGTGCGGAGCACGCAGGGGGTTTCCCTATTTATAAATATATATAACAAATGTGAACAGATTTACAAATAATTGTTGAGTTTAAACTTGAACCGCAGATTATGGTTTCATTTTAATCAATATTTTTTATTTATGGGCGCATAAATGTAGCGAAGATAATTTAACAGCTGCCTTCTGTCAAAACAAAACAGATTTAGTAAAATTATAATATGAATTAATTTAAACAGATACATATATATAAGTTTCACTTGTAAGCTATAGGTTGATTCAAACATACTACGTACTTCATGCACATATAAATTAGATATAAGATGGTCGAACAGAAGAACCTCGCAATTCTAGTAGAACAAATCCTCGCGGAGATTTTAGTACTTTAGGACCTGAGAGGATTATTGTGTCTTAAGGAGGCTTGTGGGGAGGGTTAAAGGAGGCGAAGCTATCCTGTAAGTTACTGCGGGACTGAAACGTTATGGGTTGTTCCATTTAAGGGTATTATAACGATAAAGATATTTACTTTGAAAATGCATATTTTTCATTAAAAGGTACAAAATGTAATATATTTTGCAAGTATACACAGAAATGAAAGAAGTTCTTATTTACGGCAACTAACATAACAGTACATTACAATTTTTATTATTTGGGGAAGTAGTGTTTTTAGTGAAATTAATAGTGAATGCGAAATATTTTGGAGTTCTGATAATTAGAACATCTATACTAATATTATAAAGAAGTAAAATTTGTTTGTTCTCTGGCACTACTGAACCGATTGAAAAAATAGTTTTACTAATAAAAAGCTACACTATCCCTGAGCAACGTAGGCTTTAATTCATTTTGATCAGGCGATGATAACCACCCAGGTTTTTCGCCTTTAAACCAAAAAAAAAAAAAAAAAAATCATTTTGATAAAAACTTTTTAAATTTCAACATTTGTAAATTAATTCTTAGGTTAGGCCTAGAATGATAAACCAACACATGTATTTACATTGGTTACCATAGAAACCAATAGAATAAAATAACAGATAAAAAAGCCGTTTGCTCTAATATTTCCATTAACAGCTGATTTCAAACTTTGAAGCAATTATTGGTATTTCTAACTTTTAGGTTTTGTTTTTATTATAGTTTAGACCTGGGCGAGCCTTTCTGGTTCTTTTAACGTGTATGATAACTGCTGTTATAAAATATACGAAATAATTTGATTTGAACATTTAACATTATTTTTATCTTAGCTTTGGGGTTATTATTATCCTACACTCTTATTATAAAGAAAACATGACATGTTTATGTGTATAGAAGGTTCCAACGGGGTTGGCGTGTGGAGCACGCAAGGGTTTCCCCTAGTCCTTTATAAATATGAAAACTGATTGTGACACCTTTACCTGTTCCGAAAAAATCTAGTAAGACAGAAGAGTACCGTTTTCCCTTTAAGTTAAGGCATACTAATTAAAAATTATTTAGAAAATGAAATTAAAATATCACTTTGTTCAAATAGATCTTTTCGGCAGTAGGTATTGTTAAAATATATCTTAGTTTTTGATGAGTGATATAGCTTGAAAATTAATATTAATACTAATTTGAATCATAACGGATAAGTGACCGGTACAAACATGGTGTAGTTATTACCGCACTAAGTTCAAACTTGATGATCTATAACATAAATACTAGCCGGATCCATTCAAACGTTCGTCGTGGTATGACCACTTACCTGTAGTTTACCTGCGCTATCACTATCACAGACTGAACTATAAAACAAAATGGCTTCGTGGTTTCCCAAGCTTTATCTTATCCATACAAACTCGTAGTTTTTTGTTTGTTTATACTCAGATAAGAGGATGTGCTAACATTGTGTAGTTCTTTAGAGCAGGTCAATTAAATCTTGGGGGGATTTTAAGTAGAATAAAGCAAGTTATAGTCTAGATAAAATTGATATTTTTCTTTGGACAGATTCCGGGAAACTGGGGAACCGGAGTTTTGCCTACGGGTGTCAGGTAGATGGGGGGGGATGCCGTCGGCAACCTCTTGGTGCGGAGATTTGCCTACGGTGGGGGCGGGAGAAAGAGAGTGTGAGGGAGGGAGAGAGACACCGTTTCTTGTAGTGATTATTAAAGAGCATCCACCTTTCTCGTAATTATAATAAGACGAAATATTATAATTATACAAATATTATAATCATACTGTTATCGGCAAAATACTGTGACTAAACAGTTTAGGTAAGTCCTCTAGTTTTTTTAATTCTAATTATATAAAGTGATAATACGGTACCTGTAAAGTGATAATTTTTGTACCTGGCAGAATTCTTTCTTTTATAATCGCTAGAAGAGTCTCTTTGTCTCTCTTCTCTACAGGAATCTCTCTCTCTCCCCCTCCACCTCTCGCGCCCACCCCCAACCGTAGGCAAAACTCCGCAGTATGAGGAATTCGCGGATGGGGACCCTTTCTACCTGATACCCGTAGGCAAAACTCCTACACTCGGAAAACTGGACCTTGATATTGCGGTTCTAAACGAAAAGTCTAAAGGTCCGATTGCTGTAAAAAAGTCACGCTAGTTCAAACGTCACTAAAAAATGATTTATCGTAAATACCTCGCTAACGGCCACGTTAAGGAAAATATATTTAATATCAAATTTTCGTCTACGAAAGGTTTTTATAAAAAAGAAAAACAACTTTTGAGGTACTCTTTAATTTGCTTCCGTAGAAACAATGTTTAAGCGTTGGAAATACATTATACACTTTAATGCCAGAGGAATTTGTATTTTATTTGTTGATTAAAAATTGGGAGTTTTATTATTAATATAAAATTTGTTTATTTGCACTACGTCAGAGGTAGTATATTATTTAGACAATCTTAACATTGTTTTTTTTGACAACTCTAACCGACCTGTTTTAGTAGTGCCCATGTTAAAGATTCAGCCTAGTTTTATTTGAGTCTGGCAAGCTTAGCGCGTCAGCCGCTAGGTAGCGAGAGATCGTCGGTACGGTGAGCTGGGCTAGCTCATTCTCTGTCTCACTCACACCTGGTGCACGATTGATGAATCGCAGACGGGTGGACATTTTCAGCCAGCGCTGCCTAACGGATGCCGCGCTAAGCTCGATTTGGCGGCAACCAACCTGGCTGAATATCTTCATTAGCGTTGCTAATCAGGGTAATTCAGCTGGCAGAACGGTAGCACGGATGCTAAATAAATGTCCTGCCTATTCGAATCCAAGTCTTAGCTATTCATTTATAATTTAGTTGAATAAAATATTTGCAATTATTGGTCTGTGTTTTTAGAACGGGGTGAATCGGAGACCTCGTGTACTCTATGGAAAAGTCATAATAAAATTTTGTGGGACAACTAGTCAGAAAGTGTAAGCACAATTTAAAAAAATAATAATAGTGGCTTATAGTGCAAAGAATAATTTGCTTCCTACCAAACCGTCGTTCGAGAGTAATTAAAGTGTGAACAACAGGACTACACAATTTAAATAAGCGAAGTGGAGAGGGGAAAGGATCCGGATAGGGAGGGAAGAGTTTGCGGGTACGGCGATAAATATGATATTCATTTATGGAATGTTTATTTCTGCAGCGAGCGTAAAAGCACCTGATCCTCCATTGCACTTTACTTAATTAGCCTACACATTACACGAACAACTCATTAAAATAGCGTTGCAAAGTACAGATCGACCAACTATAATTAAAATCTTAAAGTACAAAAACGTTACAGAGAATATAAATTATGGTATAATTTAAATTGAGGCAAACTTTGAAGAGAAGGAACGTTTAATTCGAAATATAGTTTAGTTCAGAGATGCAACTATGCCAATAAATAGTATAGATACTGCCCAGGATCTTAGCTGTGATCTTCCTCAACCACATTGAAAAGTACAAAATAATAAATAGAAAGAACAAGTTCAAGACAATCATCCATTACAACTGATATGTTGATGATGTACTATGTACTATGTTTAAAAGCTTAGCAAAACAATAACCAATTTTAACAAATACTTCAATACCGTACACACTTATCTCAAACTCACAAATGATATAGGCCTAGAAATGAACAACATTAGAGATTACCTAGACCTCAACATAAGTAAAATAAAAAAAGTAAATGTGTGCGGTCGTGGGAGCCCCGTCAGGAAGGATGTTCATCACGTCTTTTCTTCAATTCTTTTAACAGCCTTAACGGCAACATACACACATCGTTCAGTTGCCGTTTATTATTAGATTGTTTTTAATATAAATATTTACTGTTTCCATACGTTTAATGTTATTTTAATGAAGGTGTAGAATTAATTATAAGATCAAAGCTAAGATGGTAAATGTCCATTCATTGTAAGTACATTCAATAAACATAAAATGTTGGTTCTTCAGTCTAGGAATAACCTAAAATTATTGTGTGTATGTAATTTGAGGTTAGGCCTAGTCTTAAAATTACTTTCTCGGCCTAACCTAAAATTACTGTATGTATGTTGCCGTTAAGGCAGGTAAAATAAATTAAATATACATACAATAAATTTTATTTTAGGCCTAGACTGATGAACGAAAATTTTATGTTTATTGAATGTATTTCAGCGCTTGACGATAATATCTGAACTGCGGAACCTCTCGTATCTTAATTTAAATTGACGAACCAAAACACTTGTTTCTTGAACGTATTTACATTCATTGCCATAGCAACCAATTTGTAACGCTTTTTCGTTACTCGTATTTTACATTTGTCACTGCCATAGCAACCAATTAATAACACTTATTTTCGTTACGCCTTACATTTTCTATTTATTTGTTATTTCCTACCGCAACCCTCGTTATGAAACTTCGATCTAATAATAATCATCGTTACAAATTATGCAGTAAGCCAACCTAGACTTATCACACAATGCACGCTTCATACAGACGTCCAGAATCCTACAAATAATAGCATGGTGTACAGAGCATTGTACATCCAAATACAAACATGATGTTACTGCAGCTGCTGAAATTAAAACAATAAATATATAGCACACTGTAGCGGCTATAATTTCTCAATAGCTTACAGCTGCATACATATAATTAAAAAGAAGCTGAAACAAAATAGCACTTCTCTTAACGAAAATGAAAATAGAAGAACAAAAACTTCACAATTCATTACACACCATGATTCAATATTACATGATATGATATGAAATGACCATTATATGATACAATATTTCATGCAGAACCAATAATGGAAAACTTGTTTAACTGCACCAAATCCAACCATGATGAATATTCAGATGGAGGCAAACTTAAGCTTCATTGTTGCGATGGAAAAAAAAACCTATCGGTCAGACCGGCAGATCCTTTAAGACACGCGTTTTAAGGAGCATTTACTTAATACAAAAAGAAAGCAGTCACGGGACTGTAAGCAGAAGTGAAAACTGTAATGAAGATAAATCGTTGGTCATATTGGATTAATATGAAATTTGAGTATTTTAACACTACCAAGTAAACTATTTTAACACAACTTACGAAATGATTAAGCACACTGTCCATCTCAGAGGTATTACCAAGTAAACTATTTTAACACAACTTA
>JAGFPH010000308.1:598458-614458 GCA_018207615.1 Philaenus spumarius
AGCTACATACCAAATTTCATTCCAATCTGTTCGGTGGTTTTTTCTTATTAACTTTGACCCCCCAAACCCTACTTAAATTTCGAATTTTTTCAAACCTTTCTTAGCGAGCACCCACGGTACTAGAGGAAGCTACGTACCAAAATTTATTCCAATCCGTTTGGTAGTTTTGGAGAAATCGTGATTTAGTCACTTTGACTCCCCCCCCCCCCTAAGATTGCGAATTTTTTGAAACCCTTTCTTAGCGAGCACCTATGGCCCTAGAGGAAGCTACATACCAAATTTAATTCCAATACTTTCAGTAGTTTTAGAGAAATGGTGATTTAGTAACTTTGACCCACCCGAACCCCCCTAAAATTTCAGAATTTTTAAGAACCTTTCTTATCGAGCACCCACGTCCCTAGAGGAAGCTACATATCAAATTGAATTGTAATCCGTTCTGTAGTTTTTGAGATTTCGTGATGAGTCAGTGAGTGAGTGGTATTTGGATTTTATATATATAGATTCATCTCTAGAAAGTAGTGAAACTAACTGTTTAATTAATTATACTTAATTTTCACAGTTATTTGGTATTACTACTTTTGTTTGAGTAAGTGGCGTTATAATCATATTAAAAACAATCTTATCATAGAAAAAACTTCATGTCGCTTCCGTGTCCACCGTTAGACTAGGAGCGTCCCTACATAAAGGGATTACTGGGGACGGAGGTAATAATATTTAGGTAAACTTAATATTTTTCAGTATAATTAGCCTGTTGAATAAAAAATAAGCAAAAGCTATAACTCAAAATTTTAAGTCATTACTTAAAACAGTGTGAATAAAAATAAGCAATAGCTAGTACTAGAAGCTTTGTCTAATAATATTAAGCTGTGACTAATTTTCCTAGCTAAAGCTTAAAAGAAAGTGAATAAAATGTAGCTAAAGCTAAACATATTTAGTGCAAGCTTGAATATATTTCAGTATGCCCTCCTGGTGATTTAAAGTTGTTACCTTGACATTAAAATGGATGCATTTATGCCAATTCGAGCAAAAAAACAGTAGTTTATAGAATAACTTATATGAGTTCATACTAAAAACTATTAGAATAAATATCCAAATTGAGAAGAATTAACACACATAGGCCTAAATTTGTTTTATTTTAATTTAAAGTAAATTTATGTTATTTATTTATTATACAGAAGTGAAAATTTGTCCAAGTTCATTTCTACAATTGGAACTGCAAAACCCATTTTTTGGCGTAGAAATTCAATTAGCCTATTGTTAATTCTCTGATTGTTCAATTTGCAGCTTTGTCAGTTTTAACTGATCCAAAATCAAATTCCGTTGAAGTTGATTTATGGTTAAATCTTTTGTTTCTCTGCCTTCCTTCTTTAACATGCCTTCCTTTTTTGTTTGTTAAGGAATTTATGACGATGTAATTCCTGATTGTTCAGTAGAGTTCATCACAGTTTGCCTAATATGTTGACGCTCTGACAGGTTAGGTTTATAATAGGCAGAGATAATAATAGCAAGAGTTTATATTATTATTATCTGGGGTTAGGTAAGGGAACAGGTAAGGGTAGGCCTACATCATCAAATCCAACCTGGGATTTTGTACAAAAATGTAAATTAATTTGAAATCTTTAATTATTTAATACTAAATAGGCACAATAAAAACGCTAGTAAAACCAATAAATTTGAAAACATATCTTTTTGATTTAAACTTTCGTTTGTTGAGATATTTTCTTCATCGGAAGAGCTAAAGCCGGCAGCGGGCAGAGCTATCCATTTTGTACTAGCCTATTTAATGAGTTTTAATAACATCAATCCTCAAACTGCAACAGCTGTTTTAAATTGTTTCAAACAACCTATGACAGATTTTAGGCTTTGGCTAAAATTTTCCAGCTTTTGATAACTAGCCTTTGCTAAAAGTTATTCACCTCACTTTAACCAAGTGTTAAGACTAAAAGCTTCGACTTAATAGTGAAAGCTAAAGCTAAGACTAAATGCTAAAAGCTTTTGCTTATTTTTTATTCAACAGACCCAATGTCTATTTCAAACACTGATATGTCAGATGTTCTAAATTTAAAAATTGTAAAATGTTTATAACTTTAAGGAAAATAGTTTTTTCACTTGTAGTTTAAATAATGGATGTTCTTACCCTTTATTCGATGGTTTCAATGGTTATACCATTCGATGGGATATCAAACAGGCTGCAGAAAATTACTCTTGTCATTTGATAGATAAGTTTACAGTTTCTGAATTATTCTCATTTAAAACTTTTAAATGGCTGACATTTCAAAACAGATTCATGAAACAAGTAAATTATGTTAAAACTAGGTCATTTAACTATCTACTCGCACTGGTAATTATTCTGTATAAGTTAAATACGATCAAAGTTTTTAGAAAAAATTATCAAACTATAGATGAGCGAAAGAATATAAAAATTAAAAAGTTAAAACACTTGCTATTTTGAGGAAAGAATATGAAGTTGAAACAAATGACAGTTTCTCTCAACTTTCCTAACACTGAGGTAGAATAGCTGGCGCCACATAAATAACTTCTATTAAACTGTTTAAGTAAGTTATATCGCTCTATTATAAGTAGTTCAACCAGACGTATCTCAATTGTATTAAGTTAATGATTAAACTTCTATTGTGATAAGTCAGCGACTGTACGTTAACCTTATCGTTGTACAAATATCCTATCTGAAATTAGTTTTCCAGGATCGTTTCCTGGTCAAATTGTGCAACCGCAGAGGTAAAACAGATAGAGAATGATTTAGTTGGGAGAAATGTAACTTAAATAGATTTTATTTCGTTTATTTAAAAGGAATATATATATGTGGTAGAGTCTTATGTATATGTGGCAATATATCTTATTCACTAGTCTTTACTGATAAACGGAAGTTTACTGATTTGAATATAAAAATGTAAGAGTGAACAATTAAAACAAAATTAACTGACGAGGTATTTTGAGGCATTTAAAACTAACTAGTAAACCATTTTTAACCAATGGTAAACCATTTTCTAAATTATTGCTCTTTGGTTCGTAAAAAAAAATTTCCAGAAACGCTATTTTAAGTTGTACAGTTTAAGAGTAATAAGCCAAACAACGTCTTAGCAAATAGTAGTAGCCTCTAACTACCACATTGTAGGAATATGTGTCCTCCCTTCCACTTTCTCCCCAAGCTTGACTTGGCTGTTCAACCAATTCCACGAGAACGGTTTGACAAATTACTGCTTAGCTACATTTACTTCTACATACCAAATTTCATTCCAATCCGTTCAGTAGTTTTAGAGAATTCGTGATTTAGTAACTTTGACCCCCCCCCCAAACTCCCCTTAAAATTTAGATTTTTTTTAAACATTTCTTAGTGAGCACCTATGGCTCTAGAGGAAGCTACATACCAAATTTCGTTCCAATCCGTTCAGTAGTTTTTGAGAAATCGTGCGTGATCAGTGGGTCAGTGGATTTGGCTTTTATATATATATAGATTCGGGTGAGTGTCGGTGGTGAGCAATATCGGGATTAGTTACAGTGACACTTTTCTGCTTTTGACACAACTTGAGAAAAAGTTCTATAATTTTATGTACAATTTTACCTACTTGCATACATAATTTTATATACAAATTTTAGGTCCATATTACATTTTAGAAAAAAAAACTATAAGAAATATAAATAAGTAAGGTTTAGTTTCATTAATAACTCTAAAAAGTTGTATTTGTAATGATAATTTGTACTAAGTTTTCATATAATAAAATTAAAGACGCAGATAAATTTTTTTATTTTCAAGCCAAAAGTTCTAGATAATTAGTTGAATATTCTTTTTTATTTCAACTATTTTCTGTACGACACTTTGTTTGGTCAGGAGGAAGGTTTAGATTGATGTGCATAGACTGGTGGTGTCCAGGTTTTTCTGTATGCCCTTCACGAAATACTCTGATATAATATCTTCATTTAGTCATCCTGTATTTAAACTTTTAAGTTTTCTATTCTTTTCACACTGAACTGTTTGTCGTTAGGTTGGTGAAAGTTAATAGGTTTCCGTTTATATACGATTAAAAACAACTCAAACAGCAATAACGGTCATTAAATTAACAGCACCGACTTTTTAGATATCTACACGTTCTCATAAGATTGAATTATTAGTAATGAGATATTTGAATAATTGTTATTCCAATATTTATTTTATTATATTAGGCCTATTCTAGAAGTACTCGAATAAATACTGATCGTACTGGTTTACAGTGTAGGTACGTACAGTATACAGTGAAGCAACAGTGAGGTCTATATTTTCGTATTGGGGTTGTACCGCTGAAGCCAAACGAAGTGAGGGGCCCCCCTCTTTTCCTTTCTGGACACATTCATTTAGTGAGGACACTGTACCAGTCACACAATAAAAACAATTATGTTGCGTACTGTATTATAAAATTAAGATTCATTTATTTTGATTTATTTAAAGGCGAAACCCCTTAAACTCGGCTATCTTGAACTTATTTAAACAAATCTTTAAAAAAAAACTTTTACGGAACTGAATAAATTATTTTAAAATATTTTATACACAATTGAATGTTAAGATCAAGTACAATAGAGACATTTTGATTTGTTGAACATTTTACTGGCTAATTGTGTTTTGCCGCTGGCCAAGGCATCTACAATTTTCCGTTGTCTTCTGTCTGTTTACTTTTGAAGGAAAATAATTGAAGAATGTAATAAACCATTACGCTCAGCAGTTCCTGTTTAAGTTCTAATGATATAGGAAATTGTTTTTCTTTCAAAGCTCTGACATTTTCTAAGAAACGAGAAAATAAAATTAAAGAGTAATCTCTGAAACGAATTTCTTACGACAACATTAAGATTTGTTTTAAATTTACAAAGTAAAGGTATCTTTGAAGTTTGTATTATTTATTATTTTAAAGCTGTTAACTCACTAAGGCATTTAATATTATGAACGTAATCTGTTTGAAAGTACATGGTAGTGCGCAATGAAATGTTAATTCCGTCTACTGTGCGCATTAAGGCTGATTTAACTTGTAATTACTAGCATAATCTCGGTTTAGTGTGTAACAGGATAGACAAATCCTGTTACACACTAAATATAGTTATACACAGATACCTATAGAGATATTGAAATTTTGATATCCCGTTATGCTAGCTGAAGAAAAAAAAAACTGAAATAAAATCTTTATACAATGATTGTGATGAATATTTATTAAAATTAAACTTCAAAATTAAAAAGGCTCTTAACAAAGTTATTAATTGATATAATAATCAATATTACCTTAATTTGGTACGTCAACTAATCCTTCCTTCGTCTCACTTCTTATTTTACCACCGAGGTTTCGGGCATTCGCCCATCTTCAGGTAAACACTTAACAACACAAAAATACATTAATAAAAACATGTAATAGCTCCGAGTGGAGATCGTTAAAATTTACTAAAAGTTCATTTTATCATCTGACTTGCACGTCATGTAGGTTAGTCACTAACTGAAGCTGCTTCTGCCGTTATCTTATTTACTTGCCAAACCTTGTCCTGCCCTTCCGGCGTTAATGATGGTACCGAAGATTATATTTAATTGAAAGGCTAATTGGTTGTTGAGCAGATAAGGAGCCATGCTTATTCTGGCTTTGTAGATTTTATACTCTTCCAAAGTATTCATGATGCGCTTCTTACATACGTGCAAAATGTTCATGTTATTGTCAAAAATCCGTGTCCGTATGTGTGTTATCAATAAGATGTTCGGCGTAAATTGATTTCTTGGGGTTCAAAAGTTTGGAAGGTAGATGTTCTTTGAACCTTTTAATGAATGGTCGTCCGGTTTGGAATATGTAAAAACAGGGGCATTCGTTACAGGTCAATTTATAAACTCCTGTTTTCTGTTTATCGTCCACCTTGCAACGCTCTTCCATGTTTAAAATATTTCCGAGTTTGTTGGTTGTTTTAAATGTGACAGTGATATTATTTTTTGCCATTAAATTTCTTAGTTTGTGGTTTAGTATGTCCCCAAACTCACATGCGACGTATTTTTGTTTATTCTCTTCTGTTAATTTTGGTCTTTTATATTTATTTTTGTGTTTACTGATCAATTTGTCTACCATGTTCACGTCATACCCGTTAGTCACGGCTATGTATTTAATGGTTTGTAACACCTCGTTGTAATCGTCCTGGGACATGGGTACTGTTACACCCATGTTACTACGGTAACACTAATCCGTAGGCTAAATCAAGGAATTTTATGAATTGACCTTAAGTATAGTTAACTCTGATTTAAGAAATTTATATGGAAAAGAAATACATACAAAGAAGGTTCACTAATTTAATTTACAATTAATTATTATTACATTCGTTATTAGAATTATAGACTACTCAAAGTGTTTTGTCGTTTATGCTTGTTAAATGTAAACAGTCTAACTGTTTTTAAAATTATGACAGTTTAGTATATTTTGAAAGATATAGTACACTTATGATTGATGGAATTACATATTTTTTAATTAGTTTTCCAACTACGACATGTTGGTACACTATGATGAAAAACAAACTGTTGGATATCTAGAAAATGAAGCGTTTTTGGAAAAAAGTTTATTCTTTATTTTTTTCTTTATTTTGACACATATAACCATTTCCCGAAGTTTGGCTGTTTAATTATGGGCCCTGTAGAGGTACTTATGCTGTACAATCTGCTTTAATGACCTCATTGTACACGCATTAAGCTACAGTGATCAAAACTATGTACATTTATTAATGTACTGATATTTTATTTAAGTAGTAACCTCGTGAACGGATGTGATAACTGTCTCCGAGTGAATAAATGTAAAACAAAGAAAACTAAATCCAAAACATAGTCGTTTTTAAATCATTATATTATATCAAAGCCCACTAAAGAATACCGTTGAGGGACGGGCTTGTATACACCGAGACCTTGAACACTCCAATCGCCGTAGTGCGACGTTGTCACGTTCTTCCCACGCTTCTAACTGACTGCGGCTGACTCAACGCATTTATAATTCTTTAAACTGTGCGCTCAAGCCTCGAGCGGTAAATACCAGGAGTGTTCGAGGCTAGTAGATATGGCAACGCTGCGCGCCCATCCTATTGGCCGCCTCGCAACGGTATTCTTTAGTGGGCTTTGATAGTTGTATTACTACATTATGTTTTACATACAAATCATACAGAATTCAATATTCATATACGCACAATGTTTTAGAATCAAAACAAAATTAGGGAATCAATAAGTGTGCACTTTGATTTTAAAATCAACACGTCCACAACTGAAATATAAAAGGCGCAAATGCTATCAATTTGCAATTTCGTTACTATTTGGGGGAAATTATATTGTACGTTATAATAAAATATTGTATGAACTTTGAGATTGACGAGTGAGTAGGAGTTATTTAAAAATAACAACAATCACACACATATGTTTAGTTGTCAAACGCGTTTCGACAAAAAAGTAGTCATCCTCAGTGATACATGAACCACAACTGACAACTTATAACTCATAACTCGTTTGAGGAATAACTCTTAAATTGCTCATGTACCACTGAGGAGGATAACTTTGCCGTCGAAACGTTTTTGATTATTAAACGTACCGCAGTGTATTGTTATTATTTTTTTAAATAATACAGTATTTGTACAAAATTTAATATTGTATTTTTTTAAATAATTTGTTGGTTTTGAAAATTGTGCAATTATTGCACGGATTGCGCAAACAGATCGTGTGGATGCAAAGTCATGTTACTTTTTTTTACTTTGCCAAACTAATTATTTTGGACTTTGCCAACAATTGCTTTGACTCAATTTTTTCGCGGAAGGCTTGTGCAATGATTGTGTAATGTTCCAGAAACAACAAATTTTAATTTATATCTATAAATCTTCATTGACACAACAATTTAAAAGAACAAAAATAAGGGAATCAATTAGTTTGCTTATTTTAAACTCAACAAGCACACAACTCGCACTTCTAATGTAAAACTCATAATAAATTGGTCGTTATTTAGTTATATTTCAGAGAAATTATATTGTATACAAGTTTTATAACCTGTATACAAGAGATACAAATTATGCGATTTAATAATTTTCCAAACAAAACAAATCTTGACCCGCCCAATGAACACGCAAGTAGTGAAATCCAGCAATCGGCTGGAAACAATCTGTCTAAGGCCGAGGAAACACTTATTACGTCTTGTACATACTGAAGTAATTGGATGAAGGCAAACAAAAGATCCCTTGAGATAGAGTCCCAATAGGATTACAGAGAAAGCGTCACGCGGACAAATGCACACGCTCCGCCCGAGCTTTTGGGGTTTAAGGAATAGAGATTTGTACCGTTAAGTTAATTTTTCGTAAGGAATCGATAAAAAGGTGCACAAACGGTGTAGAAAATTTCTAAAGTTTTGCAGTATTTTCTCTCTTTTTTTCGACAAAAGAAAGTTATGGTTCAACTATATCTTTAGTGTAGATGGTTTGAAATCACCAATCTTGCCAGAAAATAAAGGTTTCTATAAAAATGGTGCCCAATCATGTTAGTATTATATGCAGAAGATATTTTCAATTTCTTGTTTTACAGAGCATAAGTAGATAAAGCAGTTCAATAGAAAATACAAAATTTAATGAATATACTAAGGTGAAATTTAACAACGAACTCTTAAAACTCAAATGTGATGAGTTCAAGAAGAAAATTTTAGGTTAAATATATGCATTGTTATTCCACGATGTACAAGTCACGCGAAATAAAGCTTCCTGTCAAATAAACAACGTGATCTCTCTTCTCGTTTGTCTTTGAGAGTGAATGCTACCCCTTCCTTCCTGCTTATTTATTCATAACACACGGCTTCCAAACTGAACAACACATTTAACGCCCCTCCACTTGTGACATCAAAGGCTTTTAAAAAAAAACTTCCAGGAAACTAGGTGTTTCAAATTTATAATGGTGTTATTTTTTAATAAATCAACAGCACAAACGTTTTTGAGGCTTATTTTTTCTACATAACATTGTATTCTATATAATGTTTCCTGAATGGTTACATACCTACTTTTATCAGACTGCGACTGCGGAAGAAGGAAGGGTCGGTTCACTATCACCCAGACAATCGGTAACCTACTTACAACCAATGAATACTTAACATTATAAGAAGCGAAACCTTATGCACTAAAAGAGAACACTAGTTGGTAGTTTACCGAGATTTCATCCGAGCACCACCAGTCTTTTTGCAGGCTGCCGATCGGCGAATATTGTCCGCGAGAGGAAAGAAGTCCCCTGAGCTCTTGCCTATTCAAAAAAATTGCAGGCGCTTATCTGAGTCGGCGCTAAGCTTACGTTGCACACGGCATTCTGCGGTCACATTCACTGTGGCAAAACATGTAAAATAGCCAATTGAGATTTTACTTTATTGTAGCTATTTAATTGTGTTAATAGTGTTGAGATAACCTTTAAGGTTTGATAAGCCTTCCAGTTTTAAAAACTAACTTTATTACAGTATAGGATTACTATAAAAATGTTTGTTATTAAGAAAGAATGTTGTTAATGTAAAAAATTTTACAGTTAGGCGTAAGAAAAACCGTTATTGTATTTACAAGTAAGATTATATTTACACTTATGTACATAGTGTTTACAAGTTCTTAAATTACTATACAATATTAAATTGTAAACCATTTTAAATTTATATACAAAACTAGCAAAAACTTGTTGATAGGCCTACTAAAAAAACTGATATACAGTAAATCCCTAGACATTCGCGGGCTTGGTATTCGCGGTTTTGATTATTAGCGGTCGCTAAAAAAAGAAAAACTACTGTATTAAATAGCAATAAAGGACATGTAAAATTCGTAAATTATTGCAGTGTTTGTACTGTAATAATTATTGTACGAATAATTAATAATTAATTAATTAAATTAAATTAATTAATTATTAATTTATTTAATAGCATTGTATAAAACCCACGTCGTCAAAACACTCACAAATATTTACAACAAAACATACAAGATGGGATTTTAAAATCTTTACTAGCAAAATGCACTTAAAATTTTCAGAATAATTAGATATAAATAAATATATAATATTATACAAATAATTATAATCAAATTTAAACCTAGAGTAATAAAATTATTGATGACAAAAATAAAAAATAAAACATAATTTTAAGTTAAACTTGTAGACTAAGTTAAATTGCACAGTGTTAATTTAAATTTAAATAGTTCAATTGTTTAAATTCAACTATTAAATTAACTATTCCCTAAGGCCTAGGGAAGGAAAATTTATATAAAGCAGTTTTTTTTAAAATATTTTATGTCAATAGTAATTATTATGTCATGTGCATATCTGCATATAAGCTACTCATTATGTGCAAGTATTTATAACTTTTATGTGTTTTATTTTATAAGTATTACACATATTTTATTAAACTGCAGTATGTCATTCAAGTTTTGGTGGTTCATTGTAATAAATACACTTATTTGCAATAATGTGACACATTTTGTTCAATTTCGTATTTATTTTTCAGAAATGTTACAGAGAATCAAATTAAAAGTATGCTAACATTAGTATATTGTATATTATACAAATAATTATAATCAAATTTAAACCTAGAGTAATACAATTATTGATGACAAAAATAAAAAATAAAACATAGTTTTCCGTGGCGGACTGGTCTAGCCCAAGTATTCTATAGCCCTGCACTTAACGGCTGTTCTACAGGGATTCCACATTAGCAGAAACAAAACTATGGGCGCGAAATGTTTGGACAACGCGGAGCGCCTGCAAATGCCGTGCGGTAACATACAAACACTGCTGCATACCGTCCTGGCTCAGAGGACGTCTTCTTTCCTCTCGCGGACAATATACCTGTCTCTCTCGCAACACAAACAAAAAACCTTCTCTTTCATCCCCAACCAGCCAACCCCAACGTTTCAAAGTCCAAGTTGGGGAGAAATGTACAGTCCGAGTATGGGGAAAAAGTACAGTCCACCGCGTTGACACTAGCGAAACCTGTTGGATTTTCGGTGAAGTAGACTTTCTCGGTGACTCAAAAGCGTCACCCTAAAAAGCACTACGGTTTCGCTTCTTATAAGTAGTGTTAAGTTGTATTCATTGTTACAACTACTTCCAAGCCAACATTTATTCTGTTTTATGTGATATTTGAAAACAATAAACAGGATGTTCTGAAAAAAGGTTCTAAGAAATGAGGGCGTAATCCCCCACATCAAAATAAGATGAACAGTTTTAATAAACATAGGTCCAAAAATTCTCTGTTTTCTGTCTAGCAGCCATTTTTTTTTTAATAATTCATATCTAGAGAAATGTTAGATTGATTGAATTCAAACTTGGCATGTAGTTTACCCTAACATTGATCTATCTCAAGGAAAATTAAACGATTTTATAAAATCATGCGTTTCAAAATGGTGGCAGTTTGAAAATGTTAAACTTAAATTACTCAAAAACAGTACATGTAACAAAAAATGTCAAGGTATCTTTTTTGTAGCACTTTTGATTCCTTATCGGCTGGTGTAACTCTCAAAACAATCGGATGAAGGATAATAGTTGAGTTAAAGATAATAACTGCATATGTACATACGATATTGTTGTGTTTAATGTGTTGGTGGTGTACGATGCAGGGTTGAACAAACCAACTACAGTATTACACATAACTTAAATATTTCCTTTATCCGATTGTTTTGACAGTTAAACCATCCGATGGGAAATCAAAAGCTCTACGAAAAAGATGTCTTGACATTTTTTGTTAAAATGTACAGTTTTTGAGTAATTTAGGTTTGAAATTTTCAAACAGCCGCCATTTTAAAACGCATGATTGGATTTAATCGCTTATTTGTCTTGAGATATACGATATTGTTGTGTTTACTGTGTTTGTATAGGATGCCGGGTTGAACAAACGAATTATTTCACAATACTTAACTATTATCCTTCATCCGATTTTTTTGACAGTTGCACCATCCGATAAGGAATGAAAAGTCCTACGAAATAGGTGAGATGAAATTTGTTGTAAAATTTTACATTTTTTGAGTAATTTCGGTTCGAAACAGCCGCCATTTTTAAACGCATGACTGGATATAATCGCTTATTTTTCTTGAGATAGACTTTATGCTAAGTTTTTCTCAATCAGTCACACGTTTCACTAGATATGAATTATTTTGTAAAACAAAAAATTGCGACTAGACAGAAAAAGGAGCATTTTTGGACCTATGTTATGGAACTGTTCATCGTATTTTGATGTGGGGAATCACGCCCTGAATTCTTGGAACCTTATTTCTAAACATTCTGTATATAATATATTTATTTTCTAAACAAAATTACAAGAAAAATGAGACCAACCAACGTATAATTTACTGAAAGGAAGCCCAAAATAAATTATGTTTTCTACAAAATGAGTGAAACAGCTCTGATGATTTTGAAATCTATTTAAGTAAATTATGCATACTTTGGTTTCATTTTTCAAGTAACAAAGTGTAAAATAAAAATATGTTACAGATTTTATTTTAAAATGTAAAATTAAACAAATTAAAGTTTGATCAAGTGAAACAGTAACAATACTCTTGAGTCACTGTGAGTGATGACGCGTACGTTAGAGTGAGATGACCCTTCATACAGCCGCATTCCCAGTTTGAAAATACTATTGTTCGTGAAATATTTATACTGTTTATACTTTAGTTAATAATGTAAAAACGTCTGAATAATTTAAAACAATCTTTAACTTGGCGTTAATTAATTCAAACATGTAGTTCTTTTTGTAATAACTATAAACAGCATAGAACTTTGGTAGTAATAATAGAAAAAAACTTGAGCTATTACAATATTTACATCCTGCACATTATTTAAAGAAGCGTAATTGTGCGAAAGGCTTTAAAGTTTGGAAAGCCATACCAATAGGTTTATTAAATAGGATCGTGTATAAAATTAATTGATGATTATGGTCGATTATGTATGCGACGAAGGTTAGCGCGATTTCATGCCTGTAATGATCAATTTATGTTTTCAAAACATTTCCCCCCGCAATCAAGATCGTTTACAAATAACAGAATATGAGGTAAGACTTGAAATTTATATTTTCAGCTACGTCTTAACTACTTCGTTTATGGTTAACCCAACATTTTAACTTAACCAATTATCTGAATTTGGAGCTTTAAATATTCGCTGGATACCAGTCTAAAAACCATAAGATAATCATTCATAATTGAATCTGCTGAATAATTGGTTACCGTTTAGTTTGGTTTAGCTACAATGTTTTTTTTAGGTAAATTTAACATTGTACAATAATACATATATGCCCTTATAGTAGTTCTTGTAACAAAGTTTTGTCTTGCATGTTTATCCATAGTGTTTTTTTTTTTTTTATTTGAAAGACAGCTAATATGCAATAAAAGCACACTCACATTTTACCGTGTGACAAAATCAAAAATTGTAACAGTTCCGAAGTATATCTGAATGTTAGAAATGAAATAAAACCTCTCTCTTAAAACGCGCTCTGCCTAGGGGAATCAAGGGAGGATTAAGGCGAATAGTCAAATACAACACAATGCTTTTTCATATCATCTAAACCAAATCAATTGACATGCAAATTTATTTGGAAAACAAACCACCACCTCCGGTGATTTGTTACAACCAATGAATATGGCAAACCGTTCACTAGGAAAAGTACCTCTGATAAAACCGGCAAAGACAATATGAAAGGATCAACAAATAACATTATTTAGAAAACAGTGTTTCCTTTCCTAACTGTTGATCAAGCTGGTTGAACTAAATGTAGGATCTATTGCTGAGTAATAAATAACAATTCGGTCCAGTGGGTTGCAGCTGTTGTAAGTTGTATTTTATATATAGGCCTAGTATACACTAATACTGGGTGTAAAGAAAACCTTTCAGGACTATGGGATATGATTCCTTATACAAAAAGGAAGAAAAAAGTTCATATGAATAGGCCCGAAATGCTTTGTTTTAAGATATACGCCTTTTTGTTTTTTGTACAAAATAATTTATATCTAGAGCACGGTTTGACCGATAGAGTTCAAACTTCGCGTGCAGTTTAATCTAACAATGGTATATCTCAAGACAAAAAAGCGATTAAATCCAATCATGCGTTTTAAAATGGCGGCTGTGTGAAAATTTCAAACCTAAATTACTCAAAAACTGTACATTTAACAAAAAATGTTAAGACACCTGTTTTGTAGCCCTTTTGATTCCATATCGGATGGTGTGACTGTCAAAACAATCGGATGAAGGGGTGTCCTCCTACGAGCGCCCTGTCCAACGAGCGCCATGTCCATCTAGCGCCCACTCTCGGGTTGTCGAGGGTCAGAGAGGGGTTGACAGGTCTGGAGCTTTCCAACGAGCGCCGCATTTCTGTGTCACTCCCTTCGACCACCTGTACTTCTTGTAGTATTTACTTCTGACCTAAATATGAATCCCCTCAAATCAGCTACAAATGTTATAAAACCCTAAATTAAACGTAATATAAGCATGCGTATACCATGTGCGAATACTACCCCCCCAAGCAGGTTCCTACAATTATACTGTTATCGGCAACATACTGTGACTAAACAGTTTAGGTTAGTTCTCTAGTTTTTTTTTATTCTAATTATATCGAAACTTGAGTGTGCGTGACTGGAAAACTGCCCCCCCCTGATCTCTGACGTCAAAATGACGTAGGAACCTGCTTGGGGGGGTAGTTTTCCGGGGGGTAGTATTCCGGCGACCCTTTAAGGGACATGACCTAATACTGGCATCTTAAATTGTTTATACACGTGCTTATAACACGTGTAATTTACAAAAATTACCGTTTAATTTAGGACAGAATTGAGGTGTTTCATATTTAGGTATCTACAACTTACTAGAAGCAGTGATTCAGTAAATAGCACCTGGTAAAATACCAAATAAAAGATTTGGTAGGTATTTTGTTTAAGAATATTTTTGGAAATAATTTGTTATATTTTTATCATCTTTTTAGTTCTAGTTTTACAAATCCGACAACGGCTATTGAAATAACGTTACAGTAATATTATAAACTATATATCATTACGATTATCTATAAGAAAGGTTTTAAATACAAGCATATGGGTCATATTTAAGGAATGTTTTTCGATGTCACTGATCGTGTCAATTCATCGATCAGTAAATACTAACAAATACAGGTGGTCGAAGGGGGTGACACAGAAATGCGGCGCTCGTTGGAAAGCTCCTAGACCTGTCAACCCCTCTCTGACCTTCGTCAACCCGAGAGTGGGCGCTAGATGGACATGGCGCTCGTAGGACAGGGCGCTCATAGGAGGCAACCGATGAAGGATAATAGCTAAGTTAAACATAATAACTGCAAATGTATATACAACATTGTAGTATTTACTGTGTTGGCATAGGGTGCCGGGTTGAACAAATCAATTATTACACTATTATCCTTTATCCGATTGTTTTGACAGTTAAACCATCCGATGGGGAATTAAAAGCGCTACGAAAAAGATGTCTTGACATGTTTCGTTAAAATGTACGGTTTTTGAGTAATTTGGTTTGACATTTTTAAACAGCCGCATTTTTGAAACGCATGATAGGATTTAATCGCTTATTTTTCTTGAGATATATCATTGTTAGGTTTTAATCAGTCAAACCGTTCTCTAGATATGAATTATTTTGTACAAAAAACAAAATTGCGGATATTTGGAAAACGAAGCGTTTTCGGGTCAATGTTTATATGAACTTTTTTCTTCCTTTTTTTATGATTAATCATATCCCATAGTCCTGAAAGGTTTTTTACACCTTCTATATGTATGTATTAAACTACATTTTCTTCACTGCCACAACATGCTCATGTAGCTGCGTACAATATAATAAAAGGTCAAATAAATCTCATTCAAAGACGTTATGATCTAGACAGGTGTTTATACAAACAGTGCTGGTTTGATACAGTATGTATACAGGGTGAGTTTCTACTGACACCATTAACTTCGCCAGTGTGTTCTACTCACTAAATGGAATAAAAAAGTTCATATGGACTCATGTCCGATTCTCAACCGTTTGGCT
>JAGFPH010000308.1:614858-631094 GCA_018207615.1 Philaenus spumarius
AAACACAAAATACGCGACTACAGCCAAACGGTTGAGAATCGGACATGGGTCTATATGAACTTTTTTATTCCATTTAGTGAGTAGAACACACTGGCGAAGTTAATGGTGTCAGTAGAAACTCACCCTGTATTTTTTACAACTGTTTCTGTTTTTGCCTTTTGGACGGGTTATAATTTAAATACAAAATGCTTTTGTATTTAAAGGGCCAATTATGAATGTCTTAAAGTAAGTCCAGATATATAAACAGACTATTTCTGACCAGTCTTCACCATTAAAAAAAAAAAAACTCTTTTCCGGTCAATCGCCATTCAACATTATTTCTAGCCCCTTCAATTAGAAGACACGAAACTCGCAACACAATAGTACACACGCACGTGATTTATTATACTGTAATAATATTATTTCATCATCTTGAGTTCTGGGGTGTACACATTTGTGTAACTTGGTTATATCTGTTGAAATTAATATATGTAGAAGTTTTACTCTGTTCAAAACTAAAATACACATCTGTTACATAATTTAGTTCAATATTTAGCCATTGGAAGCGCTCCTGTATGTTCAGAAAATTTACTTTGCCAACTGTAAAGAAAACCTATGGGCAACATGGACTCGTCTAGTGACAATTATGCTTGTAAATTAAATTTAAATAATCTATTCTCGATATTTGCTTTAGTTAGATATCTTAAAACTAAAAATATGTATCAGAGAGTATTTATACATATACATATAATTTAATTCATCTATGCTTTAATTTCCATTTACAGTTATGCACATCTGAAGTATATGTGTACTTTGTGACTTTATGTAGAATTTTCATAACTTTTGTAGTCAAAATTAACAATGATATTTTGAAATTTTTGAATCAATTGAGTTCAAGATAATGCGGGATACTTTCCAAAATTTATGAACGACAAATATGCGTCTAAATGTAGATTACCAGTCCCGATGTCGAGTTATTTGTACAAAATGCAACCATGCAAAGTTTATTTGTGCATCAATAACAATTGTTTTTTGCTGTACAACACAAAAAATTAGTGCAATATTATAAAAATGACATAAATTGTTTTAAAGCAACTTTTAAATAATAGTTATTTAGAAGTTTCAATGAGGAATTAGCAGTTTATTTGCAAAACTTCTAAAAAATAAAACGTGTATTATTATTTCAGCAAAGGCGTAAGGTCCACATATTATGTGCACTAAAATTTTGGGAGGGATGGGAGATGTTTGTTAAAATAAACGGTATCAGTTAACTGACACAAACCTTCTCCCAACTTACTGTAGTCAAAATAATATTGTTTTTAATCATTTTATTTACTACTTTTTAGAACAAAACAAAAAAATAATATTCTACCTACGTCAAGCGTATAAAAAAATTATTGTCCCAGGCGGGATTCGATCGCGCGACCTTTGAATTACTGGCCGTGTTCGCTACCGTGGTGCTACCCCGTGCGGCCGCTGCCGCGATGCTAGATTGACAACACAAAATTGTTTATTTTTAAACATTTCCCCATAATTATAAAACGCCGAAGTTTTGATAAAAGCGGGTGGTGTCATTTTGTTTGGCATCTTAAGCACTATAAATACTGAAAATTTGATCAAAATCGTTAGAGCCGTTTTTGAGAAATTTGCATTTTTGTCGTTTTTGATGGATTTTTAGGGGTAAATTACCCTTAAAAATTTAAAATTCAAAAAAATGAAAAAAACACCTGGAGATATTAGGGTTTAGTACCTACATACCAAATTTCATGAAAATCGGACCAATGGTGTCCTCTCTGGTCGTGTATAGTTGCCTCAAAACGTAGAGAGACACCCCTCAGGTAGAAGGACCGTCCTAATCACCTATTATTAACAAACAATGCCTTTGTTAGAAGCGGTCAACCGGGGGACTGCCGGCATCGACTAATATTCCAAGAAATTCTGTGTTACACTATAATTTGCAAATAATTGATACATTAGGCCTACATTATCGAATGACGGCTCATTTTTTTCGTCTTACTTAGACGAATAAAAAACCATTTGAATCACAGTTCTACGACGTACCGTTACAGAAATAACAGTTGTCGCTTAACTTATTTAAATATTGCAGAGTGATACTGAAAAACCAGTTATCTATAAGTCATGTTGTAGGTATTTTGTTGGTAAATGCCTGCCTTCGACCCCCAGTTTGTTTGTTGCTTTTCGCAAGTGAATATCGTTGAGATGTGGCGTCCGTGGTGTGATAGTAACCATTGAAGAAACAACAACGTTTCTTCAATGTAGTAACCAACCGAATAATCCTGTCGAAAGTTCAAATGAACAGATATTAATAAATGAAAATGGTTGGCAATCAAAATATCATATCAAATTAGCTGTTCCGAATATTTGATTGGGACAGTTGATTTGATATGGTTGTTGGCTGTTAAAAACTTCCTCCAGATGCAGATTTTCACCATCACACTACGGGCAAAAAGCAACAAACAAACTGAACTATTAATACAGTCAATTTGTGCTCAAAAGAGACCCCCCGCGGGAAAGTTTTGGGGTAGTTTAGATTTCTTCCATTTTATATGTTTTTTTGTGTGCTGTATCAATTATCTATTGTAAGCGTCCCACTTTTTCGTTTATAATCTTACAAGTATTTTCATAGCTATTAAAAATTCACAATTACAAACATTCGAAACAATCTGTAAGGGGTTAGGCATCTGTATGGCTTATAAATCTGTAATGGGGGTGGGAGAAATTTTTTTGTACTTTTTAGTTCGTTTTTAAAACGTGGTATATTATTTTTTTAAATTATTTTAACTAATATTTTTTTATTAGCCTACTGGAGATGGCAGAACATTTAAAGCCAGTCTACATTGTATTCAACTTAAAAGTAGGAGAAAATAATAAGCTAATAATAAATTTGGGTTTTGGAGTGAAAAAGTGGGTTTTTTCGGTGACAGCCGAAATACGACAATTTTCAATTAGCGCTTAGGCCCCAACGGTTCGTCGGAGAAAAAACATAAACCGTAAAATTTGTAGGAAATTTTATGTTCTTTCATTTTGAATAGGAAGGTTATTTATGAAACGTTGATAGTTTTCGAGTTATAAGAGAAAACCCGTTCAAAAATAAGATTTTTTAACCTTTTTTTGCATTATTTTCAATGTTGCGTCACGAAATTTTGTAGGCAAACCTCAGATTCGGATTCAGCACCCCAAAAAACATATAAAATGGAAAAAACCAAAACTACCCCAAAACTTTCCTGTGAAAAACACAATTTGACTGGACTAATGGTTGAAGACAGGGCAGGCATTTACCAACAACATGACTCATAGATAACGGGTTTTTCAGTATCACTCTGCAATATTTAAATAAGTTAAGCGACAACTGTTATTTCGGTAACGGTACGTCGTAGAACTGTGATTCAAATTGTGTTTTATTCGTCTAAGCAAGACGAAAAAAATGAGCCATCATTCGATAATGTAGGAATAATGTATCAATTGTTTGCAAATTATAGTGCAACACAGAATTTCTTGGAATATTAGTCAATGCCGGCAGTCCCTTGGTTGACCGCTTCTAACAAAGGCATTGTTTGTTAATAGGTGATTAGGACGGTCCTTCTACCTGAGGGGTGTCTCTCTACGTTTTGAGGCAACTATATACATACAGACAGACTGACAGACAGACACCACTCTAAAAACACTTTTTTGGGTTCAGGGAGCACCAAAACAAAAAATTCCACTAAAAATATTTTTGGGTTCAGGGAGCACAAACACAGATAATGCACTAAACAATTTTTTGGGGTTCTGGGAGCACCAAAACAGATAATTCATTGAAAATTCTAATTCGAAAATTTTTACGAAAACAATACTTTCTCCATATACTACGTATAGGGAGGAGAAAGTAAAATTGACATGCACTAAATTTGTATATAACTATATAGAATAACATACACAAAAATCATTGTGATTTTATAACTATCAGGAGTGTGGTTCCAAGAGGTAAAGAAACATTAACTTTGCAATGTGTTTTAAATGTATTTTATGTTTAACCCTACAATGCATGAATAAAAAAAAAATAATAAAATAATTATTTTCCTTTGTAAATACATATATAGAATACAGGAAAAATAATAAAAAAAATTAAAACTTATTAATAAATATTTTATTATTATTTTTAATAGTGTTGCCAATTGGCAACTGTATGCAGTAATTAACTACTGAACATCAATTTATTAAAATGTAACATAATATTGGTTTTGCTATGTTATTTGAATGATTGTTATGTTTTTTGTAATTGAAAAAGGAAAATACAATTAAACATAATATTTCAAAACAGAAAACTTAATAATAATGTTTAACATAATATATTATAAAAATAAAAACCGAAAATATTAGATACCATTTCAAGAATTAGTAGGCTACATAATAAAACAAATTGTATAGAATGTTGCTATGGTTTCTTCGCTGAAAACAATATCAAAAAATGTATTATTAATAAAAGAGTTTAGGTTATTTCAAAATAGTTAATTTTGAAAATATTTGTAACAAATACTAGCCTACTTAAAAAACTAAATAACCTAAAGATTTGAAACATTATGATAAGTTTTAAAACAGTTGTTTCTTGCATTGAAACACAAATACACAGAACACTTTGAATACTTTACTCTTGTAAATCCTTTGCACATTGGAATTTTACACTTCTGCTTCTTCGTAATATGTTCAGGCCAATGGTCATATTTGTCCATCCGTACATCAACTGGAGTGCTAGTGGAAGATTTCAGTCGTTTATTTGGGGATGTGTTACTGGAAGAAGGTCGACCTCTAGTTGGTGTAGTATTTTTTCCAATTTTACAAAAAGTACTTCTGAAATTTCAAGCCTAAAGGCAAATAATGACATCGGTTTACTATTGTTTTTTTTTTTGCTATACAAAACCCTTTTGTACAAGAGCCATGAGTTGATGACTGTTATTTCAATTAGGTGATAGAATAGTCGGAGGTACCATTTTCTTGTCCTCATAACAATTCGCCCTATTAGACTATTCATTAAGTCCACTCCTCCCATGTGTTTGTTATAAGTAGTTATTACATTTGGGCAGGTCACCTTTTCATGCGTTTTTGTCTTTCTATTATATCGTACAACTTCTTTTGTGGGATAAGTACCGGCAAATGAAGACAACATAGTGACGATTTTATTATCTCTCCAAGCCAAGTTAGAAACCTCAGTTCCATCAACACTACCAACAAACTCTACACTTGTTCCTCTTGGTTGTTTTTTCATTGTTGCTGTTGTGAAGTAATTTGTTTAATGAGAGCACTAGAATGTAGGCCTACACTAGTAGATGGTTCACTAGGCCTATCCCTCACCTGTATGTTTGTTGTTGCTGCACCTTCAGCTAATTGTTCATTTAGGCCTACTTGTAAGTTACAGTCTGTATTGTCTATTAAATCAAGTTCATTAAATAATATATTATTATCAAAACAGGGATCTACTTCATCATCATCTTCATCACTACATTCACTTCCACTAGGAATGTCTTCAAAAATATTTTCTTCATGTAGTTGTTGCAAACTTCCATCTCCACCAATGAAATATACACCATCTTCTATTTTATCCATGATTACTTATTGAATTTAAACTTATAAACTTGTTTTAAACAACAAAGACAAGTATTAAAAACGCACTTCTGTACAACACACTATTTAGAAAAAGCCAACTTGTTCTGGAACACAAACATAACCTGCAAGGATAACCACAGTCAACAACCATATGACCACATTGACTGAATGCATAGAGTAGCCAAATGGCAACCAACTTATTTTCGATCTAATATTATATGGAAAAAAAGGTTTTGTAATAAATATAATATGATTGTTACAGTAGTATAATGTTATAATACAGTCAATATTTTTATCAATGTATATTTTGAAGATTTTAGAGAAGAAAATGATCATACAATATTGTCATTTTGGTATGTCATAGAAGTACAAACCCAAGTGATTTTGAAGGCACAGAAAGTAAACGCTAATGCGATCTAGTGGCCAAACTATACACTATCGACTAAATAAAGATTATATGTGTTGCATGAAGTATTAAAATGGCTAATTTTAGTCTGCATTTGCCGGTAAAAAGGAAATAAACAGCTGGTAGCCATTTGGCAACCTGATGCATTGTAGGGTTAAAGCGTTGTAATATGTGTTCATGTGTTGTGAAATGTTAATATAATTTCAAAACTGAGGCGCATTTAAATAAATGCAATTCTAAATCGGTTTGACAATGTCTGAATAGAAAATACGAAGCTATCTTCACAGATAAATAAGTACTGTCATTCGACTGTGAGCAGAACAAAAGTTTTGCAAACACTATACCACTGCGATCAAAAAATCTTAGCTTCTTAACTTTATAATCTTGATATATCACCTGCTCGTAAGGCTTGGAAATATCCTTCTTTTCTGTAAACATCCTTGGTCCGTATATTTTATTTCATTCTATCCCTTATCATTAATGTGGACTTTGATGTGGAACTCAAAGACTAACGCACTACAAGAGCACATAACTTTGCCGGTATTTCCTGAAGGACTGTTCAGAAATGAATATTGAATTCAATCTTGATGCATTCATATTCTCGAAAAGTCTCAACATTTTTTTAAACATAACAATATTTCAATTTCCAAAAAAATCATAAAATAAACTAGTAAAGTCAAAATAAGGAGTTTAATAAGCACACATCGGAACTATCTGGCCCGATCCTACTTTGCACGGATGGACAAATCAAATTTAAATGTATATTAACCAAAAAAATATATCAATAAATATATTATTCTGTGTATTTCTTATGGGGATGTTTAGTAACTCTAAGCTCCCCAAACCTCCCGTAAAATTTAGTATTTGTTGAAAACTTTTCTTAGCGAGCACATACGGCCATACGTTCGGTGGTTTTTGAGATTTCGCGATGAGTGAGTCAGTGTGTGGTATTTGGATTATATACAGGGTGACAATTAAGTCTTCGGACGGTTTAATATTTCGTATATAAGGAACATTTTAAGGCACATGTGATTGAGGTACCTACGATATTTGGTTAAACCACTCGAAATCAATTATAAAAAATGAAAATGGCTGTAACTCAAAAATTTTAAATACTCCCAAATATCGTTGTGTGGCACATCATTTGAAAGCTTATTTAATTCTAAGTCTAAAAAGAATAATAATAAATATTAAAACAAAAATAGTACAGAAAAAAGGGGCAAAATCGGAAAACACGATTTCGTTGTTTTTTGGCCGCCATTTTTAAACGGTTAAAGATATGGATGTGAAAATTTCACCGTTGGTTTTTTCTTGAAATTCTACATCGAAATGATGTATCACAAGACCACCTTCCTATTTAAAAAAAAACAAAGTTACATTCAAAATGGCGGATCCAAGATTGCGGATAAATTTTTTAAAATCTTTATAAAATAGTATTTTTACATAGAGTAGGTACCTCAATCACATCTTCCTTAAAATTTGCCTTATATAGGAAATATTAAACCGTCCGAAGACTTAATTGTCACCCTGTATATATAGATTAAAGTGTACATAATAATAGTAATATGATCACGATCATTGTTCAAATCATCTATGTACAACGAAACCACTGTCTGTTGTAATATCTTCCAATACTATTGTCAACTATAACGTTTAAAATTTATATATAGGTTAATAAAATATTACCTTGTTATATGTCCGTCAAATTATCCACTCAATGCGCTAAAAACACTACAGCGGTTTCGGATGATTTCACTCATCCATCATCAGGTGTTGAAACTATCACTCAAACGATGTCGTCAAAGCAAAATAACTGTTATAACATTTAGAATGTACAACACAAGCACAAACGACGTATAGATTTAAATTAATTTGTACAACACTCAATGTTGTCAGCACGAAAGCCGGGTCAAACATTTTTTAAACATTTTTTATACTCGTTGTAAAACTAGACTCGTTTCTAATATATTTAATAAATAAAACCACACGATACATCGAAATATTAATACTTTTAACAAGAAATACATAGATATTAAAGTGTATTTATGTTTGTCATACAGAAAGTTTATGAAAACTTCAAACTACTACGCTGTCGGTTTCGTTTTTATTCTAGCGCTTCAGAGTTAAGAGGAAGTTCTTACAAAAAGGGTGAAAACTGTGGTGAAACTTTGCTTCAAGTTTAATGGTTTATACTTTCAACGAGTCATGAATACTAACCAAGAACAACGCAAACTGACAAAGGATGTTAAGGATTGAGTTCAAGTGCAATTAGGGTCAAGTTTAACTTTATAGATGAAAATAAACAGATAGCGGCGCACTTAGAGTCACATTCAATATTTTAATATTTTGTACCTTACCTTAATAGTTTTAAATTCAAAGTTTGAAAACAACTCTGCCTGGGAGTTGGTGTCAAGAAATCACTAAGCAAACAAAGAGAAATATAAGTAATAAGACCACGCAGACGTGAATTGAGCAAATTTCCAAAATTAGGTTTATAGGCCTATGTTCAACCAACAATTTGGGAAATAGATCTACTCACGATGGCGTTGAATAGCTACCAGTGTGTGCGAAATATATTAGTAGAATTTGTTTGCGCCCAAGCCTTCAGCTTCGACTGACGCGCTCCTTCGTTACACTCGCAGTGGAAAAACCCGGTTTGCGAGTTCGCACCTCGATCTTGTGGCCTCGGGTGATGAGCTTCGCTTCGATCGCAGCATAAAAACTAGCCCGTCGGCCTCGGACGAGAAGATGCCCCAACGGTAAAATCCACCACATGGCTTTGAACTGGGTACCTTTATGGTATTTTACGTTTTGATCGATTTTGTGGGAACCAAGCGAACTATATAAGATCGCGTAAACAACAAAATGTGCAGAATAACATTCTACATTTATATTTTTAGAAAAAAACTTTAAAAAATAAATTCTCGTAGAAAAATCTAAAAAATTAGTTACTTCCGGTCAAAAAATGTGCTTCCGGTAGTTGGATTTTTTTGGCTAACGAACTCGTCCGAGCGACGTAGACAACCAACATGTGTACCAAATTTGGACCAAATCGGACATAAAATGCGGCCGCTAGAGTGTTAAAACATATATATTTAGGCCTATATACATATGATTTTTTATGACACCCCAAAACGTGTTCTGGGGACCATGACCGGTGCTCATTTGCTACTCATGACCTTAGATCTTACCATAAGGGTCACTGCAACAGCTCATTTTTCCTATGGAAATTAATTAATTAGTAATTATAGTAAAATAATTGTGGATACAAAATTATCGAGTTTCATTTGATTGATGTGTTTCTAGCTTAACTCTCTTCCTCTTAATATACTATTACCACCTACTTTTAAACCTTTTCCAAGATGTGGAGGACGCGCTAGACAAAAAAATGTGTTTAAAAGCTAATGAAACACCTAAAATGCAGAGCAGCTGTCTATTACTAAATGTGCATCTTGTTTAGTAGGAACGGTAAGTCCAAATGCTTAACCCCTTCATTATTTTGATTACTGAAAATAAGTTAACAAAATTTTGTATATATCTTGTGGTGCACAACAGGACAAATTGTTTGACATACTCTATGATTTTGGAGGTCTTAGAGGGGTAAGGGGGGGGGGGGTTAACAATTTAAATATAAAGGTAGGTCATGTAATACATAGTTGAAAAGCTTATTAAAAGAGAAAACACAATGGCGCAAACTAGAGCTTAATATCTTACTTCGTTTCAAACTAATGGACAATCAAAGTTCTGGAAAATAACATACAACCTTCTTATTCCTAATATTAAAAAATTAATAACCTCTTATGATAACAATATCATTTTCAAGAACTTTGATTGTCCATTACTTTGAAACGAAGCAAGATACTAAGTTTTAGTTTGCGCCATTCTGTTTCTCTTTTAAAAAGTTTTTAATTGTGTACTACACGACCTACCTTTATATTTTAAATTGTTTAGCCACCTACCCCCTCAAGTCGCCCAAAATCATAAATGTTCAGATATGTCAAAAATGTTGTCCTGTTATGCAACACAAGATATATACAAAGTTTTGTTAAGTTACTTTCAATAACAAAAATAATAAATGGTGTTGAAGGGACTTTATGAACACTCTGTGGATTCATTTCATAGATACGCTTATATTTTAGTGTATTACCTATTCATTTGTGTACAAATTTATTTTTATTTTATTTTTTTTTTTTTATTTTATTTATTACTTTCCTTGTACAAAGAATTGATAATTGGTAACACAACTTATTGCCAGTTATAATAAAATAAATAATAATAAGAAACTTAAAACAACATATTAACTTCAAATAAGTCAAATAGAACTTAAATACTATTATAAATAATTTTAACACTATTACAAACGATACAACTAAACATGAAATCATAAAATTGCTCTTCTAGTGCAAGGAAAGTGTAGGCACTTCCTTTAGGCTTTACTAAGCCTGTTTAGAAGCTACCCTCATTGAAAAAAAGAAACTTAAATAACACTTATCAGACATCGATTAAATAAAGAGACAAAGGGCGGTGAAAACTTATACCATACTTTAACTAAATAAGAATAAAAAACAAAAATTAGCACAAATAGTGGAGTCCAAATTGAAAACAAAAGTAACATAAATAGTGGAGTCTAAATTGAAAACAAAAATTTGCACAAATAGTGGAGACAAAATTGAAAACAAAAGTTATTAAGAAAATACACTAAGTAATACTAAACATAATTCAACATATAATTACAAGGAAATTCAACGCAATACATTCGCTCAAAAATAAACACAACCTCACATACATTCACACACAACGGTTCCAAAACAATATTCAAATATTCATTAAGTTTTTAGATTAAAATATTAAAAACGCTAGTTATATCATCCAATTCATATAACCATCGCCTCAAGAATGTCAGAAAAGTTGTACAATTTTTACATTTTTGAATATATTCTGGCATATTATTAAAAAGTTTCGGGGCGACAAATAAATAAAATTTCATAAAAAAAGTCTTATTGGGCTTTGGGACAGGATGTTGCGCACCACGCCTAAGTCTCATTCTATCTGGGTCATGTACAAGTTCCATATTTCCACTCCGTTTGTAAAATATCTTTAGGACTTTGTATACATAAAGATGCTGCAGTGGAAGTATTTTTAAATATCTGAAAAGAGGCATAGAAGGAACCCTTTTAGATTTATGACAAATAAACCGAACACAACGTTTTTGAATACTCGAAATCTGTTTAAGATTAGAAATGTAAGTACCTCCCCAACATGCCAAACCATAAGTTAGTCTACTATGTATTAACGAGAAATATACAGTTTTTAAAACGTAACTAGGAGCCAAGTTTTTCAAAAAGTAAAATACGCGCATTATCTGGTTTAATTTTGTTTGTAGTTCTCTTACATGAGGTTTCCAAGAAACTCTACAATCCACAGTCAAGCCCAAATACTTTATACTTTGAACCTGTTCAATAGAATTACATTGCTGTAAGCAGGTAGTATTGTTATAAACACATTGTAAACATTTATACGTCAGAGGGGTATAACTGATTACTTCGTTTTTTAAATGAAAGAGTATGAACTTTGTTTTGTCAGTATTAAGCACCATATAGTGTTTAGAAAACCAAACTTGTAATGCATTTAAATCATATGCCATATCATGACGCAGATCGTCCCAGGATTCCGCCACATAACATATGGCTGTATCATCCGCAAAAGAATTTATTTTACCATGAAGACTTGAATTACATAAACTATTAATATATACCAGAAATAAAAGTGGTCCCAATACTGATCCCTGTGGGACTCCGTATTTAACTTTATCAGATTGGCTCATATGCTCCCCGATCCGAACTACTTGTACCCGATCAGTTAGATAGCTTCTAAACCAGTTATTAACATTTCCCCTAATTCCACATTTATTTAGTTTGTTAAGTAACAATTCATGATCTACCATGTCGAAGGCTTTTTTTATATCCAGAAAGATCCCACTCACACATTTACTATTATTTAAACCATCATAAATAGAAGAACTAAATTGTAAGAGCGCATCTTCAGTACCAATACCCTCTCTAAACCCAAACTGATTATTGCTAAGAAACTTCTCTTTCTCGAAAAAATTCATAATTCTGAACTTCACGACTTTCTCAAAAATCTTTGAGAATACAGATAACAGAGAAATAGGTCTATAGTTTGCAACAACCTTTCTGTCTCCCTTTTTGAAAATTGGCACAACTACGGCCTCTTTTAGTCTATCAGGAAAAACGCCAGTCTTAAAAGATAGGTTAATTAAAAATGATGCGACATCCGTTATATGATTGCTGATAACCTTGAGCAAAGCTGCACTTATACCATCAATTCCTGGAGATTTGCCTTTCTTTAGCCCACGGATTACTTTCTCAATTTCGTCCGGTGTTACTGCTGTTAAAAATATTGAATTATTCGTTTCGTGTTCCTTAAAATGATTATCGTATATTGAAAATGTAGAAAAATTTGTTAGAAATTGTGTCCTAATAACATTTACAGAATTTAAAAAATAAGAGTTAAACTCATTAGCTATTATTAATTGATCTGTAATAACAGTTCCATTTTCCCTTTGCAAATGTATACCTTTTGAAGACTCGCTTATTTGACCCGTGATCTCATTTAGAATCTTCCATTGCAACCTTGAATTTCCTTCACATTTCTTAAACATATTATTATAATAATAAGATTTAGCCTCCTTTATGTCATCCTGTATCTCCATTTTACACTTTCTAAACCTTTCTTTTAAATGTGGATCATTGGGATGTTTTTTTATTCGTCTATAAAGCTGGTTCCTTTTATCAATTTTGAAACATAAGTAGTCCGTAATCCAAGGCTTTATTTTTTTTTTATATACAGTCGGTAATTTGTAACATACGCATAAATTTATATTGTTTTTAAAAATTTCTAGAAAATTATCAAAAGCAGAATTAACATTACTACAACTATAAACATTTGTCCAGTCGACCAAGGCAAGATATTTGTTCAGCTTATCATAGTCAATAGTCCGAACAGACTTAGCATGACGTTGCAATTTATAATCTTCTGATAACGATAGGTCTAAACTAATTGCACAGTGATCTGTAATGTCAATATCTAGAATCTCGGATATAATATTTATTTTAAACCTCTCGTTTATTCTAACGCACGCATGATCAATACAAGTGGCTGAATTATTAGCTACTCTTGTTGGTTCTTGTATTAATATTTCAAAGCCATAATTTGCCAAAAGTGTTTTGTAATTATTTGTTTGGTTATTGATAGTTAATAAATCTATATTAATATCTCCTATTAGAATTTGGTCGCATTTACGATCTAGCTGAATAAAAAACGCTTTTAATTCCTCCAAAAATATATCCAAAGAACCACTATGTAATCTATATAGTGATAATAAATTAATTTTTTTATTCTGCCACGTCAACCCCAGCTGCAGTACGTCTGCAGTCACAAAATGCACGTAATATGTTTCACAATCAATATCATTATTAACATATACCAAAATTCCACCAGCTCTATAGTCGTGATTACAATTTGAATATGAAACAAAACTTTGCAATTTATAAAGATTAACCTCATGCTGTTCGATCCATATCTCAGATAAAACAATAACATGGGGCAGAGAATCACAGGTTGACAACCAGGTTACAAAATTATCAAAATTTTTCCTAATGCTTCTAATATTTAACTGTAAAATTTTTAAGTTACACGACAGCATTTAATATTATATACAAATTACTCTATCATAAACTATGTACATACTTAATAATATAATTATAACAATCTGGATTATGTTAAAAGTTACCTGATATTGAACTACAACTTACTTAGGTCTATTGTGTTTGTGATTTGCACTACTGGAGCACCATCATCCCTGCGCATTAGGATCCTTCCACCCCTCAGCCATAGATATTTGTAAGCCTTGGTCTTCCTTGCCTCTCTCGCCATAGCGTATAAGCGTCTTCGTGCAGGGCATAGTGATTCATTAATATAAACTATAGAATCAGAGTCCATACCAACATCTCTACAGGAAAGATTCCTCTTCACACGCCTTTTCCGGAGAAATTCTTCCTTGTCGATCCTTCTGACAAATTTCATGATAATTCCCCGTGGACCTCCATCTGCACGTTTGCCTAGTCGATGGCAGTTGTCAATCATTCCGTCAGTGACGTTCAAGTCCAGCGCTGAGCTAATGTCTTTTACGACGTTTATAACATCCTCATTAATTTTTTCTGGTATTCCATGTATTTCGATACAGTTTACCCTAGAATACTGTTCAGCATCCTCTAACCTTGCTTGAAGTTCCGTAACACGATGCCTCAATGCTCCGTTCTCTGCCTCAAGTTCCTCCATCTTTACAAAGTAGGTTTCTAGCTTATTAGCAGTTTCACTTAATTTCTTCATGGTATCGTCCACTTTTTCATTCAGATGTTCATATGAACGATTAAAGTCAGCTGCCATATCCTTTTGGGATTTTTTCACATCGTTTATCGCCAGCATGATGTCACTGAGTGTGAAACTCCCATCAACAGTTTTAGCATCAAAAACCAGGCTTTTCCGTCGCTCCGAAGCACATGGTACACATCTCCAAGAAACATTTTCAGTAGATAATGTCTCAATATCCACCTTACCCATCTTCACACAGGCTGCATGAAATTGTAGCTGACATTCAGAACATACGAGCTTCAGGTGCTTTGTATTAATAGACTTAAATTCTTAATATTCTTTGGAAATAGTTTGATTTTTACTTACACCAACAACATTAAGTTGCCAGGTATGTGCTTCAGTACCGTATAAAATAGCTTGACGGAATATTCTGCTATGTGTATTTAAACTGAGTTTATCACAATGGAGATGTCCAGAAGAATGTATACCAACTTAACAAACCTAAAATGCATTCGTCTTCACAATGTAAACATCATTTTGGTTAGCGGGTGAAGAGGCAAACAAAGTTTATAGTAGTAACATTTTCCTCTCGAGACAAATTCTTGTTATTGTCAATTTTAAACACCTTTTTAAAATTAGTCTCTTAATTACAAAAATGTATAAGATAATTTAAATGAAATGGAGTGTACTTCTATATGTACTTCACTACGTCATCGCTAAAACTGTTCTATATGTTGGTGAATTGGCGAATAGAAAAGCAGTCAAAGCAATCGATTGTTTATTTCCAATAAGGCTTTCGAGTAATATTCAACACAAATTTGGAGAGTTGAGTAATGTACCAAGTTACACAGAACTTACAGAATGTAGAGAGTTAATAAGCAGATATACTTGTGTAGTAAAAGTAATTCATTAACCTCCAATACACATAGGTAATAGATTTTAACAAATAACTTGGACATATATCTTTATTACTACCTTTGCATGTTAGAATTTTTATAAAATAAAAACAAAGGAACTTATATCGAAACTTGTACTGATAAAAACTTGGTAGTTTATCAGATATGTTAAAAAGTTTATTGTTGACCGACAGTTTGCCTTAGACAGTTAAAATTGTTTCTGCTTCGTATGCAAGAGTCGCACCGGGAGAGGGAACAATGTCGCGGAAACTGTTTTTAACTTTTACATTTGTTTTCAAAGCATAACGTACAAAACTTGTGTCGAAACTTGACTACATTCTAGAGCAAGTTGGTCACAGTCAGTTGTCAAAAAGAAACAGTATTTTTAGTTTCTTCCTATCTACCCAATGGAACGCTGTAACATCTGTGTATACAGAATAGCTTTTCAATAACAGTCGTACACTGTAAACAAGTTAGGAAGGTAATAGAGTTAGTAACGAGGTTAATAATCTATATACATATAAAAGCGAAATACCACTCACTCACTGACCCACTCATCACGATTTATCAAAAAATACCGAACGGATTGAAATTAAATTTGGTATGTAGCTTCCTCTAGGGCTATAGGTGCTCACAAAGAAAGGGTTTGAAAAAATTCGAAATTTTAGGGGGGGTTTGGGGGATCAAAGTTATTAAAAAAACATTTCTTCAAAACTACGGAACGGATTGGAATGAAATTTGGTATGTAGCTTCCTCTAGGGCACTAGGTGCTTACTAAGAAAGGGTTTGAAAAAATTCGAAATTTTAGGAGGGGTTTGTGGGTATCAAAGTTATTAAATCACGATTTCTTCAAAACTACTGAACGGATTGGAATGAAATTTGGTATGTAGTTTCCTCTAGGGCCATAAGTGTTCACTAAAAAAGGGTTTTAAAAAATTGGAAATTTTAGGGGGGTTTGGG
>JAGFPH010000308.1:631194-645548 GCA_018207615.1 Philaenus spumarius
AAACATTCGAAATTTTAGGGGGGTTTGGGGGGTAAAAATTACTAAATCACGATTTCTCAAAAATTACCGAACAGATTGGAATGAAATTTGGTATGTAGCTTCCTCATAGGTACTCACTAAGAAAGGGTATAAAAATTTCGAAATTTTAGTAGGGGTTTGGGGGGATCAAAGTTACTAAAATCATAATTTCAGATCTTTTATTATTATGCCAATAGTGCTTTTATTATTTAAGATATATATATATAAAAGCCAAATACCACTCACTGACTGAACACTTAAAAAGAATACAATTACGTTAAAAAGACTGAAAATACCAACCACCACGGGCAACGCCGTACGGTTCAGCTAGTTGTATATATTGCCTGATTTTTATAGATGATGTCGATGAAGATATCTCTATTTTTGTTAATAGTAAACATCAACATATTTATAGCAATATAATTCAGATAGTCCGATGCATTATATGCTTAATATCTAGCTCTTAGCTTACCATGTCGATAGCGCAAAGCGATTCTGTCAAATTAAAACTGGCATCTTAATTTGATCTAAAATATATGGATTTAATTAGCGTTAAGGATGCTCGCTCCATATACAACTGAATAAAGGTATTTTTTAGATACAAATTCTAACTACGGTTACTTATATAACTTTTTCTTTTTTTTTTTTTTTGCTGAAAATAAAAATTTTATACATTTTTGCCTTGTTATTATTCTTGTTTTAAAGAAAATAAACAGTAATATTCAATACAGACATTTAGCAATCTTTCAAAATCACCTACTAACAAATTGTACTTTTACCCTATTTATATTAACTCTAAACAGAATAAATTCTACATCTCTGATTTGGACATAACTCCCTAAAGTGTCCCAGTGTTGAGTGGATTGGTTGTACTAGAATTGGAAAGTTTTTCTATTTATTTAAAAGATTAGTATTACAGGTTGATTGCATTTATTCCAGTGATAAGACGGTTTATAAGGGAATCATAGTGAAGTAGAGGTGCTCTCAAGTTAATTGAGCTATACGAGCTCCCCATCTTCATTAGGTTGCGAACATGCCAAAGACGCATCATGAAGGTCGATGATCAGGGCGTCGATGTTGGGCTTTACAGACCGAAAGTATTTTACAGCTCAGTGTTGCCAGCTTGATCGGATTATGTTTTGAGCTAAAGCGATGCGTTTGTCTTTTATTTGGAGTTTTATAAATACAAAAATAGAAAACAACTAATTAATAAACAACACTGGAAAAAAGAACTCGAAGCTGTGTTTTTAACCAACGAAGGCGGAAGATTCAAAAGAATATGGGTACACGAAATAAACGAGAAAACGAAAAAATAGGTGAAATTATCGATTAGTGCCTGAGCTAAGGAAAGTTCCTAAATGTTTCAATATTCATTTTCGGATGAGCATGGAAGATTTTGATTCTTTCCATGAGCTTATTGAAGTAGACATTTTCCAATAAGGAAAATGGTTTAATAATACCAAATAATAATAATAAAAACACATTTATAATAAACATTTAGTAAAATTATTTATTTAAAACTAATGTCAAACAATATATATATATTTAAAGCCATAAGGAAAAAAACATTTGGACAGTTCGTCTGAGACACTGGGCCGATTTACATGCGGGTTTTACCAAAACAAAGGCTTTCGGTTATATATTAGCTGGTTTTATTTGTATTTTGAAAATATTTAAGTTAAATGGTTTAAAAATGAAAAATAAACTTTTCTTATGGAGATTTAACATGGGGGAAAAAGTAAACTTTTCAATCCTTAGGACAGTTCGTCTGAGACTTTCACTGAACCGATTTACATTCAGTTTATACCAAATAAAAGCAAAACTTTTCTATATTAACAGGTTTTATTTACTTTTACGTCATCTTAATTTCTTAAATTAAAAAAATCTACATTTCCAAACCTTTGCAATGATTTTATTTTACAGTTCTTCAATTAGCTGATTGTAAAGGAACAAGGTATTTTGTCTAACAACAGAAGAAGAGCAAACGCTCATATAATATAACAGCTGATTTCACCCATCATATGTACAAAACCTAGCGTAGATTGTACTTTGGGGTTATGTTAACAATTACAATTCATCAATAATGTAATTCTTCTGAAGTTGATTATATTTAAATATGAGTTATAAAATTAAGGTAGGCTACAATACGTTATAAGATTTGCTTTGAGGTTATAAAGTGAATATAAATACAACTTTTTATCAACAATGAATTTATTCATTTATACAAACTAGGGGCTCTGCCCTTGGATGCTTCGCGTCCCAACCCCGCCTCGCCCTTCTGCCTCAGATGGCTGCTTCGCTTCGCTCGCAGTTGGAAAATTCGCTAAAGAATCTCGTTAATCTTTGGCTCGTTTGTACATAGGTTTGTAAAATTATGAAACCAGGCTTAAATATATTAACAGTAATTACAGGATTAATTATAACCTCAAATACATGCTTTAGAAACGTGTGAGGCTCTCATTACGATTTTAGTCCTAGTTCTACTATCTTCTGTCAACTAAAGTTTTGAAACCAGGCCTAAATATAGTATACATTGTTGCAGGATTAACATAACCTCAATACTATGTTTCAGAAATGAGCCAGGCCTGTATTACAAAATTGAATATTAGAATTTATCCATCTTTGCCAAGTTTACCTTTTTTTTGACAAAATAAATTGTTAAATCAGGCCCAATTTATTCTAATTCCAACGTGCTAAAACAGTATAAATCACCTTGTTCTTTAACAGTAATTAAAAACTATCCAATGAACAGCTGATTTTGGATAGGCCTAATACCATAGATCATGAATAATAAAGGTTATCCAAATACAATGCTAATACTCAATCTCAGTTCTATTCCACTCTATTTCCAACGTGCTAAAACAGTATAGATTGGCTTGTTTATAAACAGCTGTTTTGATCGCTTTATTTACTATTTCGTTGTTATTTTGTAACCAACATGGCAACCTATAAGACCCTATGTTAAAATTTTTCAACTTTTAAAATAGATTTTCTCAAAGAATTGCGTTTTTACACGAAATACAACTATATGGGTGTACTTAAAAATCAAAACTACACCTAAATACAAAATTTCTTTGAATTCGTTAGAGCCGTTTTCGAGATCCGCGACAGATACAAAGATAGATACAAGAATTGCTCGTTTAAAGTAATAGGAATTTAAAGAAGGTACCCGTTCGTTTAACTTCGGAAACATACCGTACGTACATCTTCGTATAACATATAAATATATTCGAGTATTAATTTCTTTATTATAATATTAATAACTTATTTCTAAATCAATTGATAATCAATATGAAATAAAAACAAATTAAAAGATAACATCTATATCTTGATAAATAATTAAGGCCTACATAAATACAACATTTTACAAATAGGCCTACAGTTTTAATTAGGCCTACAGGATACCTTTAAAAACTAACTAGAACAAAGTTCTTGATATATAATAAATTAAGGCCTACATAAATACAACATTTTACAAATAGGCCTACAGGATACCTTTAAAAACTCACTATAACAAACAAAGTTATAGTTTGTCTCATATATATAAAATTGATCTGCTGTGCCGTGATGTTTCAAGGGATCTTACTACAAGTCATCTTAATTATTTCTAAAATTGAAAAAATCTACATTTCCAAACCTTTGCAATGATTTTATTTTACAGTTCTTCAATCAGCTGATTGTAAAGAAACAAGGTATTGTCTGTCTAACAACAGAAGAAGAGCAAACGCTCAAGAAGCATTTGATTTATCATGGCTAGTATCTAAAAATATATACAATTATTATGTATTATCCTTTAAATGGAAAGAAAAAATAATTCAATTTTACATTATTTAAACTATACTGTTTTATAGTAGGTGAAAAAAAAAGAAAAAAAAGTTTTTACGTATATTCTTCTTCTGCGTTTGACCATTATTTTCCATTTACTCTTAGAGACGTCAGGTTCTAATGTTTGTTTTCGTTACCTAGGTAACGGATTTTTAAAGATGGTTTCCGACCATATGTGACACACTGAGATCCATAAGTTTAGGCTTTCACAACAGTTTGTATTTATTTATTTTAATGAAGAATAGATACAATTTGACAACAATTTAACTAAGGCCTATATAAATAAATGATATATTGCGATGTAATATTTTGATTTGTAAAGCGTAGTTAGTGATTTATTTTATGTTTAAATATAGGTTTAATTTGTTCCTGAATATGTTGGTTTTGATTGAATTTTCGTAGGCTAAGTGGTGGTCATATTATTAATACGAGTTATTCAAAAGAACAGTTTTTGTACTGTTATAAGAACTGCACGCCATTAGCTCAATTTACCACCAAAGCACAGTAGTTAGTGTGCACGTCAATGACCAAATTAATGTTTATGGTTCAGGCATGACCATTCATAATTTATTCACGGGGAATGTCGACCATGTACATCACAATGTCTTGGAATTTGTAACGAAACCAACTGGAACTAGAAATAGTGTAAAAAAAGACATACCAGAACCTACCTTATCAGAAGTACCTCATAACCTTCTAAATATTTCAGCTAAACAGAAAAAATTTATGATACCCATCAAAAATAAAATAACTGAACAAACAGAAAGCAACAATAATAGGAGGGAAAAAAATCTTCACTGGGAAAATTGAAGCCAAGATTAAACAAATTTTAAGAAAAACTATACAATCTACCACATCATTACAATCCCAAAACCATCCAAATTCTTTAGTTGTAAGCAGAAAAAGTAGATGGGAAAGGAAAACCCTCACGGGAAAAACTGAGGCTGTAATTTAAAAAAAATAAGAGAAAAGCCATAACAAAACCTACCAAATCAGTAAAAGTTCAAAAAGATCCAAATATTATTGTTAATGAAGAAAATCCCACGACATCCAACAAAAAGGAAAGAAAAAGGAAAACTATGACAAATCGGACTGAAGCTGGAGATAAAACATTTCAGGAGTATCTGAACTCGCCACGAATGGAGCTGTATCCGCCGAGTAACAACTATCTATATATTTTAAGTTAGGCCTAGACTGAACCAAAATAAATAAATTATGTTTATTGTTGATTAATCAGCTGTAGTCTCTAATATTTCCATTAACAGTTTATTTCAAATTTTAAATCAATTGTTAGTATTTCTAATTTTTAGGTTAGGTTTTTACTAAAGTGTAGACCTGAGCCATGCTGACTACACAACGGGTTCCAACAGGGAGTTGGGGGTTAGAGTGCGGAGCATGCAGGGGTCTCCCCTAGTACCAAATTAAATTTATATATAAAAAAACACATATTTATAGTAAATATTTAGCAAAAACATTTATTTAAAACTAGTGAAAAATAATTTATCTGAACTGAAATGATGTGAAAATACGTAGCTCACATCTCCCACAAGTCTGGGAGGGGAGTCAAGATCGCGGGAGAGGTCATGAGTACATATGCGAGTTATGTGAGGTGACGACAGTGTAATTATTCTAGTACATTGAAATACCAGTCAAAAAATATCACGTAGGCCTAATTTTCGTCCGTGACGTAAGATCATTCTGTTTCTGCTTAACCTATATTTCATATAATTATGAACTGCCTATAACTAGTTTCTAAATACGTAGACCACAACACTGATTTTTAAAGAATTTTAGCTACAGTGCTTTAGGACATATATAGGAATCCTAATAACACATTCCTAGTACCCCCCCCCCCCCAAAAAGATATCAAAGGAAATTTACGTAGTAGTATTATTTTAGAAATAAAACTATACACTACTGAACGTCTTCAAATGTTCTTCAAGATAACCAAACCCAATAAAGGCACGAGGAAGTTTTAGAGTCGCTGATTTACAACGGGAAAGTCTTTCCGTTTCTCTTTCTCTTTTAAGAGATATCCAAAGGGATTTAAAGATTACTATGCAAATCAACTTTAGTTGACAGAGACAAATTCATTGAAATGATAAACCGAATTTTTGTCAGGAAATTATCAGAACGGTAACTACATGTGAGTCTTTCTTATTTACAATAATTAATTATCTATACATAATTAATTTGCTAGGGGTTATTTTGTGAGTAGAACTCCTCCTAGAGTTTTTAACCGATTTTGATGTTTTTGGTGTCATTTTACAGAGCTCACTCTGAAGTTGTGCTTCCCTTAAAATGAGCTCAATGTATGTTAAGGGCTTCGCCCCAGTGGCCCTCAAAGTTGCCGTGTTAATCTTATGGAAGGTCAATCTTAAGGAAGAAGAAGAAAGATTTCTTTTGATTTTAACAGGGGCACAAAAAACAGCTGTTCGTATGAAAAGCTTAAAACAGCTGATTTTGATCAACAGCTGATTTTGATCAACAACTGATTTGGATCAAAAACTGAATATAATTTTAGGTTAGGTAAATCAAGCAATAGCGAAGCATTGCCCGGTCCAATAGTGTTTCTTCTTAAAATACCACTTGTTTTGAGAGATCGAGTTTAACAATCACAGTGTTATTAGCGAATTTCCATAGGAAAAATGAGCTATTGCAGTGGCCTTTATGGTAAGACCCAAGGTCGGGTGTAACAAATGAGCACCGATCATGGTCCCCAGAACACGTTTTGGGGTGTCATTAAAAATCATATATATATATATAATATGTGTTCGCAATCTAGCGGCCGCATTTTAAGTCCGATTTGGTTCAAATTTGGTACACACATTGGTTGTCTACGTCGCTCGGACGAGTTCGTTAGCCAAACAAATCCAACAACCGGAAGCACGTTTTTTTCACCGGAACTAACTATTTTTTGAGAGGTTTCCTACGATAGTGAATTTTTTTTAGAGTTGTTTCTACAAGTATAAATGTAGGTTGATGTTATTCTGCACATTTTGTTGTTTTACACGACCTTATAGTTCATTTGGTTCCCCCATAATCGATCGAAAAGTAAAATACCATAAAAGTAGAACGGTTCAAAGCCATTTGGTAGATTGTACCGTGGGGTTGGCGTGCGAAGCTCACAATGCTTTGTGTATCGAAGATACTTCCAATATGCGGAATGGCGTGCGAAGCACGCAATGCTTTGTGTATTGAAAATACTCCCAATATGCGGAATGGCGTGCGTATCACGCAATGCTTTGAGTATTGAAAATACTCCCAAAATGCGGAATGGCGTGCTGGAAATAGTTCTATTTTGCAGCTATTCAGCACCGTCGGGGGGGGGGGGGGGGGTCGCGGCCTCCCTCTGCCCATAGGTATGGGCGCCCATGCCTATCCAGGGTTTGTAGTTCAAATGAATGACTTCCGATCTAGCTATCATGATTTTTGACATGTGAAAGTATGTTGCTTTACAATATGTTTTTTCTCCTAGGTCAATGTCTAGGGTAAGGTTCAGAGTATATGTTGCTAGTGAACAACTGTTTATGTTATCCCTGTCTACTGCCTCTGTTACCCTTCCCTTTCAGTCCGGCCAATGCTTTAACGTTTGTAAATTTGACAACAGAATAATCTGATGTTTTTCTCCTAACCCTATCCACTGTCAGAACAAATAACATTTATTTTCTATTATTAACTGTGTAGACCACATTGTTAAACCTTGTATACTATTGGATTTTTTAGTAACATAAGTTAGTTATTTGTTTGTGTAACAAATACGACATGGCATACATTTATGACACGTTTTCTTAACGAATCACATTCGCAAGTTTAATGAAACTAACCTTAAATAAGTATTGTTTTAAGTTTGTATTGGCTACTACTACTTCATACGTTCAAGATTAAGCCAATTTCATATTTGTGTTTAAGATTTTTTTTAAAATTCCATCAGTAAACCAACCTGGGACCGTTGATACATTACTTCAAGCTAGGCCAAAGTGGTCTATTACTTTCATGTTTGTGACTACAACGGTAAGTCTACACTTACTATTGGCTTTATTGAGACGAGACAACTTTAGGTAAATTAAAAAATTTACTTATAAAACACAAACGTGAACAGCTTGGAATGAAAATTTTAGGTTATATATGCATTGTTATTCCGCGATGTACAAGTCACACGAAATAAAGCTTCCTGTCAAATAAACAACGTGATCTCCCTTCTCGTTTATCTTTGAGGGCGAATGCTACCCCTTCCTTCCTGCTTATTTATTCATAACACACTGCTTCCAAACTGAACAACACGTTTAACTCTCCTCCACTTGTGATAACAAATTGTAAGGCTTTGTAAAAGGAAACTTCTTAAGTTCCAAATTGTGTTTTTTTTTCAGAACATTGATTGCACAAACGTTTTCAAGGCCTAATTTTCACATCCCCATTTATGTTTTGTTTCTGCAACATTTACATTCTTTATACAATTAACAGGCAGAAGGCGACAAAAGCATGAGCAACTGAAAGTTTGAACAGTAATTTTATGAAAAGACATAGATAGACAGATAGATTGATTGATAGATAGGTGGCCTTTATTATTTCAGGTTATGTTAGGACCATCATTTCCTCTTTTTCACTTAACCCATATACAATTCACATTTTCAGAGAATTTACGCTCTTAAACCTAAAACAAAACAATAATACACAATAGAAACAAAAAAATAAACATAAAAACATACAAATAAAAAAATCAAAATAAAAAACTAATACAGTTTGCGTAAACCTTGAAAAATAAAGTAGTATAATTTAAACATATGCATTGAAAACAAGAATGAACTACTTATAAACAACATTCAAGCTCACATTCATACGTCATAAAATATTAAATAATCAAGTTAAACAAATTAAAGTAATTAAAGATCTTGGATAAAGTTATATGTTTTTGTATTTATGTTTTAATTGTATTATGTAACGAAGATTGGCATATATTTATTTCAAAAATATTAATTGGAACGAATATTATTTATAAATGTTAGGATATATAATATCTCCAAATAGATATATATGTGCATCCACCTAGACACTCAATATTTACATTTTTAAATCGTTTGAGTTCCGTTATTTTCAGAAAAAATATTTGGTCGGCCCTCTATAAAATTTAAAGCATTTTATCAATATTATACAATAAACATAGTTTTATTAGCACAGTTATAAAATGAATTCATACTTTGTAAGAAGAGTGAACGCCTTACGTAGAAGAAATGATTTTATAAAATCTAATAAATTCTACTAGGTAGTTTAAATGATTTAGAAGTAATTTTAACTACTAAAATATATTTTATAGTTCCTTAAATCAGTTACTATCAATAAACTAACAATATTTAAAAACGTCTTATCCATAAAAGATAAAATTGACTTTCATCCTTCTGAGTTTGAAACTAAACCCGCCAAACATAAGTTATCATTCAATTTAAAAAAGAGGTTCAACACTGTAAAGTCATAAACCTAACATGCAAAGTCACAAAGTGTTCTGTCTTGTTCAGCTTCCTTCGTACAAGGACAGCTTACATGTACAGAAGACACATTCATATTTTATTATCAAGATAGTATATATAATAAAAATAATTAACATTACCTGAGGTTATAAACCCTACACGATTAAAACAGTTCAGTAAATTCCGTTAAAATTAATTTTCCAACGATGTGACATGAATATTTGATTGGAATCCAAATCTCCCCTTCTGTGATGGGGTAAACCAATGAATATGGAAATGCTTCCACTAAAAAAAAAAGGCAACAAACGAAAAAGCCAGAAAAGAACAAAAACGAAATTTATAAAAACACACAGCTTTTGTATTTATGTTTTATAAAGTTTACATTTTATTATTAATAAAATTATTGACGATTTATCAATTGAGGCTTCTTGTAAAGTGAACACAATAAAAACTAATACATTACTTCTTTAGTACCAGATGTAGTTACCCTACAACAAATCATTACAAAATTAATGAATTCAATTTCAAATCCATTTAAACATCGATTTGGTAGTGTTTTTACAAATGAAAGATTTTTATTCATTTTTAACAGTTCCAAATCGTTTTTGAAGACAAAATCCCTCGAGAACACTGAGGTCAGAGTGTGTGTAGTGTTCACAGATCAAATTTGAAAAATCTTTTCCGGAAAATGGAGATTGGTACATGCTCATGAGTACAAATCATCCATGAACAATAAAACTGTGTTGTACTAAAATAAACGGCTTTAGTGAAACGGAATGTAAGTGATCTAGACTTAAACTTTTATACTAAGATTTGTTTTTTATATAATGTAACATATGTATATAATATTTGTAACATTTGCGCTTTTTTTAAAATACAAACAAATAGTATATCAACGTCTGAAATATTTTAAATAACTGATAAAATATCATATAGTACTTGAGAATAATAACATTGGTACTTAAGTTGTTGTTTTTACTATATCAGTCAATTTGAGTCAAGGTGCAGTCACCTTATAAGTTTAAGTAAGTTAGTTTATTTGATTCAGAGAAAGTTCTGAATTTTATTGCTTCCACCAGATCCTATTTTGGATCAAATTTTACCTTGATTTCAGTGGTGACACCGAAAAACTAGGTTGAAATAAGCACAGATACGATTTTTTTCATAAAAATAGTTGTAGATGGAAAGTTCCATAAACTGTTTCAACAATTATGCATCCTCAATATTTAGCTACTCAACAATACAAATTAGCTACTTGGAACAAATCCATGTTATTCAATCCCATAAATATACTGGAATTGGTTTAACCATCTCTTAATTAACATTTAGTTTATTGAACTTATTTATAATGAAAATCCCTTAATTACTAGCACAAAATGTGTCTATATCTATTCTAGATCATAACTGCTTCTATTATATTTTGATTAATCCTTATATATTATATCTTGAAGGTGTTTTTTTGTCGCTAAGCGATATCTCCCTTAATTCTTCATCAAAATTAAATATTCAACCATCATTTTAAAGCTTGTCCCCCGCTTTTGACAAACAATAGACAAACAACTTAAAATCCATGTCTTCGTTACAAAAATTGATGCAAAATACTTTTATATTATACCTCATATGGTTCTTAATGAAAGGCGCCATCTATTAACAATCTGTTTAACTAACATGACTGCTGTTAGTTTGATTGTTTACATTCCATATGCAAGTGTTATTTATAAACAAATGTAAATAAATAAACGCAATAAAATGAACTAAATTAATATATTAAATCAGGTAAGTACTCTCAACTTTCGAAATATTTGCATGGGTCAGCCAGTCATATTTATTGGACATTAAAATAGTGCTTAGCCCGCTGTATAGTGTCTGGAGAATTTATTACAGCAGAAGTGTGATTGTTACATCCGTTGTTAATTGATACTTTCATTAACTGTCTGATTTGTGTCTACGCTTTGTAGTTTTGATCGAATGGATTTTTCTATTATTTTGTTCCTATCCTCTATTCCTTTATTTGTTCCTCTTATTATATATTTATTTATTTTTACTATCAACATTAATTATTAAAGTCATCGGAATATTTGTGTTTACCATTATATCCCTGACAGTAAAAAAAGTAAATAAAACAAAATAAACAAGTGTATTGTTGTTTGGCGTACAGGTGCAAACAAACTCCAAACTATCTTCAGTCGGTTATATTTTGATTCTTGTGCTTTAGAATTAAGCGAAAGTTCATCCAGAAAGGGACAAAACAGGCGAAAGTTTGCATCAAGTCTAATGGTTCATACTTTCGACTCTTGAATATTAAGCAGAAACAATGTAAACTGTCAAAGAATGTGAGGATTTAAAGGTAAACTTTTGTTTCAAAGGGTTCTATTTTATTAAACGTGTCATTAGCTTTAAAATCTGAGACGTTTTATCGGTGTTCAAGAAAATAACAATGAAAATGTGAAAAAAAACTTGTGTTCTGTAACTATGTAATTGTGGTACAAACGTTATCTAGCGTTATTTTTATAGGTGTACATTTCACCTGTTTTATTAAAGTATACCTTTACTACTTTCTATTAATTTCCAAATATGTGTGCGGAGTAAAATAATAAAAAACAAAATATGAAAAAATGTGAAACGGTTCATTGTAAATTTTAAATCCTTCAAAATCAATTTCAAACGCTGTGAGTAGAGTCTGGGATGATCTGGCGCCAAAAGTGGTGGGGGAAGGTCATTGACCTTGGGCCACGCCCCCTTTTTTTGGGTGTTTTTTTGGGTCTTTTTGGTTCCTAACCCAAGCCACGCCCACTTTTTTTGGGTATTTTTTTGGGCCTTTTTGGGGTCCTAACCTAACCTAACATTTTTGGGAATTTTGGATTTTGGGTTTTTTTTTTTTTTTTGGGGGTCCTAACCTAACATTTTTGGATTTTGGGTTTTTTTTTTGGGGGTCCTAACCTAACATTTTGGGTTTTTTTTTTGGGGGTCCTAACATTTTTTGGAATTTTTGGATTTTTGAAGATTTTTGATTTTTGGAAATTTTGGGGATTTTGGATTTTTAAAGATTTTGGGGAATTTTGAGCCGCCATCTTTTTTTTTTGGCAGCCATCTTGTTTTGTAATAATTAATATTTAATTTAATTTAATTTTTTGCTTTGAAAAAAGTTTGGGTGTCACCGAGAGTCGAACCGGGTATCACCATGACCCGAGTCCGCAGCGCTAGCGGTTAAGCTAGGCCGACTCTGTTGAGAATCTACTGTTTTGTGAAGTATATAAGTTTACCATCCGTCAGCAACCTTGCATCAGGTGCACGGTGTTATAGTGTCGTCGGGATATAGTATAAATTGTATTATAACAGCCCGAACATTACCGATCGTTCCCGAATCCGACCGAAGGTCACTTAGAGAAATTATTAGCTTTAAATTGTTATAGTACCCTTGTAATATAGTATAAAGTGCATTATATAAACCCGAACACTACCGAATGCCCCCGAGTAAACCCGAATCGGACTTAGTCAAAATAAAGACTTGCAAACCGTAATTAACCGAACGTAAGGCTCTGCCGCAACCCTCGAAATTCGTACTCGGGCTAAATAAAGCTTAGACTAACCGTAGGCGTTGCCGCAACCCCTTGTAATATATTTCTACCGGTCTTACCCGAACCAAAACGAAGGACTTGACCGAGCTTAGGCTTCGCTGTACCCCGAATTATTTTTATAAAATGTGTTATATTGTACGGAAATCCGAGCTAACCCGAACGTAAGGTTCTGCCCGAGTTCAACCGAAGGGCACTTAGCCGAAATAAAACTTTAGAGGTGCTATACAATCGAGGGCCCCGCTTTTTAGGGGCCCCTTCATTAAAATGGCCTAAATATTCGAGGGCCCCGTAAATTTTAGGGGCCCCTTTATTTAAACTCCTCAAACAATCTAGGGCCCCGCATTTTAGGGGCCCCTTCATTAAAATGGCCTAAATATTCCAGGGCCCCGAAAATTTTAGGGGCCCCTTTATTTAAACTCCTCAAACAATCGAGGGCCCCGCATTTTAGGGGCCCCTTCATTAAAATGGCCTAAATATTCGAGGGCCCCGAAAATTTTAGGGGCCCCTTTATCTTAAAGCCTCAAACAATCGAGGGCCCCGCATTTTAGGGGCCCCTTCATTAAAATGGCCTAAATATTCGAGGGCCCCGAAAATTTTAGGGGCCCCTTTATCTTACAGCCTCAAACAATCGAGGGCCCCGCATTTTAGGGGCCCCTTCATTAAAATGGCCTAAATATTCGAGGGCCCCGTAAATTTTAGGGGCCCCTTTATTTAAACTCCTCAAACAATCTAGGGCCCCGCATTTTAGGGGCCCCATCATCCAAATGGCCTAAATATTCGAGGGCCCCGAAAATTTTAGGGGCCCCTTTATTTAAACTCCTCAAACAATCTAGGGCCCCGCATTGTAGGGGCCCCTTCATCCAAATGGCCTAAATATTCGAGGGCCCCGAAAATTTTAGGGGCCCCATCATCTAAGGGCCCCAAACATTCGAGGGCCCCGTATTTTAGTTGCCCTATCACATAAATGGTCTAAACATTCGAGGGCCTCGTAAATTTTGGAGGCCCCATCATCTAAGGGGCCCAAACATTCGAGGGCCCCGATAATTTATCTAACTTATCTTTTTCTACGTCCGCGGTCCGCACAGGTTATTTTTAGATGCGAGTTAGCTCGCAACGGTTGCTATTTAATGTAAGGCAGCTATTCAGCGCCTTCCTGTATTCCCCAATAGATTCCCTAAATAGTTTTTGTAAACTCACGCAACGGTTACAATTAGGTGAACATATGCAGCTATTCAGCGCCTGTATAGACAGATTCCCCAACAATACGGTTATAATAATATAAAGTGCGCGTTAGCACGCAGTGGATAAAGTGCACGTTAGCATGCAGAGGATATTATTAGATGTACACTTAGGCAGCTATTCAGCGCCTTCGTGTGTAGACAAATTTCCCAACAATACGGTTATAATAATATAAAGTGCGCGTTAGCACGCAATGGATAAAGTGCGCGTTGGCACGCAACGGTTATTA
>JAGFPH010000308.1:658868-670237 GCA_018207615.1 Philaenus spumarius
TCAAGTACACATAGCAACTCGGATAAATTATTGCTTCCGTACTACATTTATTTACAGTTTCTATTTTTATAACGAGTTACATTTAACCTCATCATGCAACTTACTCATTCTTAACGTTAACAAATTAAGAACCTGATTTTCTGCTCTAGTTTTCGCAATTTTTTTTCTCTTTTAATGAGCTTTTCAATGGTGTATTTCGTGACCTACCTTTATATTTGAAATTATTAACCCCCATACCTCAAGCCCCCCAATCATCATAGAGAATCAGTATGTCAAACAATTTGTCCTGTTATGCACCACAAGATATATACAAAGTTGTGTTAACTTATTTTCAGTAATAAAAATAATAAGGGATGGTTAAAGGGACGTTATGAACACTCTGTGTAAGCATTTGGACTTACCGTTCCTACTAAACAAGATGTACATTTAGTCACAGACAGCTGCTCTGCATTTTGGGTGTTTCATTACCTTTTAAACACATTTTTTGTCTAGCGTGTCCTCCACATCTTGGAAAAAGTTTAAAAGTAAGTAATAAAAGTGTATTAAGAGGAAGAGAGTAAAGCTAAAAACACATCAATCAAATGAAACTCGATAATTTTGCATCAACAAAATTTTTCAGATAGGTTGAAAAAATTTCCTATTGTGCAAAACAAGATATTTACGAAGTTTTGTTAACTTATTTTCAGTAACAAAAATAATAAAGTGGGTTAAAGGGACGTTATGAACACTCTGTACGTAAACAACACGATCTCTGAATTTAAAACTGAAGAAAAAAAATCAAACACAACAGAATGTATTATTATTTTGTAGAATATGTCTACAGTAGTATTGTTGTGTTAACGGGAATTGTTTACAAACATATCAAACTTGTAATTATCTTGTATACAAAGCCCAATTTATAGTACGAGAGACCACCGTACAGACATTAAGTGACACATTATTTTAAGACTTATTGAGATATTAGATAAAATCATTCATTTTTATTCAAACTCTGTCAAAAATATCTTCTTTCGAAGTATTTGAGTTGTGAAGACTAGCACCTATTTTCTTCCCGTCTTATTTATGATTGCATAAAGACCATTATTTAGATCATTTCAAAAAATTGCGCACAAAGGAATGCTAAAATAGACGATGTTGGAAATGAAATTTTCCATTTGGTATCAATGTATTCAGGTTTAGAAAAACCAAGTTGGTTGACGGGTCGTAGCACAATCAAAACATTATGATTGCATACAACTTATTTATGCCAATTGCATTTGCTTCATACTAATGTCATAAATAACTTGATTCAAAAATATTGTGGGCCCAATACATGCAAGGTATACCAGGTGCCTTAAAAGTCCCACCCTCCCCCTTTAACTTTTGTGTTTGTTAAAACAAACACATATTCTTCGGGAAACGATACTAACTTAGCCTAAAGTATCTTTTGAAGCAATCGGAAATTTTGAGTGTTCCATAAAAATGGGGGATTTTGGGGGCAACTCAAAATTTTTAAATGGGACGTATGGTCATGTGATATCTTATTTTAAAGGTATATTTAAAACTAGGAAAATCACATAAAGAAAATAAAAATCGGACAACCCAAACCAAAGTGGCGGCCCTAAACGTGTTGAAATAAATCGGTATAAAGTTGCTAATATCTCGAAAAGGAAGAGTTTATAGAACAAATTTCAAGAGACAAAAAATGTTCATTTTAAAGTGCTTGACCTAATATATTGCTTCCAAATCAATTTCATAAATTTTAAGTCGACTAATACATCTTAGAAAATTGTGTAAAAAATAAAATTTACGAAATCGATCTGAAAGCAATTGTCGATCAGAAAATTGTCGAAAAGGAGTAAAAATTTCAAGAGACAAAAAATGTTTATTTCAAAGTGCTTGACCTAAAAATTGCTTTATTGTTAGCTTATTGTTTATTATTTATGTCGTAATAACAATCAGTTATTATTATTAGCTAAACGAAAATGTTTTGAAAGATGGGGTTTTTTGCATATGGTAGGGTACATTAAGCGCTACGAATAAGGCAAATTTTATCAAAATCGTTATAGCCGTTTTTTATTAAAAAAATAATAACAGATTTTTCGGGGTTTTTTTGGCCAAAAAGAGGGTTGTTTTTCAAAATTGTTCAAAACCTTTTTTCGTGCATCTATACAGGCCTAATTGACATACTTGGTGCAAATTAGTTCGAAATCGATCGAATAGTTTTCTCCCTCTAGCTTTGTATACATACAGACATTTTGTAAAAACCACTTTTTTGGACTCATAGGGTCCCAAAACGGATATATCAACAAATATCTTGACATCGATTTTTTTGCGATCACCATACTTTCTCTATACTATAGTATTCTCTGTTTGAAGTTATTGTTTGTTAATGATGGATGTTGAATTTTATTATATCTGTTCGGACATTTGCCATCATTTGTGTTAAATAATTATTTAACACACAAATGATGGCAAATGTCCGAACAAGTAACTATAGTATTGTGAGAAAGTAAAAAACTAAAGCTTTCAACTCTTTGAACTTATACCGATAGCAAACTTGGTAGTTTGTTGAAAATACATGTCCGTTTTAAAGTTTTAGTTTAGACCGAAAGTTTTCTTCGACGCTCCAATTGATTCTGCATCATGTGCAATAGAGATGGGATGCATTATGTTGTGCAAACTTTTACATTTGTTTTCAAAGCTTCACTTCCAAACCTATGTTAAAGCTTTGTTGCATTCTGGATCTGGTTGGTGCTTTTCGTGCTTATTGATTATTGCAACTGAAAAAAATGCTGTATTATCAGCGTACACAGTTACAGTTGAAAAGTATTTCTATTAATAGTTATGTACTGTGTTAACAAGTAAATTGTTGATAGGTTAAGATCATGCAGGCACTTGCAGTCATGCATATTCATGAGTATGCAAGTTGGCAGTTGTTGTTAGTTCATGTAACCAACAACAAATTTTTTTAAAATTATCTTCAAAGTAATACTACTTACATCGTTCATTCTTTATGTTTTTGAAGTGATAACTTCTATTGGCCCGTTGGGCACTTTCACTTGACTATGTTTCTGAAATCTCGAGTCACGCAAACTTTTTGCGTAGACACAAGTCAGAGCGTGAAGAGGGAATAGGTGATACATAGTATATACAGACAAGTAATCGCGTGGAGATGGAATAGACGATACATAGTATATAATAATACGTTATTATAATTATTATAATATTAATATATTATAATAATATTATATTATAATCAGTATGCGGAAAATAGTGACCATTATAATGCAAGCGTTATTTATTTAGTGACTAATGATTTTGAGATAGGTATTAATGTATGCACTACATAGAGTTCTAAGAATAATTCAATATCTAAGGGATAATTATAATTATTATATTTGTGCGTTTTAATTTTTGTAAAAAAGATTGATTTTTGTCTAACTGAAGTAAGTTTAGACAAAATTTTACATTTTGTACATTTTGACAAAGTAATATTTTACATTGTTTTATTTTACTGCAACTTATTATTACTCACTTAAATATAAAATTTAGCTTCATATTACAACAATGGACGTCATACACGTTAATGGAGTATCTATTCCTCACAGAGTAGTTTCTTCTAGGCTAGATGGCCAATGATTATTCTACTCTTTGATTTTAATTGTACATGACACGATTCACTGAGGTTTGAGGTGAGGACCAGAGTTGTTAGACATGTTTCAAACAATTGGCACAGGTTCAAACCATATACTTTAAAAGTAACAGGAGATATTTATTCAACAAAAAAAGAATATATCGCGGATGTGAGCAAACCGGTAACTTTTGGAACATCCTGTGAAATGGAAGCAGCATCAGAAATATATTTTATGAATTTCAGGTGTACAGAGATGGTTATTTGTTGTGGGAGAGTTTTGGCGGATCGATTGAGTGAGTAGGGAGGCTAAGGTTTACTGGGGAACCGACGAGAGGCCACTTTGATGTTCTCAATCCTCTCACACCTTCTTTATCTGACAACTCAATGGGTATTTGTGTGGAGGAAATACAGTCAGCTTAACAATCCCAGGTTTCAGACGATGGTCTCCAAATTTCTCAACTTCCAACCCTATCAGAACAGAGTACATCATCATCTGATGCAGTTCGGTCGCATCCAGAACAAATACCAAAAAAAAAAAGAAACGAGGAAAAAAGACGATAGCGATTTTCTAATACAAATAGCGTAAAAGCTCATAGGCTGGCGGTAAAAAAACCATTGTCTCAAAATAAACACGGAATCAGCTAAAATACTTTAAGATGTAACATTTGCTGTAGGTAACCATATTATTGCAATAGCGAAATTGTCCTGTCAGCTAATCTTATCTTCTAAAGCGAGAGATAATTGTTTGTCTGCTAAATGGATCTGGAATCTCCGTCTAAGGATTTTTCATTTTTTCATTTTATATGGGGCTTTTGGCCACGAGAAATCGATTGGAAATGGTCACCAGTCTGGGAAAATTCGTTTTCTACGTCTTTTTATTAAATTAAAAAGTGAAATTTGTCCATTTTAAACAATACAAAGCACAGCTGATGCAAATGTTTTCAATGCCATGACAATAATCATCTGCTTTCTTTTAAACTGTATATTTTATTAGAGGTAAGCCTAATTGTATCTATTTATAGTTACCATGGCAACGAATACTTCTGCTAAATAAACATACCCTTTATTTAGTTGTTTAATGTTATATAGGCCTAACCTAAACGATGTTCACGGAAATTTGCAATAATAGTTATTGACGTGAGCGAACTAGGCCCTAGGCCTAAATCGATATTGAAATATTAAACTTAAATTTAGGCCTGACTTATTTCTGAGGCATAGCGTTGAGATTATGATTAATCCTTTAAACTGTATTTTTATTACAGGTAAGCCTAATGTTGTATATACCCTTTATTTAGTTGTTTAATGTTATAGGCCTAACCTCAAAATTCAATAATCCAATATTTATTATTGAAATCATAGCCCTGCTTATAATCGAGCTTTAGCTCGGTCTCCTGGTACTAGTATATATAGACAAGTAAGTGCGTGAAGAGGGAATAGACGATACATAATATATTATAATATGTTATTTTAATATTATACCTCACTCAAAATCATTAATCACTAAATAAATACTGCTTACATTATAATGATCACTATTTTTCGCATACTTATTATAATTATAATATTATTACAAAATAATATTATAATTATAGTAATATTACTATATTATAATATTATAATTATTATATTATAACTGTGCAATTTCAAAATATGATATAATATTTTTTGACAATTTATTGAATAGTGTAATTTGTTGACCTTTATTCTCCTCTAATATTAATTAATACTGATAAGAATATAAATCGGTCATAGAAGTTATCACTTCCAACGTGTGGCACACCCAATGTTTCTTTTTTATTTTAATATCCTCACTCACAGAAACATAGCTCGTAGAGTAACAAGTTGATAAAATATTAACTGTTTTAATTTCATGAATTTAAATTTTCCTAGATTTAACGACCATGAAAACATCTTAAACATGGAAATTGTAAAAAGGCTTTTTGTTATGTTTAGATACATCCTTAGTTTGGTAAGCTTTTTCTGTAAATACCACAAAGCGAAACTGTTTTCGCCCCGAAATCATAATCCGAGACGAACAGCCATTTGTATTAATGTATACACGGTCGGTATTTGGATACAGCTAGTGATTACGGCCACTTAGATTACCTACCATTAATACACTATTACGTTTTGTGAATCCCAACAGTAACATATATACTAATATTATAAAGAGGTAAAATTTGTTTGTATGTACGGGGTAATCTCTGGAACTACTGAACCGATTGAAAAAATAGTTTCACTAATAAAAAGCTACACTATCCCTGAGTTACGTAGGCTATCATTCATTTTGATAAAAACATTTTTTTTTAATATTTGTATATTTAGTCGGAAAAAATCTTAGGTTTGGCCTAGACTGATGAACCAAATCCTGCATTTACATTTATTACCATACTAACCTATTGAATCAAATAACAGATAAAATAGCTGTTTGCTCCAATATTTTCATTAATAGCTGATTTCAAACTTTGAAACAATTATTTGTGTTTCTAACTTTTAGTTAAAGTGTATTAAGCTTAAAGTTTTTATTTAAGTGTAGACCTGAGCCTTGCTGGTTCTATTAACCGTTATTATAACTGCTGTTATAAAATATACGAAATAATTTGGTTTGAACATTTAACATTAATTACCTTCAGCTTTGTTGTTATTATTAATCCTACACCTTTATTAAAAAGAAAACATAAACATGATTATGTGTATAGAAGGTTCCAACGAGGTTTTCCCTAGTTTACTATATTTAGCTAATTTTCTAAGCCTTGTATTTTTCATAAAACACTTGTTAGTGTTACAAAAATACAAATGTTCGAATAACCTAATTTTAATAACTTTAAATTGAAGGAATAACACTTTTGCAACAAATGAATGTATATTTCGACTCACTTCACTGTCCTTCTTGAAGCACTAAAATCCTCTCATATTCAAAAGTATTAAAGCCTCTGAGAATTGTAATTGTAAAGCTCTTCTAATTACTTAAAAGATAAGTTTAAGTACGAGTCATTCGTTGAATTTATACATATGAAGAACTTTTATTTCATTTTAACCTTCACTTTTGATGTTGACGGTTTTTATTTTATTTTCTGATATGATGTTTTATTTGTTTTGTCATTTTTTGTTTGTTTGTTTACAGTAAAACAGTTGTTATTTTACTATTTATTAGTTAATTTTAAATGTAGTCTTATCTCTTTTCCTTGTTTCTATTACTAATTACTAGTAGCTATAATCAATAGTTATTTATTAAGTTTGTCTCAATTTTATCTATCATTAGCTGTTTTAATTGTTATTATGTTTTGTTTTTTATTTGAGTTCAGCAACAGCGCATGCTCAAAACTGTACCAAGATGTAGTAACTAAACCGGCGGTTGCTCGTCTTCTATTACATTCTCTTATAAAACTACTTATTAAATTTGTAAAGTATTTTATTTAAGAAATCCGACTTTTTTTATGGAAATTTGTCTTGAAAATAAAAGTTGAGGTCTTGTTTTGAACTAAATTAATTAGTAATACTTTGAAAACCTGAAAACCTGAAAACCTGCAAGAAAGTACGATGCATAACTTGTTCAACTTCTTTTTTGATTGAACAAATCTCTTTACTTATAGTTTATAAGCAAAAATGATTAAATGTTATTTTATAATTTATTCCTTATTTTCAAAACACGTATTCATTTTTAATTATGATAAAACAAAGTTAATAGGTTCTAACGATATTTTTGTCTGCGTAAAAAACCCGAGGGTAATGTAAGTTCAAACAAAATGAATTGTATGAAACCTTTATATTTATGATGTCATAAACTTATAGTTAGTTATTCATAATCAATTTTCCTTTTTTATGTATACATTGCACCAATTGCTAATATTGTTTTAGATAAATAGAACATAATTGCAATTAAAATAAAAAAAATAATACTAAAGAGACTTAATGATTTAAGACCTGAGAAGACATTTGGTGCGTTAAAATAGATAAATGTTTAGGAACATTCGATTCAGTTGAATACAATTCGGATAATTATTCATATTCTATTTAAGGTCATTACACTTCAGCTATTTGCACATTTTCTGTTTGTTAGGTGACACGAATATATGTATTTTTGCAGAGAATACAAATTGCCTATCGTCTGTAGTAAATAACAATGACAAAATACTAGTTTTACCATTTGTATCCACGGCATAAACAACAATTTAAGTGGCCGTAATCAGCAGCTGTACTTACAAACAGAGCGAGTATACGTAATGCAGCTAAGACTGTGTTTTGGTCGAAAAATAGTAATTTCACACAGTTTTTCATATATCGGTGGTGACAAAATTTTCATATATCAAACACAGGGTGATTCAAAACATCACTCAGATAAAATAAATGTGCTGTTTCGTCGTCATATTTAGAAACAATAATAATTATATGTAAGAAAAGAATCAAATGAAAATCGATTTTGTGCAATAAAAACAACGAATTACAACAATTTATTACTGTACCTATTTCTCACTCTTCCTTATTTATTTATAAATACAGAAGTTTTTACTGTAACAGTATTCCATTATTCTCGATAATCTGTGATCAACTTGTCAGTATGTATTGAAGTTTTGAAAAAAAAGTCGTGGGACTTCCGTCAGGAACGAAGTTCATCACGCCTTTTCTTAAATTCTTTTACCAGCCTTAACGGCCCCATTCACACATAATTTTAATATTTCAATTGCCGTTTATTATTAGTTTGTTTTTTATACAAATATTTACTGTTTCCATACGTTTAATATTATTATAATAAAGGTGTAGAATTAATTATAACATCAAAGCTAAGATGGTAAACACGGTTAAATGTCCATTCATTGTAAATACATTCAATAAACATAAAATGTTGGTTCATCAGTCTAGGCCTTACCTAAAATTATTGTGTGTATGCTTAATTTATTTTTCCTGTCTTAACGGAAACATACATACAATAATTTTAGGTTAGGCCTAGATTCTAGACTTAAAATTACTTTCTCTAACTTAGGCCAAACCTAAAATTATTGTACGTACGTTGTCATTAAGGCAGGGGAAACAAATTAAATATACATACAATAATTTTAGGTTAGGCTTAGTCTGATGAACGAACATTGTATGTTTATTGAATGTATTTCAGCGCTTGACGATAATACCTGAACTACGCCGGACGGAACCTATCGTCTCTTAATTTAAATTGATGAACCAAAACGCACGTTTCTTGAATGTATTTACATTCATTGCCATAGCAACCAATTTGATAACGTTTTTTCGTTACTCGTATTTTATATTTTGTCATTGCCATAGCAACCCATTAATAACACTTTTTTCGTCGCGCGTTACATTTTCTTTTCCGTTACGCATTGCATTTTCTATTTTTATTAACTCCTACCGCAACCCGCTTTTAAGAACTTGGTTCAAAAAAAAAAAAAAAAAAAACGTAAAAGGCAGTTTCTGTAACATAGTGGATTTCTACTAATGAAACGGATCTTGCAAACGAAACAAAAATAATTTTAACTGTAAAAAAAAATTAACGAGGAAAACTAAACTTTTAAATGTATACTTGACAAAATACCAAGTTTGAGTACAAATTTAAATATACGATTATCCCTATTAGTGTACAAATATTCTACTAAATTTATGTTTTTACGTAAAAAAAAACTACAGGTGCAACTTATATTGTGTGAATTTTTAAATCTTTGTGATCCCTCTTGTAAAAAAACCTGAGAACAATAACGAGTCACATCCTGTCAGCTTTAAGGGAGGCAACCACCGTTGGTTTTACTTCCGCCTTCTTACCATACAGGTCTGGGTATGCTTTATGCTCTTTAGGTAATTATGTTAAGGGTCTCATTTAATGCAAGTATATCGAGGAGCCGAGCATATTTGTTTAAACGCAAACTCGTTTAAAGTGGCTGTTTCAGTTAGGCCTGTTAAACAACTGCCTTTATACATGAATGTACCATGAATGATGTTTAAGTGAAAAACATTTTAACTTCATTGGATTCTGAATTATTTAACCACACACGTATATTTTTCTAACGAATATTAAGAATAAGTATTTTACAGTCAGTTTATTTTAAAACTTGTGCCCAAAAATATTTATTAAAGTTCGTATACATCAAAACCTGTTATAGTATTTACTAATTCCCGTCCATATTTACAAGGAAATTCCATCGCCTGACAACAGCAGCAGTGTAGTTCAGATTTACGACTTGTGTTTCTTGATGATTAATCGTATTAACCACCCTTAGTTACAATAATTTTAGAAATAAACTGAGATTACTTAATTAACTCGCAACTTAATCTAATAATACGTCCAATCTCTTCGTCCCGCCTCTTCAGGTTACCGTAACCTACAGTTTGTATCATAACAAGACAAAATGAACTGTATGAAATCATTATACAGTATGTTCCAAAAGTTCCGCAACCTCTTCGTAATTTTAAACCTGTTACATGTATTAACTCCAGACCTTCAGGAAGTTATATTTGAAAAATTCTGCACCTTTTAGGGGTATGAATGCATTTTACCCTTATTGGATTAAGATTAAGGGGGGGGGGGGGGGGACGAAAGTAAAAAATCTTTAAATAGTAACCTTTATTGTGTGATACCTCATTTCAAAGCCCTCATTGAGACGAGAAAATTAAACCCCTCTCCGACAGCAATATATTTGATTTATTTACCGATATCCAAAGATATATTACAAAAGAACATAGTAAAAATATAATTCATAATATTCTACTAATTAATTGTCTTCTTCACTGTACAAAATATACCCTATGTTTTGTAGTTTAAAATTTCAAAAAGTTACACAAAAAAATTTATGTATATTTGTGTTTATAATTTCATTAAAAACGAACACTGTTGTGGTTTTCCAATAGATCCATCTCACAGACTCATTTTAATTAATTAACGTCATTCTCAGAAAAATAAGAATATAACACGAGTAACATTATACACTATCCTTATCAACGGCTAGAATTAGTCCGCTAGACAGACCTGTTATCACCAAATTAACATCTTATCTGTGTAATAATATCGACCTATGAAAGAAATCGTGACTGAAAAAGGCGCATTTAACCAAAATAATGACGAAATAAATCTACTTGTCTAGCAAGGAATTTGTTTTTCTGAACTAACATTAATATACATACTGTTTTGGTTGATTCTCGAAAGAAATCCAAATACCTTTATGCTGTAAATTGAAATGAATTAGATACTAAAAATTACATTAGTAAGGGTCATGACGGTTTTAACCTCCTACAAAAACTTTAAACTGAAAGTAACTTTGAAAAACTATTTGTCGTTATAACATAACTAGTTAACTAGTTATAATTTGTAAAGTAATCTACTAAATATACATATATTAATGGGAGACAAGTAGCCGCTTGATCACTAAGAACATTTCTAATTTCGCGTCCTATTTCCTTCGGTTTAACGAGAAAAAATTTGATATTTTGTGAAAAATTTATTACAAATATTTCTCATGCTGTTCACAGTGTATGTGCTGTGTATTTCTCTTGCAAATATATTTTTTCTTTCTGAATTATTGTTATTAATTAATTAATTTATTACTTCCCAGATTTATTTACAATTTGCCAAACTTTAATGATGTGCACATACCTCTGGCTGCGTAAACATTGAGGGATTTACCTCTTTTTATCTGGTAGTTCAAAATATCTAATATAAATCAAATATTCTGTGTTCATAAAAAAATCTGTGTTGTAAATACCATTATTATTTTACTTATTTATTCAATGAAGACCCAGGTAAGGGACGTTT
>JAGFPH010000308.1:684430-694717 GCA_018207615.1 Philaenus spumarius
CCATGTCATGTCAGGTCTGGGCACTGAAATAATAAACGTGTTCTTCGGTTAATGTCTCGATTTATTCTATCTGCTTGTGCCGCCTCTGTGTACTTAGGAACAAGCTTATCTATTACACCCCATCCCGATTACAACGGGCGCAAAGAAATATAACTTCAATAAAAGAGTATGTTAACTAACTATTTACTAAAAGTTCATATTGTTTAAAACCATTTGAATGGATTAATTTAACACAAACTGTGAGAAATTAATTTTTTAAATGAAAACAGTAAGCATAATTTCGTCTCTGACCAATTCAGAGTGCTACTATTTCAAACAAATATTCTTGCCTCTTCTAAAATATCTCGCTGTAGGTTCAGTTATTGAGTTTTTCACATTTAAATGTACAAAAGTCTTCATTACAGCTTAACGAGCGTCACATTTATTTTCCCAGTTTACGACGGCAGTAATCTGGCCACTTTACGACGGCTATATGTTGGCCTATTATTCCAGTAAATTTAGCGTTATTAACTTTTTGATAATAAAATGTTGTGTAAATTATTATTGTTCCTATAAATTAAAACATTCGCCTTCATAGTAATTAATGTTAAAATTGTCCTTCAGAATTTGGTGCAGTAAAAACTCATTGGAGCATTCAAGGACAATATATTTAGGAGACGTATGGAATTTACTCACGAACGACTGTAGTGCTTTTAGAGATTTCTCCTCAACAGTGAGATTACATTCTTCCAGAACGGAAATATTCGTGTGGAATATTATTTTAATTAAAATGTTTTAGTATTTAAAATGCTGTAAATCAGGAAGCTCAATTCGACAAGAAAATGTATAGTTAAATAAATCAGTGGCCTTTTGGTAAGATTGAGCCAAGTACATGAGTACAACCCTCTCGTTCTCTGACAACTCCTTAGTTCATGTAGAAACCACAAAGAAACACGAATGAAACAATCTTTATGTCCAAATTACAATAATTGACACGTCCTACAGTTCTGAGCACAGGCCAACAAGATTATAAAAACAGAAAAAAAGAACCCTACCAACTTCGTTTCAAGTGTAGGTTTGACAGAAAACGTTCTTTGAGAGTTCGAACCGTTTCTGCTTCGTATGCAAGAATCGCGCCGGCTGTGGGAGATCCACTATGTCGGAACTGTTCCTAGCTTTTAAATTTATTTTCAAAGCTTAACATTCCGCTTTTGTTGATACTTTACTACGTCTCAAGAAATTGTGTGGAAGACAGTTATCAAGAAGAAAGAACATTTGTAATTATTATTTAACACAACCACCGAAATAAAGCTGTAAAATCTGCGTACACATACCAGTAAACGTCTTCTTTATAATAATATATTACGTAGATTTAAAAAAAGTAGATTAAAAGAGTGAAAGTACCGATATAGTATAGCTCTTTTTGTAGCTTAAATAATTTTTCTTTTTAAATTTTGTAAATAATATTGACTATAAAAATTATTTTAATGGCATGACTATTATATACAAACAGCATAACTATATTAACAAAATAATACCTTAGTTTTGCCATCTATACAGGATGATTTTTTTAAATGGGCCACCATTGGCATCTCAGAAACTATAAAAGTTACAACAATCTTTATGTGGGGGACTTTCCCTACATTTTCCCTTACATTAAAAATACATGTTAACATTTCCAAAAACTCCGCCATTTTTCCAATATGGCGGCCAATTTAATTTTTTCAAAAGAAACCACAGTTTTTTATGTTGAATTTCGATTAAGGATACAAATTTAAGACATTTTGATTCTTGTGTATTTTTTCCTAAACCCAACCGTTTATGAGCTACAGCCTCTCAAAAATTTTCTATTTTATGTGATTTTTTTAATTGGGCCACCATTGGGATCACAGAAAGTATTAATTTTACAGCAAACTTTAAATGGGGAACCTTTCATTGTTTTATGAGAAATTAAAAAATATGTAGTTAAAATATTTCTAAATGGCCGCCATTTTCCAATATGGCAGTCAACTTTGAAATTTCTTAGGGAAACTCCCACTTTTTATGACGGATTTGGGTTTTACATGCAATTGTAAGACTTTTTTATTCTTGCTGTTTTTTTTTATAAACTTAACCGTTTAGCCGCTAGGAGCGCTGAAAGTTTCAGAAACTCTTATTTCAGTAATTATTAAAGAGGCATGTTTTACCATTTGCAAACAATAAAATTTAACTCAAATGGTAATATTTTGTACAATGGAAAGTTAAAAAGCTGGTGTAATTTCACAAATACTTAATTTTATACAAAAAATTTAATTAAATTACTGTTAAATAAACGGTACCAGGAACTGGCACATACTTTCTTACAAACATATTTAAATTATTAAACAGATTCACTGTGACTTGTAGGGTGATTAAAGTAAATTGTTTGTATAAAATTAAGTATTTGTGAAATTACACCAGCTTTTTAACTTTCCATTGTACAAAATATTACCCTTTGAGTTAAATTTTATTGTTTGCAAATGGTAAAACATGCCTCTTTAATAATTGTTGAAATAAGAGTTTCTGAAACTTTCAGCGCTCCTAGCGGCTAAACGGGTAAGTTTATAAAACATACACCAAGAATAAAAAAAGTCTTACAATTGCATGTAAAACCCAAATCCGTCATAAAAAGTAGGACTTTCCACTAGAAATTTCAAAGTTGACCGCCATATTGGAAAATGGCGGCCATTTAGAAATATTTTAACTACATATTTTTTAATTTCTCATAAAACAAGGAAAGGTTCCCCATTTAAAGTTTGCTGTAAAATTAATACTTTCTGAGATCCCAATGGTGGCCCAATTAAAAAAATCACATAAAATAGAAAATTGTTTAGAGGCTGTAGCTCATAAACGGTTGGGTTTAGGAAAAAATACACAAGAATCAAAATGTCTTAAATTTGTATCCTTAATCGAAATTCAACATAAAAAACGGTGGTTTCTTTTGAAAAAATGAAATTGGCCGCCATATTGGAAAAATTGCGGAGTTTTTGGAAATGTTAATATTGTATTTTTAATGTAAGGGAAAAAGTAGGGAAGGTCCCCCATATAAAGATTGTTGTAACTTTTATAGTTTCTGAGATGCCAATGGTGGCCCATTTAAAAAAATCACCCTGTACGTATATTATAAAAGCCAAATCCACTGACTCACTGATCACGATTTCTGAAAAACTACTGAACGGATTGGAACGAAATTTGGTATGTAGCTTCCTCTAGGGCCATAAGTGCTCTCTAAGGAAGGTTTTCAAAAATTTGAACTCTTAGGGGGGTTTGGGGGGATCAAAGTTACTAAATCACGATTTCTCTAAAACTACAGAACTATTTCGAACAGATTGGAACGAAATTGGTATGTAGCTTCCTCCAGGGCTACATGGGCTATATGTAGCTTCCTCCATAGGTGCTCCTCGCTAAGAAAGGTTTTCGAAAAATTCGAAATTTTAGGGGAGTTTGGGTGGTCATAGTTACTAAAAATCCCCATAAGAAATACATAGTGTAATATATTTATTGACATACTATATTTTTTGTTAATATACATTTAACTTTGATTTGTCCATCCGTGCAAAGCCGGATCGGGCCAGCTAGTGTAGTATAAAATATCGCTTTGCGCGAAGCAAATAAAATTTGGAATACAAAATAAATAGTGAAATGTGCTCACAAATTTAGAATCTAGAAGAAGAAACTAGTTTCGTCAACGGGTTTTTCTTAAAATTGTTTCTTTTGTTCTTTTAGAAATTGAGAGTAGCGAATACTTTTATACGAGGATAAGATCACAATGTTCAAAATAACATGAATTCGACCAAAACAGCTGACGTGAGTTGGGCGAATATAAAATTCAGTTTAAACATATGTTTTGGATTTTGACTATTTCGGAAATTGATCTACTCACAAAGGCGGTGAATCTCTGCCTCTGTGTAGGAAATGTATCAGTAGAATAGGTTTGCACCTAAGCCTCCATCAAGCTTCAATTCACGCAATCCTTCGATTGCGAGTTTTCACGTCATCATTGTGGGTTCAGGTTATGGACTGCTTCGCTTCGCTCGCAGCCGTCGGCCTCGGATCAGAAGATGCACCCACAGTAAAATCCCCCACATGGATTTGAAGCGGATGGTATTTTACGTTTCTATCGATTTTGGATTAACCAAGCGAGCTGTAAGGTTATGTAAAAAAAACAAAATGTGCAGAATAAAATCCTACATGCCTACTATGAAAAATCTCAAAAACCAGTTACTTCCTGTCGAAAAACGTGCTTCCGGTTGTTGGATTTTTTTGGCTAACGAATTCGTCCGAGCGATTTGTTCAACCATCGTGTGTACGATATTTGGACTAAATCGGACTTAAAATGCGGCCGTAAGAGTGCGAACTCATAGGCCTATAAATACAATTTTTAATGACACTCTAAAACGTGTTCTGGGGACCATGATCGGTGCTCATTGAGCATTCCCGTCCTCAGATCTCACCATGAGAGTCACTGCAATAGCTCATCTTTCCTATGGAAATTCGCTAATAACATCACCATGTTTCGAAGTGATTTATCATTTGCAATTTTTACAAACCAATTTAGTTAAAGCGGCTTATTAAAATAAGTAGGAACGGAAAGTTGGTGTAGCAAGTGCTTGCTGCCAGTAACTTGCCTCTACTTGCCATGTCTATAAGGTTACTTTCCCATTCAGGGCCACTTGCCACTTGCCGACAGTAAAATCAAACATGTTTGATTTTACTTGCCGCGAGGAGGAAAGTAGCGGGTCACGTGATCTACTTGCGGCCAGAACTTGCCTGCCTAAACATGCACTTGCCGATATAGGCAAGTGTCAATCAATTCAATTCATTGTCTTTTTCACTTGTGAAGGCTGTAGTTGTGACAATGGATGCAAAACAAATTGCTACCATCGTCAAGAAATATTTCAAGTGGTCTCCAAGTGACATAATAAAGTTTTTAGATATAGCCTATATCAGAGCTACGAACTTCTGTGGCACATTCGTCACGAATGTTATCTGAATAAAAATAAAAGAGAAATAGCAATGGCTAAATTGCTTGAGGAACTAATCGGTCATGGCCTTGAACTTTTTGCGTGCAAAAATTAAAAATGTAAAAACTACTTATAGGCAAGAATTCATCAAGGTCATGGAATCTAAATCAAGTGGAAAAAGTAAAATATAATTTTTCATATATTTTTAGTAGTATAGGCTAGTTAACCTTTGATACGATGCAATTAGACTATACGGCCGGCAATGAGTATATGTTTATACTCATTATGAAAAAAAGTTTTTAAATTATTTTAGAATTTCTGTAGGGTCATTTTATGAATTGTTTCGACAGGTTTTTTGTTAGCGCGCGCACAAACTCGCCAAATTTTCACTCAAGGGCGCGCGTTGGAGGTGGTCAAATTCGTTACCGTCAACATTATTCGTATCTTTTTATAGGCCTAATCGTTAAACGGTTTAAACATTAATGCAGAAACTTCATTTTTGTATTGTTAGATTATACATATATTATTTATTTGTGGTATAAATTTTATTAAAATCAGTTAAATATTTTTAGAGAAAATGGGGTTTTACTGAACACGCGTTTTCAATATCTAGAAGTGTACATGGCTTCGGTAAAAATTGAATTTCTTTTAAAATGTTCAATTTATTTTTAATAAAATGTATCCTACATATAAACAATATATGTATGAACAAACTATAAAAAAATGGGTTCCTATACAAAGTTTTAGACCGTTTAAAGATTATAAAAAGTTACAAATAAAGTTTACGGAGGCGTATTTGGTAAGTGACGGGTTCGTATAAACAAAGGGCGGTGTAGCCTATGAGTTAATTAGTAGTGTTGAGATTGTTTAAAAGTAATTTAAAATTTTTGCAATGAATTGAATTTGATAAGGCTTTGATGCGGTCATCAGGTTTTTACATAACGTTTTTCGCTCAAAATCACAACACATTCATCAGTTACTTCATTAAAAGCTTCATTAAATTCTTCGTCGGTATTTGACATTTTAAAATGATAAATAAGTAAATATATTTACTTGTAAAATATTGCACTGATCTGTACTCCCAGGGTGCTCAAAGTATACTGGTGGCAAGTACTTTCTGATTCTCTGGCTGCAAGTACTTGCCACATTTAAAGGTATTTGTTGGAGCAAGTAGTAACCTCGCCAGTACTTGCGGCAAGTACTTGCTTCTTCTACTTGCCCCGTCTATAACACCCTTAAGAGTAACAAAAAAAATTATATTTTTGATTGGAAATTTCATAAATAATTTAATCATAAATTCATAAATAATACAGGTACAATACAATACAGATTTTATTATTGTTTTAAAGTAATAATAATTAAAAGGAAAATACTTCCTTAAAAATAATTCATCCTTAAAATTATTCTACTTAAAAACTCATGTTATTATTGACTAAAATAACTTATTAAATAACTTAAAATAATAAGTGTTATTATTAAAAACTTAAAATTATTATTGTTATAACTATTGACTGGTATGTTGTGAATGAGTTTTTATACTTGTTCATGCAAATTAAATAAGAGCACAAATTGAACGTGAAATGGAAGAAACTTTTATATATTATTTTCTCACATGAAATAAAACAAATTACATTGACGAAATAATTGAACATATTCAGGATTTAAAACTATAGTTGTGCCCGAATTCTTTGACTACATTCCAAAAGTGCATATCTGCTATTTTCGTATCCGGGATGTAATATATTGCATACTCCCGTTTGTTATGACTTTGTAATTTGCCCGTTCTTATCTGAGGTATTTTACCCGTTATTCCTAGTATGCCTGCTAACACATCCCAAAGAAAAGCATTGCTAACCAAATATTATTTGAAATTCCCAATGTTGTTGGCGTTGTTGCAATTCAAAACTATAGTAACTCACGCTAGGCACTAGAACACACTTAATTGTATTGAAGTAGCCTATGCGTAGCTTATTATTTCAGTAAAATATAATTAGAACTAAAATTTTATTTAAAAAAAATAAAAATTGTTTACACGTTTAGAATTCTATTGTTATATTCTTTAGTAAAATATATTTAAGATCTAAGATTTAATTTTACATATTTTTAACTTCCCGCTACCAATAAAGGGAAGTTATTGATTTCGGTCCGATTTTCGAAAGTCGAGTTTTCATTAAATCTCCACGTTTTGAGGCCCCAGGAAGCCCTTCTGACTATTCCCGCCGAGATGTCCGACCGTGTGCGTGTGTGTGTGTGTGTGGGTGTGTGTGTGGGTGTGTGTGTGTGTGTGGGTGTGTGTGTGTGTGTGTAGGTGTGTGTGTGCGTGTGTGTGTGTGTGTGTGTGTGTGTGTGTGTGTGGATGTATGTGTGTAAATAAATTTTTGTCGTACAGTTTCTCAAAAACGAATCAACCGATTGAATTCTACGACATGTCATTCGAAAGGGTGTATCAAAACTTAGATCTGATTAGATTTGAGAGTTAATCCATCGAGCCAATCCGAAGAAATTTAAAAAAATAACCTAAATTTTTTTTGAATTTTTATGTTTTTTAAAAATAACTTTAAAGCGTGCGAAAAAATCATAATAAAACCATGTATACATTTTTTGTGCTTAAAAAACTGCGTCGACTGCTTTTTTGAAAATGAAAATCGGACGACGCATTCAAAAGTTATCGTTGTTTAAAAATTCAGAAATTTTCGTTTTTTGTTTTTTTTTTTGTATTTTTTTAACATATCTTCCAGATTTCTCAACCAATCAATATGAACCTGTACAGTTTCCTTTTGTGCTTTAAAAACTGCGTAGAATGCTTTTTTAAAAATGAAAATCGGACGACGCATTCAAAAGTTATCGTTGTTTAAAAATTCAGAAATTTTCGTTTTTTGGTATTTTTTTAACATATCTTCCAGATTTCTCAACCAATCAATATAAACCTGTACATTTTCTTTTTGTGCTTTAAAAACTGCGTAGAATGCTTTTTTAAAAATGAAAATCGAACTACGCATTCAAAAGTTATCGTTGTTTACAAATTCACAAATTTTGGTTTTGTGGTATTTTAACAAAAAAATCATTTTAAGCGTTTAAAATTCAAACTAAGCGGGAAGTTCTAGGGTTGGCCTGCACGGTCAACCAATTTCCAGATTTTTTATAAAAAATCTTCAATAAAAAAATTAATGGTCATTAGAATATAAATTTATTCGAAATAAAATAATTGTATAAAGTATAAAACAAACCTATTTCCGGATTACTTAAAACGACAGTTTCTACAAAAAATTTAAAAAAAGTGCGACTTTTATTTCAATTTCTTCTGAATAATCTAGGAATATGCCGGGTGTCCGGAAAGTCTGGAAACGGCTAAACATATCGTGTATAAGGAAAATTTGAAGGTAGCTGATGAGATTGAGGAACCTATTCTATGTAAAAATACAATTTTATAAGACTTAAAAAACATTATCCGCCATCTTGAACGTAAGTTTGTTTTTTTTAATGGGAAGGCGGTCATGTGATACTTCATTTCGATGTAGAATTTCAAGAGAAAACCAACAGTGAAATTTACACATCCAAATCTTTACCGATTAAAAATGGCCGCCAAAATACAACGAAATCGTGTTTTCCGATTTTGCCCCATTTTGCTATTTTTTTTGTATACTAATTATTATTCTTTTTGGATTTAGAATTAAATAAGCTTTCAAACGATGTGCCACACAACGATATTTGCCAGTATTTAAAATTTTTGCGTTACAGCCATTTTGATTTTTTCAAAATTGATTTAGAATGGTTCAATCTAATATCGTTGTGTAGCATATCGTTTTAAAGCTTATTTAATTCTGAATCCAAAAAGAATAATAATTAATGTAAAAACAAATAGTACAGCAAAATGGCGCCAAATCGGAAAACACGATTTCGTGTTTTTTTTGCCGCCATTTTTAGTCGGTTAAAGATAAGGATGTGAAAATTTCACCGTTAGTTTTCTCTTAAAATTCTACATTGAAATAATGTATTACATGACCGCCTTCCCATTTAAAAAAACAAAAAACAAAGTTACATTCAAAATAGCGGATCCAAGATAATTTTTTTGAAATTTTAATAAAATAGAGTAGATTCCTCAATCACATCTACCTTAAACTTTTCCTTATATAAGAAATATTAAACCGTTTGCAGACTTTCCTGACACCCGGTATTTTTATATAGGTAGAACTTTGTTATAAGAACAAAACACTTACACAGTAGGCCTATAAGTAATTTCTACATCATTTACTCATTCATTGGTTTTATTTTATTTCTAGCTTCTGGGATATAAATACAAAGTTTTCTTTATGTTTTATTCAAAAGTGAGACTGAAAAGGCAACTATTTTAGCAAGTTACAACTACCTTCTTAAGATTTTCCACTTTATTGAATAAATGACATGTAAAAAGTAATATTTTCTCTTATCTGAACCGCTGACGTGAGTTGAGCGAATTTCCAACATTAAATTGATGTATGTTTTTGGGTTTCAAAGAACAATTTGGGAAATTGATCAACTCACGTATCTGCTGCCAGCAGGTACCAAATATATTGCCATCGGTCACCACGGTAAAAGCTGTGGATTTAATTCTGGTATTTTTACGGTATTTTACGTTTTGATAGTTTTTGGGGGAACCAGATGAGCTATAAAGTCGCGTAAAAAACAAAATGTGCAGAATTATTTCATATGTCTATTTTTTTTAAAGAAAACTTCAAAAAAGTTTATTTCTAGTACGAAAAATCTAAAAAAAATGTACTTCCTGTCAAAAATTTGGTCTACTTCCGGAAAATTTTGTTGGCTAACGAACTCGTCTAAGCGACTTAGAAAAACAACGTGTATACCAAATTTGGACCAAATCGGACGTAAAATGCGTCCGTTAGAGTGCGCACACATATATTCATAAAGTTACTTCCAGTCAAAAATTTGGTCTATTTTCGGTCAAATTTTTGCCCAACTTAAAATGCGTCCGTTAGAGTGCGCACACATACATACATAAATATATACATATATATATATATATGATTTTTAATGACACCCTAAAACATGTTCTGGGGACCATGATCGGTGCTCATTTGCTACTCCCGACCTTGGGTCTTACCGTAAGGGCCACTGCAATAGCTCATTTTTCCTATGGAAATTCGCTAATGACACCCCAAACGTGTTCTGGGGACTATGATCGGTGCTCATTTGCTACTCCCGACCTTGGGTCTTACCATAAGGGCCACTGCAATAGCTCGTTTTTCCTATGGAAATTCGCTAATAACTGTCATATTTTGCTTAGTTGCTCCGAAACTTGAAGTGTTGAATGACATTGGATTTAATTTTA
>JAGFPH010000309.1:12492-25968 GCA_018207615.1 Philaenus spumarius
GTTGAAGTAAGCTTTGGTGCATATCTTTATGCCATCGGCTCCACCCACGTTGAAGTAAGCTTTGGTGCATATATCTATGCCATCGGCTCCACCTATGTTGAAGTAAGCTTTGGTCCATATCTTTATGCCATCGGCTCCACCCACGTTGAAGTAAGCTTTGGTGCATATCTTTATGCCGTTGGCTCCACCTATGTTGAAGTCAGGCTTTGGCGCATATTTTCATGCCCTCTGCTCCACCCACGTTATAGTCGGGCTTTGGTCCATATCTTTATGCCCTCTGCTCTACCCACGTTGAAGTCGGGCTTTGGCGCATATCTTACAAATTGTTGGTGACTCCAGAATATTTGAAGTTGGGTTTTAGTGCATATCTTTTTTTCCTCGGCTCCTCCCCATTAAAGTTGGGCTTTGATCCATATCTTTTCGCCCTCGGTTCTACCCAAGTTGAAATAAGCTTTGGTGAATATATTTATGAACTCGGCTCCACCTAAGTAGAAATCGGGATTCGGTCCATATCTTCATGCCTTCGGCTCTACCCGCGTTAAAGTAGAGCTTTGGTGCATATCTTATTGCCGTCGGCTCCACCCACGTTGAAGACTGGCTTTGGTCCATATCTATTTGTCCTCGTCCTACCCGCGTTGATGTCGGGCTTTGACGCATATCTCACAAACTGTTGGTGACTCCTGAATAACTGAAGTTGGGTTTAGTGCATATCTTTATGTCCTCGGCTCCACCCACGTTAAAGTCGTTCTTTGGTGCATACTTTATGACTTCGGCTCCACCCACGTTAAAGTCGGGCAAATCGGGTTTTGGTGCATAGTTTTAAACTTTCGGATCCACCTACATTGAGTCGGGCTTTGATGAATATCTTTATACCCTAGGCTCTACCCGCGATGAAGTCGGGCTTTGCGGCATATCTTTATGCCCACAGCCTTACCTACTTTGTCGAGCTTTGGCGTGTATCTTACAAATTGTTGGTGATTCCAGAATAGTTGAAGTTGGGTTTTGGGGCGTATATTTATGTCCTCGGCTGAGACCCCCGTTGGAGTAAGCTTGGCGCATTACTTTATACCCTCTTCTCCACCTACGCTGAAGTCGAGCTTTGGCGCATATCTTTATGCCCTCGACTCTACCCAGCTTGAAGTAAGCTTTGGTGAATATCTTTTGTACCAATCTTACAAAAGAATTAAATAGGGAACGGAAGCAATACTGGGCCACATAGATTGGTACTGTTCAAGACTTACCTTAGAATTTAAATATCACCAAAAGTAGGAATATTTCAGCTTATCTCTTACAATGCACAGGATACCTAGAGGTTAGCTCAATAAACTATAGAAATAGGTATAATTTTTGGTTTTATTAACCAAAATAAAAGTTTACATGCCCTTAATACAAAAGAAATTATTAATATGCCCTTAATACAAGAAAAGTTTGAGATTTAAAAAAAGAAAACATATATATTTTATTAAATTGAATTTAAAAACCCTCCCCGAAAATAAAAATCAAAAACCCTCCCTTTTAATAATAATTACAGAATTTATACAGAAAAGATTTACAAGTTACAAAGTTTTAACATGAAATACCATGGATTTGTTTTAAGAATAAATATATATATATATCGTTGGCCAACTCTAAAAGGTAATTATAAATAATTGAATAAATAGACAAAATTAATTATGAGACGTCTCTCTATATATTAAAAAAAGGTGTAAAATTTCTAATATGCAGCCCTTAGGGCTAAGGTCCGAAATGTGCTAGCTTGCTCCTCCCAAGTTATTAAATACTAACATATCCTAAATAGTACACATATACAAAAATTACTTTCAAAATACAGCCTATTTAACAGTTAACATAAAAGAAAAAGAACAACTGCAGATCGTTCACATTTTAAATTAAGTTCTGTCTTTAATTAAAGCACTGTAGAAATATTTTGTTTAATTTTTTTTAAGTTCAGTTGGAAAGTAGGCCTTTTCCAAGCGTAGCTGTTGCAGGTTATGCCATTGTATTATAACATTCCCTGGAGTTGGACCAGTATAACTGTATAACATAAATAACAATTTCCTTTTTAGAAAACTTGCAGCTATTTAAATAAGCATAAAATGATAGTTCTTTGAGTTGGCTGTTTTATTGAAATTTGTAGCACAAGATGGCAAATTGCTACTTAGATTGTGATGGTTAATATAACATGTGTAATGTTGCATAAGACTGTCTCTACATGTTAGGTAAGCCACATGGTAACATAAAAAAAAATGTTAACGTTTAGTTACATATCAGTAATATTATGCTTATAGCTTATTAAAAGTTTTCAATATTGGTTACACTTAGAAAAATTACACAGTTATAGTTAATTTAATACAGAGCAATTTAGGCTTGTTTGTGGAAATATGTTTAGGCTTTAGCAATAACCAACATGATATCGGCTTTATAGTTTTTGTAGGCTGTAAGATTTACATTTAAAATTTAGGCTGTAGTAAAAAAAAAATGAAATACATAGGTTTCTCTAATAAATTGAACAAAATGAGTTAGGAAGTTGTACATAAACCAAAAGTGGAAATAACCTTATTAAGTTTTACAAATAAATATTTTATAATTATCAAGGTAAAGCTAAAAACATTCCTACCTGGTATCCGGAAAACAAAGGTTTAGAAGTAATTCATGTTGTTCAGCGACACACCGTCGTTAATCGCGATTAAATTATTTAAAGTTTAATAACATAACTACCACTTGGCAGCGTCTTAAAGTTTCGTTCGTAACGGTCTAATGGCCGACCTTCTAGCAACCCTCATGACAAAGCGAATTTCAACTCAATAGATAAAGAACAGCTGATGGGTTGTCAGATTACAACGTTCAGTTATGTACGATAAGAGTAATACCGTACAGAGTCGACATCTGGCGGAGAAAAGGATAACTATTTGGGAAATGTAGGTAAGGATAAATGATAGAAGTTGTAAACTGTCGGAAAGAAGTAATATTTAATAAAGAAAAAAAAATATAGGTGGCGCGAATGTCTAAAAACGGCACACTTTATGTTCTCGGCTCCACACAGGTTGAAGTCGGGCTTTGGTCCATAGCTTTATGCCCTCAGCTCTACCCGCGTTGAAGTCGTTCTTTGGTGCATATCATTATGCCGTCAGCTCCACCCACGTTGAAGTAAGCTTTGGTGCATATCTTTATGCCATCGGCTCCACCTATGTTGAAGCCGGGCTTTGGCGCATATTTTTATGAACTCTGCTCCACCCACTTTATAGTCGGGCTTTGGTCCATATCTTTATGCCCTCTGCTCTACCCGCGTTGATGTCGGGCTTTGGCGCATATCTCACTAATTGTTGGCGGCTCCAGAATAGTTGAAGTTGGGTTTTGGTGCATATCTATATGCCGTCGGCTCCACAAACGTTGACGTCAGACTTTGGAGAGTAGAGGGTAAGGATTGGTTTTACGCAGGGTAGTCCCTACCTGGAGTCCTCACCCCACCAAAATTGGCCAAAATATGAGTTTTTTATACTTTATAATTTTATGTTTCAATAAACAAGTAAATAACAACAGCAAAACAATCTAATCATTTGTATTCATACCCTTTTCCCTCTTCTTCCCTATCCAAACATGTTTTTATTTAAAAAGGAATCAAAGCTGTGATCCATACAAAATTTCCACTAGATCATACCTAATTAAATAAAAATAATTTGAAGTTTCGTATGACTTTTACAATTAATAGTGGGTCCAATTATATTGCTTTAGGTAAATTGATCTTTGCTTCACCTTTTTACATAGTATATTAATTAAACAAATACATAATAAGCTGGAACATGTAACTTATATTTGTATGGTTTACAAGGTACACCTCCTGCTCCTAAAATAATCCAAGAAATAGTGAAACTAATTGAGTAAAGCTTTGTACAAATGTATCTAATTTTATCAGGCACTAGCCGGGCAGGGAAGAATAGTCGATGTCAACGGTTTGATGTGTAAACACAACGAATTCAACATTAGGCCTATAAGCAAACTAGTTTGTAATATACTAGCTGACCCGTGCGATTCGTGCGAATATTTCGCATAGTATCGTGATCAAACACCGAACAGTAACATAACAATGTGGTAATAAGTAAATGCAAGTATTTATTAAAGAAAGATCACTTACCTGAAATAATACGTTGATTTAATTTATGGTATGATCGGTTATACTTCCATATTAAATATAAACAATCTAACATCTGTCGTGTTAGTTAAACAGATTGTTAATATATGGTGAATTTCATTAGGAACTAGCTGACCCGTACGGCGTTGCCCGTGGTGGTTGGTATTTTCAGTCTTTTTAAAGTAATTGTATTCTTTTTAAGTGTTCAGTCAGTGAGTGGTATTTGGCTTTTATATATATAGATCTTAAATAATAAAAGCACTATTGTCATAATAATAAAAGATCTGAAATTATGATTTTAGTAATTTTGATCCCCCCAAACCCCTCCTAAAATTTCGAAAATTTTCATACCCTTTCTTAGTGAGCACCTACGGCCATAGAGGAAGCTACATACCAAATTTCATTCCAATCTGTTCTGTAATTTTTGAGAAATCGTGATTTAGTAATTTTTACCCCCCAAATCCCCCTAAAATTTCCAATTTTTTAAAACCCTTTTTTAGTGCACACTTATGGCCCTAGAGGAAGCTACATACCAAATTTCATTCCAATCCGTTCGGTAGTTTTGAAGAAATCGTGTTTTAATAACTTTGATGCCCCCAAACCCCCCTAAAATTTCGAGTTTTTAAAACCCTTACTTAGTGAGCACCTATGGCCCTAGAGGAAGCTACATACCAAATTTCATTTCAATCAGTTCTGTAGTTTTTGAGAAATAGTGATGAGTGAGTGAGTGGTATTTCGCTTTTATATATATAGATTGTATAACTATCTCACTAACTAACTGTCATGTTGGTTAACATATTGTTAATAGATGGCGCCTTTCATTAGAAACCGTATGAAGTATAATATAAAAGCATTTTAATCATTTTTGTAACGAAAACGTGATTTTTTAGCTGATTGTCTATTTTTCGTCAATAGCGGGGAACATCAGCTTTAAAATGATGCTTGGATAATTAATTTTCACGAAGAATTAAGGGAGATAATCGCTTAGCGACAATAAAAAAACAACGTTGAGAAATAATATAATATAAACAGTCTAACGTCATCTGTCAAACAGATTGTTAAATAGGTTGTTAATAGATGGTGACTTTCATTAGGAATCATATGAACTATATAACTAACAGCTGTCATGTTAGTTAAAAAGATTGTTAATAGATGGCGCCTTTCATTAGAAAGTACAATATAAAAGTTTGTTTAATCAATTTTTGTAACGAAAACATGCATTTTTAGCTGTTTGTCTATTTTTTGTCCTTAGCTGAGAACATAAGCTTTAAAATGATGCTTGAGTAATTTGTTTTGACTAAGAATTAAGGGAGATATAGCTTAGCGACGAAAAATAACTTTGATAAATAATATACCAGGTGCCTTAATTAAAAACCCTAACCCAAAAATGGGGTAATTTGGGGGGTAGGTCGAAAATTTTAAATGAGAACCCCTATAGAGTGACACCCCATTTTAAAGGTCTTGATAAAAGAAGAAGATTGGCGCAAACCGGAGATCTGTATGTTGACTCTATCCAACATAAAGGCCAATCAAAGTTATAATTTATTACTATTACATGTAACACCAACATTTATTTCAAACTCAATTGTTACATAGATATTTTTAGAAAAAGTTATCACCTACATTTTCTGAGACGACAGCGCCAAGGGAGAGGCGATAGCTCAGTCGGTAAGGCGGCAGATGAGGTTGACTTTTTTCTTTGTTCTCTTATTCCTCTCCTTCCTTTAATTCTACTGACAGAAAAAGGGAAGTTAAGTAACCAAGAAAATAAGCCTAAAATTATGAATTTTAGAGAGCGGATAACAAAAACTAATTCATACATTTTTACTGAACTACAGTGTACAAATTATTTGCAACGTTTGTTATTAAATAATTGTGTATTTATTTAAGTTTTGGTTATTAACATAATAAGTTCATACAGGGTGTCCCACGAAGAAACGGAGAAACTCTCAGGACTTGTTCTTCAGGTAAGAATAACAAAAAAAGTTCATATAAACATAGGACCGAAAACTCTTCGTTTCCCAGATATCCGCCATTTTGTTTTTTGTGCAAAATAATTCATATCTAGATAACGGTTTGACTGATTGAGTTCAAACTTGGCATGAAGCTTAACCTAACAATGATATATCTCAAGAAAAATAATCGATACTATCGAATCTTGCGTTTCAAAATGGCGGCTGTTTGAAAATTTCAAACCTAAATAACTCAAAAACCGTACATTTTAACGAAAAATGTCAAGATACCTTTTTGTAGCCCTTTTGATTCCCTATCGGGTGGTGCTGTCAAAATAATCGGATGAAGGATAATAGCTAAGTTAAAGGTAATGAGAGCGAATGTACATACAATAGGCCTATATTGCTGTGTTTACTGTGTTGGTATAGTATGCCGGGTTGAACAAACCAATTATTACACATAACTTAACTATTATCCTAACTAGGGAATCAAAAGGGCTACAAAAAAGGTATCTTGGCATTTTTCATTAAAATGTACGGTTTTTGAGTTATTTAGGTTTGAAATTTTCAAACAGCCGCCATTTTGAAACGCAAGATTCGATAGTATCGATTATTTTTCTTGAGATATATCATTGTTAGGTTAAGCTTCATGCCAAGTTTGAACTCAATCAGTCAAACCGATCTCTAGATATGAATTATTTTGCACAAAAAACAAAATGGCGGATATCTGGGAAACGAAGTTTTCGGTCATATTTTTATATGAACTTTTTTTGTTATTTTCACCTGAAGAACAAGTCCTGAGAGTTTCTCCGTTTCTTCGTGGGACAGCTTGTATAAGAATCACCGTCTCCAATATTCTGTTTCTTTCCGTATGTTCAAAACGACTGGCCTTTCGGCCATTATCAAGTTTCAGAGTTCCTGTGCGTAGGCTACTGCAGGTATTCCGGGTCTGCTCCAGTAAACGAGAAAGCAACCGGCGACGCTAGCGCTTCAATATATAGCCGTATCTAAACAGTGCAATTTCTTGCAGCTTGATGAGCGCTTTGACATTGCCTCATTTAAAACCATTTTATAAATCCATCTTTTATAATTGGGAGCTGAAAAAAACTAAAATTCTTTATAAAATTGCAGATCAGGCTTGCGATTAACTTTTAATTATACATTATTTATTGTGTAAAGAAAAGAATTCAAATTTGGTACTTAAAAAATGTCAATTACGTGACAAATGAAAGGGATTTTTTTTTAAATGTGAAACGCAAAACTGTGGTTAAACTGAGACCTTGAAAACAATTTTATGATACAAAATAAACGAAATAAATGGTTTTAAATATAACATTGCACTTACAGGATAAAAATCCAAGATGGCCGCCACTACGATCCAATCGTCGAGAAGGGATATTTTCTTCCCCAATCATATCTCCACAATGTTTTTATGTGCCTTTTTTTTCAGCAACCATAATAGATAGAGACTTGAAATTTTTACCGCATATTCTTCAATAGGTCCTACAACTATAGACATGTTTTTTTTTTAAATAAATTTAATTTTTTAAACATCTTTTAGATGAAACTTTTTTCATGTTTTTTATCTTATTTATTTTAAAATCTAAGAGTGTTATAAAAAAGTTGTTAAGACGTATTCACTAATATGTGGTACAAATTTCAGGTCTCTATCTATTATGGTTGCTGAGAAAAAAGAAGTTGAAAAACGCAACTTACAGAAAAAAAACGCAAGTAAGGCTAAGTTTACACCATCCGTTTTTCCCTTCCGTTGCGATGCGTTTTTGTTAACGAACGTAGACAACACATTAATTCTTATGGGCCAGTTGGAATTGTCCGGTTTTGCTTCCTTCACGTTTTCCATCCGTTTTGAGGGAAAGAAGCTACCGCAACAAGCTTCAGGTGAAACGGATACCGGATCCGTCAGAAAGAAGGAAGGATGAGATACAACAGCTATGAATCATTGATGTTGTTGCAACCCGCTGGTTTGTTCGTCCATTTTTCCTATCCGTTTTCGTTATCTCGAAAGAATTTAATTTGTTTTCACTCTTTTTTCAAAGATATCTTGACCCCTATAACAAAGACCACTAAAGAATACCGTGGCGGCCAATAGGATGGGCGCGCAGCGTTGCCATACCTACTAGCCTCGAACACTCCTGGTATACCGTTCGAGGCTTGAGCGCACAGTTTAAAGAATTATAAATGCTTTGAGAGTCAGCCGCATTCAGTTAGAAGCGTGGGTAGAACGTGACAACGTCGCACTAAGGCGATTGGAGCATTCAAGGTCTCGGTGTACACAAGAAGCCCTCAACGGTATTCTTTCGTGGTCTTTGATATAGTACTTTATAACGTCTGAATAATAATAATTTTATTATGTTAATATTATGTTATACATTAAAATATGAAAAATGTATTTTATATTCGCCCAACAAAAATTCCCGGGCTTATTTCGCACACAAAAAAAATAAAACAATGGTAACACCTGCCTTCCATTTTTATTGTTTCCGATCGATACAGCCTATAGGCAATTACAATTGTAAATTGTTTGTAGAGTCCAATTAAGGGTCTGCTCCAGTAAATGAGAAAGCAACCAGAAACGCAACCGCTTCTCACTGTATCCCTATCTAAACCGTGCAATTTCTTGCAGCTGAACGCTTTGACATTGCCTCATTTCAAACCATTTTATAAGTCTATCTTTTGTAATTGAGTGTTGAAAAAAAAACTGAATATTCTTTATAAAATTTCGGATCCGGCTTGCAAATTATTTTTCATTATTAATTTTTTATTGTGTTAGGAAAAAAATTCAAACTTTGTACTTACAAAATGTCAATTACACAACAAATCAAAAGCATTTAAAAAAAATCTAAATTTCAAGACGGATGCGTATTGTGACTGTGCTTAAAATGAGACCTTGCAAACAATTTTATGATAAAAAGTAAACGAAATAAATGGTTTGAAATTTAACATTGCTCTTATGGGATAAAAATCCAAGATGGCCGCCACTACAGCAGACCCCTAAGGGATAAATTGCCTCTTCGTAATTTTCACAACACATGATTCTTAACTATTACCGTCAAACGGGGCTCCTTTGATACAATTTCTTGATTTTTCGTTTCTCATTTCTTTATTTTTCAAGACAAAGGAATAACAAAATTCCCAGTTATGCAAGTCAATTAGTATTATTCAGTGTTGGGAATAGAAAAAGTTACAGTGTACTTTTAACAATAAAAAATCAAAAGTGACGTGTTTTAAATACTATAAAACACTAACTTCAAACCCATAATCCTATTAGCTGGGCTATTTCGATGCGTTCGTGTAAAAGGTGGGGTTATTGTGAACATATTAATATCTTTACCATGTCTGTAGCTTAAAAGTTATGTGAGATATGTTAAAAATTCAAAATATGAGCACCGCAGTTATGGAACTTTACAGACCTTTTTTTAAATAGTCTGTATAAAGTCTGAATTAGTGTATAGGCTACTGCAGTAGTGAATACTTCACAAAAATGTAAGTTGTATACACTAGATAAAGGATATTCAGGACAGTACAATGAGGTCTAGAAAAGTACTTTTTGCTTAAAAATTTATTTCATTCAATTTTGTCTCTTCAGTTTCCAAAGTTTGTTGAGTGCCATCGTCTAAAGTAACCCCGTTTGGCTGTATTTATAACTGAGTGGAATGGTGAAGTAAGATTAATTTGTTATCTCATTACGAGCCATATTTGCCCCCAGGTTTAAAATAAGTTATAAGGGAGTAGGTCAATTAGGATGTAAATAATTTAATTGAGAAGCATTAAGTAATGTCTGGTACTCGCAGTAAGACTCTGTGGGATGACAAAACGGACAGTTCGAACAACCTATCCTTTTCCTTCCGTTTTTAGAAGAAAACGGAAATTTAACGCAACGGAAGGAAAAAACGATGGTGTAAATTTATACTAAAGTAGTTAGCCTAAATTGATTTAGTTAGCTCCAGCTGCATACGACGGCGCTGCAAATGTTTCTTACACAAAGCAAAACATGTATTATAACAATGTTTTTTACGCAAAGTCTCTCGCCATGTTTCTCTTATTAAATATAAAATTAAACAGAAAAGAATAATAATACAAATTAAAAAGAATTGTGAAAAAATATTTGTTTACTGGCCCGACCTCCTTAGCGTTGGATTCGAAATTTAGCTTTTCGTCGAGACATCGTGTAATGTTATCATTACTCGTGTGTCAAAAGTGAGAGTGTTTTTGTGTAATATGACGAAGGAACTTGATAATGGCTGAATAGCCGAAACGGCTGTCGTTTTGAACGTACGAAAAGAAACAGAATATTGTAGATGGTAAGTTTTATATATAATATTTGATACATCAATATTCGGAATGGCGACTAAAAAATGTTATAGAATAAATTATATATAGGCTTCACTTGAACCCTATAAGTCTACCGTATTTACACAATAAAACTCGCAGCTTGGAAGCAGTCGGCAGAGCCAGATAGTTCCATTGCTGTGAAGCAGACGTGGTGGGGCAAGGAGTGGGGATGGCCTTTTGCCAGCTGTTGCGAGTCTCCAACATATTCCTCTCATTTGGAAGTTTATAGTTGGCCGTCAGCTCTTGAATTGGAATGTTAGTCGACGTAACAGCAAACTTGAATTTTCTCGTGGCTGCGTGAACGTTGATTAGCATGTCCTATTCATATGAGGTTCGTGTATTCAAGAAATAGTGAAATTAACCGAATACGTTTACCGTTCGTTTTGTGCTCGAACGTGTACTGGTTTGTCGCTGTTACGAGTTCGTTTTAGTGTCATAACTTTCATCTTCGAACCTTTGATCGATCCTTCCTGATCGATCGGTCGTCGTTTTGAGATAAAAACGTAGATATAGAATCCGACCTTTGTACTGGTATCGATATTATCATGTGGGTCGTCTGTTGAGTTTAGCGGTTTAGCCATGAACGACGACAAACTATGCATATTAAACTTTAAGGAAAACAAAATTCTGAACTTTAAAGTTTTACTGCATAGAAATGATTGGTTATTACACGATTGAAATTCTTCCTGTATGATAGTTTTTATTACGGTAACAAAGTTTTCTGTCAATGTTCATGTTTTGATCGAAAAGAGAATCACCAGTTTTAGTATAGGCCTACGCGAAGTTCGTATTTTGATATAACGGCCGACCGTTTAAAGATAAATTGTTTAAACATTACTTCATTAGAAATTTTTTGAAAGAAACCTCGTCCGCACAGTGTTTAATGTGTTAAGTTCTAAGCCAGGCAGTGTTGCAAGAATCTGGAACTGTTTTCAAATCTCGCTACGGTTATTCTAACCTGATGACCTTAACTCTTAGATAGCAGAAAAAAAGGTAATTATTTTCAATATTATTTCAAACAAAATATTTGTATTATTTAATATCAATCAAGTATACAAAGCAGTGTTTACAGTTTGTATAACACAATTAGAAGTACCTATGGGCTACATCCTAAATGAAACAATGCGACATTTCTTAAGACCAGTGTTTAGGGGAAAATACAAAGGCTGGCAATTGATTTACAAGGTCGTTACATGAATACAAATGTAGGCCGACTTGATCTGACCATTTGAGATGCTGGAAACTTCCACACATATTTGCTGTAGACCTTACGTTGATCGATCGATGTGAAGTAGGCTAGTTAATTACTGGAAATGGGATTTTATATAGTACAGTTTAAACGGTTTAAATGTGCACAAAGGAGTCGTCATTGTCTGTTAAAACATGTAAATATAAGAAATATAGTTTTCCTCGGATATAGCCCTATTTTTTTGTCCATGAATCATTTTTAGTTAAAACAAAATTTATTTAGTTGCAAACAAGATCGTAGTAATAACCATTCTCTAGATTCTAAGTTTTACTGAGTTTTAGGTCTGATTCTGTTTTGAATTACCATTATGATCATTTCCATAATTTGTGGTCAGTATTTCCACAAACCATTGGGAAAATTAATACAATATAGTCGAATGAAAATTCACAACACATTCCAGAAATGATTTAGTATCAAAGTATAAATCGATTTAAGGGTAAAACACATTTTAAGAGTATACAATTCAAATGAGCCACAATTTGTACATTTTAATTTTGTAATTTAGGCAATAATTCGTGTTCAGTATTAAGAAATAAAGGCTTTATTTAAAGTTCTTTATAATCAGAGATAAAACTTCAAAGTTGATATTTGTGGAGGCAAATAGAATATTGTCATTCCGGGCTACTTTTTGTCACTGTCTTGCTAAAAAATTAGTCTTTTCTATGTCAAATGAAAAATGTATTTAAATTTGGTTTTAGAAATTCTTTTTGGAAAATATATTTAATGTGCGTATGAAACAAATGGAAAACCTAAAAATATAATAACAGTTCAATTTCGTAGAAATGTTGCAACAAACTGTAACCTAACGTTTATAAATCGTTATGCATCTTTGTTAAAATAAATAAGGGTTAGAAATAAATGGAAACTCTAGGAATACAATAATCTTCTATTTCTTAAAAATATTGAAAATACGATAGCGTTTATAAATTTGTATGCAGTTTTGTCAAAATGTGCTTAGTAAGCGATAAATAGAAACCTATTCTAATAATATTTCTACTTCTTAAAATGTTTAAAAAAACTACAGCGTTTATAAATTACTATGAACTTTTGTTAGAATATATAATATGCTTAAGAAACAAATGGATAACCTATAAATATAACAATATTTCTATACTATCTTAAATTGTTTAAAAACTACAGTGTTTATAAATTACAATGCACCAAGCTGTTCTAAACTAGAACCAAATATATAATATACTTGAAACAAATGGAAACCTATAAATATAATAATATTTCTATTTCTTAAAATGTTTAAAAACTACAGTGATTATAAATTACAATGCACTTTAGTTAAAATATATAATATGCTTAAGAAACAAATGATTAACCTATAAATATAATAATATTTCTAGGCCTATATCTTAAAATGTTTAAAAATTACAGTGTTTATAAATTACAATGCACTTTAGTTAAAATATATAATATGCTGAAGAAACAAATGGAAACCTATAAATATAATAATATTTCATAAAATGTTTAAAAAACTACAGTGTTTATAAATTATTACAATGCACTTTTGTTCAAATATATACCGTAATATGATTAAGAGACAAATGGAAACCTATAAATATAATAATATTTCTTCAAATGTTTAAAAAACTACAGTGTTTATAAATTACAATGCACTTTTGTTCAAATATATACCGTAATATGATTAAGAAACAAATAGAAACCTATAAATATAATAATATTTCTTAAAATGTTTAAAAAACTACAGTGATTATAAATTACAATGCACTTTTGTTCAAATATATACTGTAATATGATTAAGAGACAAATGGAAACCTATAAAT
>JAGFPH010000309.1:62920-73905 GCA_018207615.1 Philaenus spumarius
AGTCAAGGGTCGAGCCTTATCATTAGACATTTGCAGAAAATATCCAACATAATGTACAGTTGCAGAAAATATCCAATATAATATAGTCAGAGTTGAGCCTTAACATTACTAATGTGAAGAACATAAGAAAGAACTGTGCAAAATGTCAGCTCTCCAGCTACAAGGGAAATAAAATTATGAATATTTATTGTTTTAAGAGTTGGTATTCCCCTTTTGGCCTTTAAACGCAAATTATCAAAATGCGCGGGTTACAATTTCCCTTTAATAAACCTACTGATATCTCTAAAATGGTGAAAGGCTTAGAGTTTTTAAGGGGAAAACGATATTAAACCATCTGTCGCATGATCACGATTAATTAACATTTAATGTCCCAAACACTTCTCATTACAATTTTCAAGTTGGCTCCTAAATCTTAAGGCCGCGTTCTAGTTCTTAGAAATTTACTATAGTGATTGTTTGCGGTAAGATCGCTCGCGAGAATTGGAGGGAACCACACCACACCGGCGCGGGAAGGGTGCGAGAAGCGGGAGCCAGTAGTGAAGTGTTGTGTAAGTCCACAATGTGTTACTGCAAAAAAAGTTTATTTCGTTGCTTGTAATAGTCTGTACATTTGTGTACATATTTACCATTCGTCGTCTGTAAAAGAAGAGGCGCTGCTGTCGCAGAAGACGAAGACCCCAAGAAAAAGTGGGTGCACGGCATAAATAAAAAAAGGCTTCAATTTGGAGAGTACCACCAATGGTGGATTTATAGGGGGCTATAGGGGCTGCAGTCCAGGGCGACAAATTTGAATGAAGAGAAAAATACTTTTATTTAGTTCAGTACACAGCCTCCTGTAATTGTGAAAAAGAAGACCTTGACATGAACTCGCTTAAAGAAAACAGTAAGAAATTTTTTACTTTGTATACTAAAGATTTGCCAGAATCGGAAGAATTTGTGAATGAGATTTTACATTTTCTTAGATTTTGAAAGAATTGAAAAAAGACGAACGACCAAAAACAATTATTAAACTGTATAAAGTGTTGCATGATAACCAACTCCAAGAAATAATATATCCTTACGTTAACAATAATTTACAATAATTTTTGACAATACCTGCTTGTAACTGTTCAGCGGAACAATCCTTATCCGTTCTGAGAAGACTAAAACTACTCAAGATGTTGAATGACTGAGGCACGTATAAGGGATACAGCAGTTTTAACAATTGAATCAGAAATAAGAAAGAATTTGGACTTTGATAGTAAATCTCGAAGAAATACATTTTAGTTGACCTAGACTTAACTTATCTTTACCACAAAAATGTTCATTGTAATTCATTAGTATAAGAATCAAATTCTTGATGTTATGAGTATTTCTTGAGAGGTCATTATTAAAATAACGTACACATTTATAGTACCACCGAACTAATTATGTTTTCTTTTATTGAGGTTTTTTTGGCACCTCGGTGTAATAATGTTTTATAAAACTGACAATCAATAAAATACAAACAATATTAAATCTGTATATTAACTTGGTTTACATTTATTTCGTGAATTTCTCATGTTTAGGGTTGCTTGGGAGATTAGGTATTGAAAATATCGAGGTTTCGTTTATACACACGATAAAAAAAAATCGTTTGACAAAATGCGTGTCCGTGTGTTACAATTTTGACAATACAAAAATAATTCATTGGAAGTGTAAAATAAAATAGGAAGAAAGTAGCTAGTGATGGGCATGGGCTAGCAGAAAGATGTTTCTTGTCCCAAACGGCCAAACAAGGTGTGGCAGTGGGGCTAAACTTCGTCGACAGCAAGGGAGGACTTCTGAGAGAGTGCTTTGTGTTACAATAACCCTAAATCTAAGATAATCGTGGGACAAGATACACATATGGAATTTTTACATCTGACAAGATAAGAAATTAGTATACCTTATTCGTGTAAAAATTAACTTGACAATATATAAATATTATCCTAGGTTCAGATTAATGTTTACCTCGGTAAAGGATACTGTTTACACTTGTTAGATATAAAAACTCCTAATATGTGTTTTTATCCCACGATAACCTCTGGGATTAGGCTAATTGCTACCTAAAAAAAATTCTTTGTGTAGGGGCGGTAGATTGCTACTAGCGCCTAAGCGGCACTAATGTAAATCCGCCACTGAGTACCACACGTTCATGCTGTAATTTAGAAATGATGATAGTTGGTTTTGTATATATTTTGGAATACCCCAGTAATTCTTTGATGAATTTCCGAGTTATATCGATCCACTGGGAACAGAGGCGCTGGGGTCAGATTGGAAACCGCTGCACGCCTGTAATCGCGTCGGTGTAACTGTGGCTATATCCCGCCACGTACACGTTTCCCGTGCGGAAAATTCCTTGAAGGAATATCGCTCCCGCGTCGGTGTAGCCGAGGTTTATACCTTCTCATATCTCGAAAATAGCGGAATACTTTGAGTTTTGAGGAAAAAAGACGATTTTAAAACGATACGATCACGATTAATTAGCATTTAATTTCCTAAAAACTTTTCATTACGACTTATTTTTTTGTAGAAAGGCTACATTATGGTATAATCACAGTTAGTTATAACCAGTTTCTCTAAATGTCCGAGTATAAATTCTAATACATATTCACATTATATTTGTCGCACAATTTGTAGTATCTTTTCGTTTAACTCGCCAATAGGATGTCATGACATAGACAAAGAAAGTTGTATTTACATTTAATCTCACGTGTACGCCTAGAGTGTATTACAAAATTTTGGTCTATCTAAAGCTATTGTTGTGCAATCATTCGTCTACGCGTAAGTACCAAAGTCCTTGTGATGTTATGGTGATAGGAAAGCGTGGTTTAGGCCTAGAATTACTTGTTGAACGAAATGCGCATGCCGAACCATCGACTGACAACACATCAAATATAAAACTTGGAAATTGATTTGCGTATTCCGAAAGATTATCTGTATACTTAACGGTTACGTGCCGAGTGCGACCGTGCCGGATGCGACCCAGCAAAAATCGTGGCTGTAGCGACCCTGATGCTAGTAGCTTACAGTGTCCCATGCGACCCATTGTTCGAAAGAAGAATTTTTACGGTGCGTCGTTTTAACTTAATTTACTACTGGTTTATAAACCCTATGCACTTTTAAGAAACATGTACAGTCTGCCAGAGCCCCCATATTAGCCTAGAGATCTATCTATTAGCATACCCTATCTTTAGTTTCCAGCTTCTACCACGGCGAGGTTTGGGATTGGACTTTAAGCAACCATATTTTTTTATACCAGTTGTCTTAAAAGTCCCCCCCCCCCCGTTATTTTTTTTATTAATGGAAATAGACAGATTTGCTTTTGGGATTGTTAACATGAACAAAAATGGAGTTTTTTGGTGTATCGTAAATTTCAACCCCTTCCCCAAAAATGGGGTATTTTGGGGGTAAGTCAAACATTTTAAATGAGAACCCCTATTGAGTGACACCTCATTTTAAAGGCCTTGATAAAAGAAGAAGATTGGCGCAAAGCGCAAGTCTGTATGTTGTTGACTCTATCCAACACAATGGCCAATCAAAGTTACAATTTTTCCCCATTTAAATAACATTGAAATGTTAAGAATACATCTGTTATTTTTTACAATGGTTTAATCCAGTAGATCACTCAATCTATACCTTGCGCAAAGATTCATGGCGGCTGAGAGCTGAGGACGGTCGGGGAGGTGTCCCTACCCCTAATTAGCCCTCGCTCGGCCGCTCCGGGTTTTGGTCATGAGTCAACTACTGGGCTCAAGGCACAGTGGGTAAAATTTTTCTGCAATTCGCAGTAAAGTGTAAAAATAACGTAATTTTTGTAATCTTCATCAAATAACAAGAACATTAAGTCCAAACACGATATAATTGCGTCGTATTAAATATTCACTTCGTTTTAAAATAAAGACAGTTAGTTTAAAAAAGAAGATTAAGAATTTTTAGTAACTAAAGCTATTAAAACTTTTACATTGAAAATGTTTTACTATTTTACTATTTATTAAGTTTTACTAAATTTAGTGTTTTAACAAAATGAATCTTGATACTAAAAATTGTGTACCAATTTGTAATAATAAGAAAGGCAATTAACTGTTTATGAATTATTTAAATAGGCTACTATGTTAATCAATTGATAAATAATTTATATTTTATCTACATATCATACACATTTAAAGACGCTTTAACCATACGCCTATTTAAAAAGCACTAATCAAGCCACATATATCTGATAAAGGATACATAATTAATCAGTTAATATACAATTGACTAGTAAATAGTCGAAATTAAGAAAATCTTTTTTACTTGTCACTTTATTTGATCAATAATTAGTCTGACACTACATGTAGATAAACAGATTTTCTTTTTCAGGGATATGGTTTCAACTTCAGCTAATGTGAGAATCTGGATAACACTTCATGTACAAAATAAATAATCTTAAAAATATATCTTGTTCTGTAAACAATCTTTTATTTTAAAACAAAGTGAATACTTAACAGCATCGCAATTATATCGTTTTTGAACTTAATTTTCTTGTTATTTGATGGAGATTACAAAAATTACGTTATTTTCACACTTTATGGCGAAATGCAAAAAATTGTACCGACTGTGCCTTGAGCCCAGTAGGTGACTTATGACCAAATCCCGGAGCGGCCGAGCGAGGGCTAATTAGGGGTAGGGACACCTCCCCGACCGTCCTAAGCCCTCAGCCGCCACGAATATTTGCGCGAGGTGTAAGTTATAAAACATAGTAATTAGTATAAAACAGTAAAGCTAAGCCCTCTGGAAATCCCAGGTACTGGACTTTTTACTATTAAAAGTCGACAAACATGCACAGTTATGAATAACAAAGCAAGGTTGTATCAACCCAAAGTCCATATGGTTTTTGCATATGGTAGGGTACATTAAGGGCTACCAATAAGCCAAATTTTATCAAAATCGTTAGAGCCGTTTTGGAGAAATTTTGATTTTTCTCGTGTTTTGACCATTTTTGGGGGGTAAAACCCCTTAAAAATCTAAAATTTAAAAAATGAAAAAACTCCTGGAGATATTCCAGAACTACACCTACATACCAAATTTCATCAAAATCGGACCGTTGGTAAGGTCTCCAGCTCTGTACACATCCTTACAGACTCACGGACAGATATCACCAAAAAACAGTTTTTTGAGCTCAGGGAGCACCAAAACAAATAATTCCACTAAAAATATTTTTGGGTTCAGGGAGCACCAACACAGATAATTCCACTAAACATTTTTTGGAGGTTCAGGGAGCACCAAAACAGATAATTCCACTAAAAATTCAAATTCGAAAATTTGGACGAAAACAATAGGTGTACTTTCTCCATATACTACGTATAGGGTGGAGAAAGTAAAATAAATAATAACTCGAACACTTGCTATAAAGTTGTGAGCGAAGCCTCAGGTACCTGCTATTTACAAATAAAAGAACTTTTGGAATGAATTTTCTCTAAAACGAATGTGTTATATTTAAAACTTTTATAAAAAAAGAACTAATACGGTTACAGAGATGGAAAAAGTATCAACAATTTCAACTCGGTGTGCGGTTTCCATAGCATGTCAAAAAAATGTTATCTCAAAGTTAACAAATACTAGGTCCTACACGTTACCTTCGATTAAAATCCATTGTTGCCGTCTGAATGTGTACTGAATTTATTTTCCGAATATGCGTGTGTTGGTATATACGGGTGGTAGAAACCAAGCGTATTAAGGGCAGCTGGAAAGGCCTATACCGCCAATGTTAAATTAGGCAAGTTAGGGTACACTTTTAGGCTTACACTTTTGAAATGTCTAGAGTGTTATCTGATCCAATTTTTTTATTATTGGTTAGTGATTCATTCTATTTTTTATTTTAAAAACAAAGTACTAAAACATTTTATTTGTTTTAAACATATTTTAAGCAAACGTTTAAGCTACAATCCTAAAAAAATGGGTGAACATATTAATTAGTACGTATATATAATGTGTAAAGAATTTGAGACCTGCAGCATTAGTGGTTCTAGAGGAAAATGTACAGAAAATAGTAAACTTTCGGCGAATCGCACTTTAATACAGAGTACAAATGATAGAACCAGGCCTACTCTTAAGGGTCTGCTGTAGTGGCAGCCATCTTGGATTTTTATCTCGATGACAATGTCATGTTAAATTTAAAACCATTTATTTCGTTTATATTTTATCATAAAATTGTTTTTAAGGTCTCATTTTAACCACAGTCACAATACGCATCCGTTTTGCGACTCACATTTCCCGTTCATTTGTCACGTAATTTACATTTTTAAGTACCAAGTTTGAACTTTTTTCCTTACACAATAAAAAATGTATAATTAAAAGTGAATCGCAAGCCGGAAACGCAATTTTATAAAGAAAATTCAGTTTTTCTGAGTATTCAATTACAAAAATGGATTTATAAAATGGTTTTAAATGAGGCAATGTCAAACCGCTCAGCTGCAAGAAATTGCACTGTTTATATACGCTATAGGGACGGATGTCGCCCGTCACTTTCTCTTTTACTAGAGCAAACCCCAAAAAGAGTCCAGTTCCATATTGAATATCAACATCATTTTCCTATTCATCCTCTATCAGCTTCCTCTTCCTCCTGTCTCGTCTGCCTCTTCGGTCGAAGCTTCAGCAGTGTTTCCGCTTTTTTGAGTCGAACCGGGTCAAATTCTCGCAATACGTTGACCGATTTTTCGCTCTAACCAAGGCCTATACTTTCGGATTGAGAACCACGTGATCGTAGTGGAAAGGAGAGGCTCGCCGGGCGTTAGGCCAATCAGGAAGGGGAAGTTGTCATAGTAACCGATGCACCCCGTGTTGCCAGATTTCTGTTAAATTGCTTTCTATTTGAAAGTCATTGCAAAGAGATGAGTTGATGAGTAACTATCAACATGGCGACAATGCGTCGATACATCCTCACCCCAACGCACTCGGCCGATCATAAAGTACCGGTACTTTAAATCAAACTATAGTTTCTGGTGTTTACCTAAACTGCATCATAATGCCTATTTGAAGAGTTTCAATCCTAAAAAATATTTGTGTATGGGCTTTAGACAAACTACACTATTAAAACTCTCGTTTGGGTTTTGCGTATGGCCGTGTAGACGCTTTTTCAAAAGTCCTTCGTTTGTTAGGGCCCTAAAAATGTCTTTGATCTTTTCCATGGCATCTTAATGAAGGCTATCCGTATGGTTGTATGTTCCTCTCTCAGCTTTGAAATATTATGAAACAGATCTCAACAAAGAACAATTACTATGTGAAAGTCATGTAGCAAAGATGCATCGTAGTAGGAGATGAACAGCTTGCGGAGGCATGACATGGTTAATTAACTATATTCTTTTACCCATTTATAGCTATCATACAGAATTTTTGTTTATATATTATTATTATTACTATTTAAGTAACATTCTAAAGCTACAAAAACAACAACAAAACCTTTTTGAAATAAGAAATTTTTTGTTAAAATGTACGTTTTTTTAATAAAATCTATCTCGAGAAAAATACACGATTATATTCAATCATGCGTTTCAAAATGGCGTCTACTTGAAAATTTCAAACCTAAATTACTCAAAACCCGTACATTTTAACAAAAAACGTCAAGACACTTTTTTGTAGCCCTTTTGATTCCCTATCGGATGGTGTAACTGTCAAAATAATCGAATGATTTTTAGTAGGTAAGTTAAAGATAATACCAGCAAATGTACATACAATATTGTTGTGTTTACTGTGTTGGTACAGGATGCCGGGTTGAACAAACCAATTATTACTCATAGCTTAACTATTACCCTTCATCCGATTGTTTTGACAGTTTGACCACTCGATAGGGAATCAAAAGGGCTACAAAAAAAGGTGTCTTAATATTTTTTGTTAAAATGTACGGTTTTTGTGTAATTTAGGTTTGACATTTCTAAACAGCCATATTTTAATACGCATGATTGGATATAATCGTATATTTTTCTTGAGGTAGATCATTGTTAGGTTAAACTTCATGCCAAGTTTGAACTCAATCAGTCAAACATTTCTCTAGATATGAATTTTTTTGTAAACAAAATAAAAAAATGGTGGATATCTGGAAAGCGAAGCTTTTTTAGGCACATGTTTATAGGAACTTTTGTATTTATTTTTATGTAAGGAACCCACTCCAGAAGTTTGGCGACCTATTTAAGAAACACCCTTTCATAAATATGTGTAACTGGAAACATTTACACGATCTATATGTATTTTTAATTACAAAGTGGATATTTTTTGTACCACCAAAATGGTTCCCCTAAAAAAATTATTTAACACCAAATATTTGTATCTCAAATTAATCTAAGTTTCACCAAACAAAATCGTCAAAGGAAACATAGAACTATTGTTATCAAAATAATCTATTGGTTACCATAACTGCACCCCAATTAAGCAGTTCCATAAAGCGTAAATAAAATGCTTTATTTAAAAATCAGTAGATCTGATATAAAATTAATCGATTTGTTCCCAAATAAATTTTATAATAAACCAGTTACCGTTTATAAATCATAAACTCATTATTTATTTAATTACTATACAGTGATTAAATGCTGTGGCAAATGTTATCGATATGCATTCCTATGTAGCATATATTCTATATGTGTAATTTATAAATTACTAATAATTTCAGGAGAAATCCATTTTTAAATTCATTACTATTCGGCAATCGATAGCGTTTTCGGTGAGTGTTATAAAATGATGCCAGATCGTTTTCAATGTATTTGAAATAGTTGTTTAAGGACAACCTTATAAATTTGGAAACAATAATTCTTTTCTATTGATACTTAATCAGTTTTAGGTGAATCTGTTTTCATACAAAGATGAATAGTCTCCAAGTGTGTAGGAGACTAATTAATTGTATAATCAAATTTGTTTGCTATGCACGCTCTGACCGTTTTACGGATGGGGACCAAATTTGACACAAGAGTAAGCTAACGCCGCGCCGTAAACATTATTTCGATTACATCTAAAACAATAAACCGTTAATTCTCATACGAATACAGAGCTGAAATTTTGCAAAGCCATATATTTCTATAAAACTCCATAAACACTGTAATTACAATTTATTGTAGTTGAACAATTGCTTCTAATAGACTTTGTCATCTTATGTTTATAGCACACATGATGTGACTCTAACAATCACAAAATGCTTATACAATTAAAAATTGCGCATAATTAATATCATTATACATAATTAAGGAGATCATACGTCCCGTTTTGAACGGGTCAATCCCGTTTTGAGAGGTTCTGTCCCGTTGTCCCAGTGAGTCCCCTCGGGACGCCCTTTTGGTCACAATTCGGCTGACATTAAATAGTTTTAATAAATATTACATATAGCAATTTTTTATTATGTTTTGTAATTCCTGTATTACGTGAAACTAGCGTTGGTCTTGCACGTTTTAACTTTCAGAAGCACTCGACTAATCTCGTGAGCATTCGGGTTAGATTACGTTATCCCTTTATACTTTATGTATTGATGCTACACGGATTGTTCTAAAGGAAAGACAACATTTTGAAAACGTGATAGTGTTGAGTATATATCCCCCAAATTCAGTAATTTAACCATTAGGCCTAATGACAATGAACTATTTGATGAAGTATCGTGTTTAAAACAATATGTGACGCAAGAAAAACTGAAAGAATGGAGTGAAGGAAAGGCCGCTCTTGATCTCAAATAGGTAGGCAATTTTTCTAACTTTTCAAAACAAAATGTACCCATTAAGAATATTAAACTCCTTGTTGAATTCGTTCTATCTTTACTCGAAACAAATGCTGCGGTTGAAAGAGTGTTTACCTTAATAAACAATATCTGGACTGAAAATAAATCACAGTTAAATACGACGACTTTAAAACCATGTTTTTGATAAAGTGTAATATTGGTCTTTCATGTGATCAGTTTTATGAAGTCATTAAACAAAACCTGGCATTTTGAAAACAATTCATTCATCTCAAAAATACTAAAAGTAGACTTGTTACTTAATTTAAGTAACTTAAACGTATTTTTACTAACTTTCATTGCGTAGATATAATGTTTTTTTCTTTGTTAAAGATTTATGAAATATCATTTTTTTATTTTGAGAATAAGGGGTTTGACTTTTTATTATTCTTATTTTTGTAAAAAAAATAAGTAAATAATAGTGAGATGTAGACGATCCAAGTATTTCATATACCCCCCCCCCCCCCCGTTTTCCAACTTCAGAATTCTGGTCACCTTATACGTAATACACAATCTTCCATGCCTAATTTGAACTTCTTATCTGTTAGTCTACAGTACTTGCATTTTATGGTAATCTATTAAAACGTTTTACACAAATTTATTTATAACTCTGCTGAGATTTCCTTAATCTAACATAGTCTCTTTGGATTAAACTATGATTTCCAGTGCTATAATCATTTATATTCCTTCTTTCGCTATAAGTAAACAATATTCCCTTACATTTTATAATGTGTGCAAGATAAACAAATGACACAGTAAGTATACCCAGGTCAACCATGTGGAATGGAAGATTCACGATCATTGATGCCCTTAATTCGTTTAACTATATTTTTTTGACACTGTCTGTTAGCCCTGTATGGGGCTAGGAGAAATAATTGTATACTTTTTAGTCCGGCTTAAAGACGTGGCATATTAAACAAATATTTGCATTTAAATAATTATTTTCTGCTTTCTAGTCTTGTGTGTGTAAAATTTGCGATCCATTTTAAACATCTTGATGCGATTATGAAAGATACATGTGACAAATTTCAAGTTTATTTCAATTTCCTTTCACCTGATCATATCTGAAATAGAAAATTGTTATACCTACCTACAAATAATATATCAATCTGTTTAATTGTTATTTTGCTGGAATCTGTTTAGTTGTTATTTGTACCGAACAGACAGACAGAAACGAGTTAATATTTCATTGTCATCCAGTTCTGAGATATGTTTAAAGTTTCAAGTCTCTAACTCATCGGGAAGTTAGTTTAAA
>JAGFPH010000309.1:73915-100963 GCA_018207615.1 Philaenus spumarius
AAATTGATTGCAAAAATTGTACCGAACAGACGAACGAACAAACAGATAGACAAGTAAGCGAGTTAATATTTCATTGTCACCCAGTTCTGAGATATATTTAAATTATTGCAAAAATTGTACCGAACATACAGACAAGACAGTCGGATAATATAAAATAAGAACAAAAAGGGTCCAAGTATAGAGCTCTGAGGTGCACCCCTTGATACATTCAGCAGATCTGATGTCCTACTTAAACCAATTCCAGCCTGTCAGATAAAAAGATTCAATTACAGACAGCTCATCTCCCTGAATGCCATAGGTTTACAAGTGTGTGCCAAGTTTAGGTTACCCAGTAGGATATATTATTATCAGCTAATGACGGCTGATTTTGACTTAATATTGATACAGTTGTTACACTAAGCAAACATCATCCGCGATACATAGAATTAATTCATCCGCGATAATAGGATCAGTTAAATTATTTCGATCATATTCTTGCGACCGGAGTGTTCATTATTAGGGTTGGCGTGCGGAGCATGCAAAGGTTTCTCAAATAGTTGAATAAGAATGTATTATAAAACAAATATAATACCGTGATCAATTGTCCATGGTCCACCGGTCGGAGCCGACCCATATTAAGCGTTCGTTTGAAAGGAATAGAATATTCAATAATTAGATCACGCAGCCGACTTCAGTTAACCGAATTTCCAAAATTAAGTTTATATGTATTAAGGTTTCATCAGACTATTTGGGAAATTGTTCTTATGAAGACCCCGGCCTCCGGCTCACGCGTTTTCGAGTTTGCACCTCGGCCTTGCGGCCTTGAATTATGGACTGCTTTGCGGCCTCGGATCAGAAGCCCACGTGGATTTGAACCGGGCACTTTTAAAGTATTTTACGTTTTGATCGATTTTGGGAGAATTAGACGGGTTACAAGGACGTGTAAAAAAACAAAATGTGCAGAATAATCTCCTATATTCATTATTTTAGATAAAACCCCCAAAAAGTTCCTTTCTAGTAAGAAAAATCTCTAAAAATTTTACTTCGTCTAACGTGTTTCCGCTTGTTGGATTTTGTTGGCTAACGAATTCGTCCGAGCGACGTATAAAACCAACGTTCGTACCAAATCGGCCGATAGAGTGCGAACAAATATGTACATATATAGTATATAGTTTTTAGTGACACCCCAAAACGTGTTCTGTGGACCATGATCGGTGCCCATTGACTGCTCCCGACCTTAGGGGTCACCGTAAGAGTCACTGCTCATCTTTCCTATAGAAAGTCGCTATAACATCAGGTTAGATTCGAGCTACTACTACCGTACTTTCTGTGTTGGGCGAAGTTGCGATCTTACGACCGAGCGAACCCCGAAAATAAATTAGTTAAATTTGCTTTCCTCTTGAAGAACACACCATTACGGAACAAATAGTAGTAGCTACATACATCCTATAAGTTTAATACGTGTTTCCATGTGTCCGACATGATTATCTTGCCTTAATTACTGTTAAAACTGGACAAAAATGTCATAACTCTCATAAAAGCGATCTTTATCAATCCGTTACGGTCTAGGGGTCAGGAGTAAAGTTCATCGTAACTACATTAATATTAATTCTAAATATTTAAGTAGTCACTCTCCGGTAATTACTGGATTTATCGGTCGATAGCGATAAGCACGTTGTATAATCAATGGTCGATTAATATAACGACAGTCATAGTTATTGGCAGACGTGTAGATGTTTAGTCTTGTCCGTATGTCCTAGAGTGACTACATTTTACTGCCTTTGTTCTTGTAACTCTAATCAGAAAGCGGATCTTTTCGCTGAACATCTTAGAAATGTTTTCAGCCTATGCCACATCAAGCAGACTGAGAAATACAAGAAACACTCTCAAAGATTATGCAAAATCAATGCCTTTCGTTACTATGGAGGAATTATTAAACTACAACATTGGTTGTAAAACAGAGCGCGCATGTGATTCAATAACAACACAAATCGTAAAATATCTACCCATGATAGCATTGCGTATGTTACTAAATAAGTTGTAAATTCAATTCAAGCAGACTTACTTTCCTGAACTTTGGAAAATAGCTCAAGTATTCCTAAAGCTAAGCCAGGGAAACCTCTAACGGAGAAAATAGACTCCATCTCACGTACAGTACGATTTTTTTAACCGTGCCCTCGGCTCGGCTAGCGCACGGTGGGCTAGCGGTGTAGCGGGGAGGGATTGTAAAGGCAGTTCCACAAACTTCGAATAAACAAAAATGAATTAATAAAATTATTGAAATAAAAACTACTTGAATGAGTCATAGACAACTTGTCTCTTGTTCGAGTATTCGAATAATAATACTGTGGTGTGGTTAAGGTAAATAATGCCAAACACGGCCTGGCGGCACGGCCCGGCCAGGTGTAGTTTTAATTGAAACGCACACATTATACCGCTGTACCGAGCAAACCGTAAGTCAAACGAAAAAATGTTTCAAATAAAATATTTAATTTGGACCTTTGTCTAAAACTTTCTCGCGAACACTTTGTCTCTGACCAACAAATAAAAAACTTTCCAGCGGTGTGAAAATTTCATGTCATTATTAAAGAACATTGTTGTAATATTGATTTTTTAAATATGAAATAGGTTTTGTAATTGATTTTCTTTTACATCATACGAATCGTATGGTTCTTACCTGCGTATCCGTGAAAGTTTCATAATTTTACATCGCTTCTAAGTGTATTAAATGACAGTGTTATTGAAGCTCGGTTTTCGCTGTTTCACGCCGCTCGGCTCAGTTTTCGTGGAGTAGACGGAGCGATTTCTAACGTTTTCATCCAGGTTAGTACATCGTGGCCGAGGGCACGGTTAAAAAAATCGTACTGTATCTTATAATGTTACCTACTTGGAAACAATATACACAATTTATATAACCTTTTTGAGAGAACCATGAGAAATATAAATAAGTAAGGTTTTGTTTCATACAAAATTAGAATTGTAATGAAATATTGTACAAAATTTGTGTTTGATGGGTAGAGTGAATAAAAGACATAAATACTAGATTGTAGGAACTAGGTAGTATTATCACATTAAAAAAATGAGGCGAATAAGAATTTTCTACATGAAAGTAGTAACTAACGCCTAGTACTAACTAACCTGTAGTAGTTACGAGGCCTTACATGATTGTACCTGAAGATTTCTGTTGAAACATGCAGTGTTCCTCAACCATTCCTTCGTGTTACTCAGTGGTCAGTCAGTTTTTATCCAGGCAGATAACATAATTACTTGTATCGCTATGTCGTCTGGCGAGAAAAATGTTGTAAGCAGATGAGACACAATTGGATAGAAGTTTATTTGTAAAAAATGTTATTGGTGATAACGACTAGGCTTACTGGAAAAATAAAAAAATCCTGCCATAGTTTCTTCTTAGAAGAAAGCATGGGATAAATTGTCAGAAGTTCATTGAAGTGCTACTGGTAAAAATATCATAGTCGGACAACTTTTAAAAGCACTGGATAACATTAAAACTAGCGTCAAGAAGAAAACAGATGCGACACCCACTGGTAATAAACTGATCAAATGAAGCAATGGGGAACAGATTTGAAGATGTCTTGCAGAAGGAGGCAAATCTAGTTGTTTGAAAAGTTCCAGGAGGCTTATCGGCTGGAAGTAAAAAACTGAAGTAAAATCAATGACAAATATTGAAGTAGCAGCAATACCAGGATAGAGAAATGAGAATGACGATCAAGATGAACTAGTGATATGCAACAAGCAGTAAAGTAGGCCAAGAACTCATCTGAATCAGAGGCACGAAGGAATAATGTTTTCATATGCACCTCCTATAGTCTCGTTTTGTTCTGATAAAAATTCTGATGTCAAAAAATGTACGTATTCGTCTTCTAATCTTAACAATTGCTTTGAGTTTTGTATGTGCTTGCGCTTAACGATAAAATGTTTTGGCATGTTCATGACTGGTTCTAATTAAAAACCTAGAATACCCGAATAAATACTTACAAATATTTGAGTACTTACCACCACTACTATTTATTCACCTGAAAACATTAGTAAGAACTAGATTCCGGGAAAATCTAGTAAATACTAGACCTAGTAAGTACTTATAATTTGTATTCGCCCCAACTCTAGTAACAGCTTTAAAAATGCCAAGTTTTGAGTATTTACTATTTATTCACTCCATCCACTAAAGTAATGACAATAATTAATTATTCAAAGCGAGCAAAATTTGTATTTTCAGGCCAAATGAAAACTTCTTGCGAGAAAGTTGTAGATAATTAGTTGAATTTAATTTTCTCTTTGAAACTAATTTCTGTACGACCCTTCGTTTAGTCAGATGAAGGCAATTCCTGTTAATGAATGAAAACGGTGAGGTTTTTCTGTAGGGTCTTTGAGTGATACTCTACTCATACTGATTTGAAGTTAAGGGTTTGTATTCTTTTCACTTTGTGTTGTTTCTCGCCGGGTTGGTGAACGTTAGTTAATATACAAATACGATTAAAAACAAAGTCAAACAGAAACACGGTAATTGTTGAATTAAATACAATTTACTAATTAATTTGATAAGTTTAAGACTTTTTTTATAACCACTACCGTTTTTGAGTAAATTGGGCTTGGTATTTAAATCTTTGAAAGGCTATAAACACATTGAATATTCAAGGTTATAGTTGAATATTTTTTAAATAACAAATATTAAAAGTTTTTGACGACGATTTAAGAAAATGTTTTACTATTAAAACTCTATAAATAGTAACGATTTACACAAGATTAACATATACCCTATATACAGAGTATCTAGGAAATACTGTCCCAAATTTCACCAGGCTATTCTAGGTGAAAACAAGTTTCTATAAACATAGGTCCGGAAATGCTTGGTTTTCGAATTATCCGCATTTTGGTTTTTTTTACTAAACACTTAATATCTTTGGAAATAGAAAAGATATTGACTTCAAATTGTGTGTTCATATTTGTTACGCAACCTTAATTTTACCCTTGTAAAAAATCAGAACGTTCGTTGTATAATTTAAAAATTTCGGCCATTTAAAATTTGTATGTTCATGTATGTTGTATGTTTAGTTTAATTTGTTTTTAGTTTAAAACCGATAACTCGGTTATCTCTTGAGCTACGGGAAAAATAACAAACACATTTTGTTTGTCATTAAAAATTTACATTTTTTATTTCTCAAATGTTTTGTGGTCAATATCTTTTCTATTTCCAAAGATATTGTTGCGTGCGCGTTTCGGCCTCCTGGCCTTTCTTGTCTGAGGCAAGCATCACCTACCGTCGCCCTCCTCCCACAATAATCTTAAAATCCAAAAAGTTGGGAAATTTTAGATTTTGAAATAAGTGGAAAATTTAGATTTTTTGATTTTATTGCACGCAAAAACTCCAGGTTTGGGTTTCGAAAGTTTTTGTTGTAATTACCAACATTCAAAAATAACAAGCAAGTTATAATTTCCAATCCAAAAATGTTGGGCAAATCCAAATACAATAAATACATTGTCTTCTTTTAAACGATGTTCTGGGCAATTTAGTTCCAACCCTTGTTATTGTGGCAATACTGACTCACTGACATGCCATGTACTGCTCCAGGCTGCCAGACCGGTGTTGCCAGATTGGGATTTTTCCCAAAATGGGGAAATTTTTAAGTTAGTGGCAAATATTGGCGAAAAGAAAATGGTGGGAAAATATGGGGAATGTTTTCAATAATGTGTTGAACATGTAAAATTCTTGTAAAATATTAAGAACTCTTAAAGTACTCAATAAAGCACCTGCAGTGTTAAAACCCCTACTTAGTGAAGTCCATTTTTCAACAAAAAAATCCGAGTGTGAGCCCCCAGGGCCCATCGCCACTGGGATTTATTCCACACAACAAAACCCAGACCCTCCTTCTACGCGTTTGGAACCCCTACACAAAAGCATATGGGAGCATATTTGAACATATTTTGACAAAAATATGGTCCAAATTGTTCGGAAATTTTAGATTTTGCCCCCCCCTCCAATAATTTGTTGTAGCAACGTCCCTGCCTACTTATTTGAGTAATTATGTTTAATTTGATTATATATGTCAAATACATTATCACCATTGGCATCTACGTAAAATAACATATAAAGGATAATGGCATCCAAACAGGGCTTAAATTGATCAGCTTTTACAAATAATACATATTTCATTATACATTTTTTCATTATATTATTAATAACTTCTAAATCATTCAATCTATCAATATGAAATAAAAAGCAATTAAAAGATGTTTATCTTTCTTTAAATATATAATAATTTTAAATAAAACATTTTAACAAATAGGCCTACAGTTGTATAATCCTTGTAGTTGTACACTTTTACCGAGTTAAAAATCAATGTCGGCATAGTTAGGTAACCCTAGATAAAGTCTGTTGTTTTTAAGAAATATATATGAGATGGGCAGAAAAATAAACCATGTTACAAGGGTTACTAATTAAAAAAAAAAATAACCTCCTTAAAATGAATTGGTTTGCCAACTGAAAAACTAGGCTTACAAATAGTTATTTACTTTCTGGTTGACATCAACGTTCTACCATGCGATAAGTGTAGTAAATGGCCGAGATAAAACGTATAACACTTTAATTTTGCCTCCATTTTTATATAACACAAATTTTAACGGGTCAGATATTAGAAATAATAAACAACAAAAACTGTTTTAGCTACAGTATTTACAGCAAATATAAACAAAATGTAAAAAATATTATTAAAATATTTTAATAAAAAATTCATCAAGAAAACTTCAGGATTTATTATTTATATTTCACTTCAAGTAGCAAATATTAAAAATTATTTCTTTAAATAATAAAATATTTCGTTATTGGAACCTAAAATTAATTTTATCTAAAGAATTAACAAACGCTTGGAAAAATAGTAAATACAACTCCAACCTCTTCAAAGTCCTGCTGGATGGAGATAAAGCAATTTTATTGCAATATCTCGTATTTATGGAGTTTCCTCTTTCTCTTCATGCAAAAAGATGTGATATGTCCCAAAAAAACAACCCTGTTGTAAAAATTTGCCCGCAAGAAAACCTCTACAGCCGAAAAAAGAATTGATATGAATGAAATCCCGCCAAAGGAGGACCATTTTCACTTTTTTTCAGTGCTTCGCGCCTCGGTCTTAATGTGCACATAGAAACCTGTGTAAAGTAGATAATTTCTTTCATCGCTGATTTAATTGACGGAGAGCTTCAAAATTCTTTCAACGTTGTTTGGGGAGAGCTTGAAATTTGTTTCAACGCTGTTTGGCGTGGAGCTTGATATTTCTTTCAACAGTGTTTGGCGGGGAGCTATTATAACGGAAGTAGGGGAAGAAGAGACCATATTACTTGGCTTCAGAGATCATACTAACAAAGCTACAGGAATAAAATCTAAGATATATAACACTTAGTACATTTTGTAGATAGAATATTAAACTTTGATACATAAACAAGAATTAATTCAATAAAAACCGTGACATTGGTTACTTTTTAATCAGTTGTAAAGAGTGTTTTTAGAAATGATTATTTGTAAAAAAAAGTACCTAAATAAATACTAAGTAAGTAAATAATACCTAAATATTTCTGTTTCAAATCGGTAAACCTAAAACAGACCTTAAAATTGATGAAGTTTCCTAGGCCTAAAGTGATTCATTTTAGCTTTGTAATAATCGGTCTTCATTTATTACATTTTTTAATTTTCTTTATTGAATTAACTAATGTTTTGAGGTTAAAGAATCAAATCAATGCTATCTCAGCAAACGATATATATTTGCTTAGTTGATTTACAAACATTTTACAAAATGACCATTCAATTCATTAATTGTTTGTAAATTAAGTAATCTTGTCTCTTCGTCCCCTACTTCCGTTATAATAGCTCCCCGCCAAAGCTCTCCCCAAACAACGTTGAAAGAATTTTGAAGCTCTAGGTCAATTAAATCAGCGATGAAAGAAATTAACTATTTTACACAGGTTTCTATGTGCACATCAAGACCGAGGCGCGAAGCACTCCTTTGGCGGGATTTCATTCATATCAATTCTTTTTTCGGCTGTAGGCCTAGAGGTTTTCTTGCGGGCAAATTTTTACAACAGGGTTGTTTTTTGGGACATAACTTTTTACACAATATATCCATCCTGTTAAAATGTACATTGCCGTATGTCTTAAAATTGTTTGTATATCGTCAGAAGGCAATGTCAATTTTAACAGAATGTAAATATTATTGTGTAAGAAGTTTAAAAATACAATACTTTGATGAATGAGTGCTATTTTGTGTTTATTTATAGCATTTTATTTGTAAAAGTCGATGAAATCAAGTCGTGTTTGGACTATTTGTTCTTGTTATTTTACGTAGATAACAAAGGTAATCACTTTTTTTTAAATATTTTAACAAGTAGAATGCCTAGTAGGTGCCCCGGGCGGGGAGGGTCAGATAGTCGAGCCGTCCGTGTCTATGTAGTAGTAAGAGATCACTATCCCTCAGCGTCCTTAAGGTTTAAACAGAGTATAAGGCAGTCCGCACACAGGTCGTTGCCTATGCTACGCGTGAGAGAGGCGTTTGACAATCGTCAAGCGCGGAAAATAGCGATTGTCGTTCCTCTCGTTCTACGTCCGCAAACGGGTCGTCAAGCTATCGTCAAGGAATCGACAGTATGCTCCATTCCAACTTTCAAGGTTATGTTTACAACATCAATCATTATAATTTCTTGTGAACTTGATGTTTTAAATATGAGTTATAGAAATAATGTATGTTATAATACGTTATAAGATTTGCTTTGAGGTTAGAAAGTGTATATAAATACAACCTTTTATTATCAAAATTTTTGTTTATACAATTTTAACGAAGACATACCTATTCGTTTAGCTTCGGAAACATTCGTACATCTTCGTATAACATTAAACATATTCGATTATTAATTTCTTCACTATAATATAATAACTTCTAAATCATTTGATCTATTAATATAAAATAAAAAGAGATTAAAAGATAATATTTGTATCTTTCTTTAAATATATAATAACGTATATAATATAAAATTTTAACAAATAGGCCTATGCTTTATAATCCTTATAATATGATATATATATATATATATATATATATATATATATATATATAAGACATGAATGTATTTAAAAACACATAAATTGTCTTTTGCCAATTTCCACCTACACTTTCTCTACAATATATTTTCTTGTATAACTAGGTTAATCATAATTTACCTTTATTTTTCAATCTCCCCTTCGAATTGAATGTTTGCAACCACCCACGTGTGTAATCGTTAAGCTTGAGGGCTGCAGTGCACAACGCTTGAAACGCACCTACAAGGAAACGACTACGCTTCTCACTCTTGACTATTGCTTGACGCCCCGTTAGCGGTCCCCCAATCATTTTCCTAGGCAAAAACGACCAGGCGTACAAATAACGCTTCCTTGACGATAGCACAACGACCCGTGTGCGGACTGCCTAAAAAGTGTTTTAAGTGTTAATAAAACAAAAATAAAATGGCGGGTATTTCGAAAACCAAGCATTTCCGGGCCTATATTTATTGAAACTATTTGTTTTCTTTTCTTATTTGCACCTATACAATAGCCTGGTGAATTTTGGAACAGTATTTTCTATACATCATGTATATATATTTATACATGGTACAAGTAATTGTTACATGTACCGTTCACTTGTCCAAAAATGTGTCCATCTCTTTTATATGCCCCTTTGTGCACATTTTTAAACGTTTAACTCTTATTTACACCGTTAAAGGAAACGAAAGTGTATATTTTTTATCGGAGTTGCATACTGCTAAAGCCGAACAAAACAAAGGGTGGGCGCCTCTCTTCTCCGGAAGCATTCCTACAGTGCGGATACTGTAGATAAAGTTACTTTTAGGCACTCTTGCGTGCGCGCCTGTAAGTCTGGCAACGTGGTTTAAACCAGTTCTGGACTATTGAGCAATTTACGAGTGACTTGTGCCTTTATATAACCATTACAATTGAAGCGTTCTGAATAACAAACGGTTGGACTTTGTTTGGGACTAATATATACGGCCTTTGCCATGACCGTATTTGTCAGCCTTAATCGTCTGAAGTGTGGTTTTATGTAGCTACAGTATCTAGAAGTTGAACGGAGGTTTCTTATTGTTTAGATCGAATGTACAAAAATAAAGAGATTTGGAAGTATCGTTTTGTAAAACAAAGACAAAATTAATTGGATTGAAACGTGCCCTTTGATCGGTGAAAGGCGGTTTAACCAAATTTAGTTCAGTACACTGTATTGAGACAGGTGGCCAGGGCCGTTGAGAGGATTTCCAAGCCTTTGTCCAACTTACTATTTCAGGTCCCTAGAGCTGTCCAGGGAAGTTACTAATCCTATCAAAGCTGTCGCAACGATATATTATTTAAATTGCAATGTTGCCAAAAAAACACAACATTTTTAGTTTAATTTTTTTAATGAGTTTTTGTTTACCCGAATTAACACATTAAGGTCCGGCCCTTATGCACTTGCCCCCTCTGCCCCCCACGACGGCAATAAAAAAAGGATTATTAGAAATTATATATAATGGGTGCCCTCGGTATAGACACACATTCTTATCACAAACAACCAACAAAATTATCAAACTATATTTGTATCAATACTTTGCACAGACAATTGTATAACAATGCTCATTTGGAAGCCTGATAAAGAGTCAAATTCAATAATTTTTGCCAACTCATTAGTCTATCTTCTAGTAGTCACGACTAGTGTTGACGGCTTCATCAGGTAATACAATTTGTACATAAAATACACACACAAACACGAAACACATCACACAAAAAATATATAATAAATAAACACGAGCTAGAGTTATTAGTTAGCCTACGTTTGTGCTGTGTGTTTTGGGTGTGTTTAAGCGTAAAACCGAGGGCGCCCATCGTAGGCCTATACAATTTTATAGTGGGGGCCGATCATCGTCTACTGCCATTTGTGTCTAAATAAAGTTTACTAAGTTAAACTAAATGTGGTTGATAGCCGTTTACCGTTTCAATTATTCATAGTGAGTTCAGCCACGTTAAACATTTGTAACGGCCGCCCTTTTAAAAATTATAAAAATAAATTATTTGTATTTGGTGTGTTTATAAATTGTAACACAAAATGATTATACCAAATCTGAACTCTATGTCTTATCTATTTTTAGAGTTACGGTGAGTTTTTTGTAAAAAACAAAATGGGGGATTGCGAATAAACTAAGCCGAATTGGAAAAAAATTACTGAACCTTTTTAATGTATTTCAATGTATACAATCCGATCATGTATAACCCGTCATATGTGTCCATTACAAATTTTTTAATTGGGGATGGTATGAGGAGATGGGGATTTTTGGATTTTGTAAATAGGTTTTTTAAGTTTTCTCCTGACGGTGAATAATTATCCCGAGATCCGATTTTGTATATCTCTTTCCATTTTTTTTTAAATAATAGATGTGGTAAGTTTTCAAAAATCACCCTGTATACAAAATAATGGATTGGTTTATCCCTTACTGCAAAGAACAGCCCGTCCTCACACAATCTGGTGGAACACATTGCTCTTTTCTTTCCGTCACTTATAATTATAAAATATAGATAACTTGATAATAGCTCAGAGTTATTACAGTTTAGGCATACCATTGGGTTTAAACACTGTACGTTTTAATAACGATAAAAATATTAAATTTATTTGTCCACGAATATGTACGAATGTACTGTAAATGCGGCTAACAAACCTAGTAAGCAATAAGCATGTTTAACATTTGATCATTGAAAATTTCCAGCGGGAACGTTTGATCAGTTCCGGCACTGTACGGTATACAAGACATACTATAACTTTTTTAATTTTTTTGTGGCCCTAGGCAATGTGCCTAGTCTTAAAATCCCGTGTCCTCCGAGATCGTCATGTCCGAGTTCGTCACATCGACGAAAATCAATGAGCCGTACTAATTAGGGTCGGCCTCAACCGTCATAAAACCGACCCTTATTAATGCCGCCTGAGTGAAAATGTAGGACACTCTAGTATAAAATGGCAATTCAGTATGTCTTAAGTCAAAATGAAAAAACGATATCATATTTCATTTCATGATATTTTCCAGATAATTTTGATACCAAATTTGATTACATTTGGCCAACTTTGAGCTGTACTAGCATTATAAACTTTCTTAGTAGAATCAACATTACTAATACGGTTTACAACAATAAAGCCACACAAAAGTACAAAATACAGCAACAAAAGTTACAGCAAAATACTGTAACTAAACAGTTTAGGTAAGTCCTTTAGTTTTTTTTTTATTCTAATTATATAAAGTGATAATACGACGAAATATTATAATTATACAAATATTATAATCATACTGTTATCGGCAAAATATGTGAAGTGACTTTAAAGGGGTAAATATTGTCTAGCTATGAACTCAGTTCTGGTCTCGGCGGGGCAGGTAGACGGCCGACCCTAATTAGTACGGCTCATTGATTTTCGTCGATGTGACGAACTCGGACATGACGATCTCGGTGGTGACCTAAAATCCGGCGCTGTAAAACATACAAGACAAACCATAACCTTTTTTTGCGATCCTACGTTGTACCGTGTGGGCCTATAACTGCAATAATTTAAAGATAAATTTCTTTTCGTTTTTGTTAATATGCTATGGTGGGGGTAGGTAGCAGGTTTCTTTGACATTGTGTCGACCGATGTCATGGCGGACGGATGCCTCTTCCAGCTTTGTGTGAACCTTCATTAGTTATGAAGTAGGTTGAATTTGATAATCATTTTACATTTCTGTTTTGTTGTTAATAATTATGCTAAAATAATTATTGTTTTTAAATCAAGTATTGTTTGTTTATTTTGTATTTACACAGGGTTCACGTGTAGACGTACAAGTTCTCGAATCTCTTCGAAGATCCTTTAAAAATTCATTAAAGTTGTTTGTTTGGGTTTTTTTATCTTTACGTGTCTGTTGTGTTTTTTTGAATAGTGTTATTTCAAAGTGATAAAAATAAAGAAAAGGAAACAGTAACTTTACAACTTGTGGTTATTAGCAATAGTTCCTATAATAAACTCCACTGATAAAACCTTGTACCCCAGTGAAGTATGGACAGTGTACAATACAACTAATACTGGAAATAAATGACTTATTTTTAATGCATGGTACAAGGTAATGTGCCCAGTCGACCAGTCGTAAATCCGACGCTGTAAAATGTACAAGACAAGCTGTTAACTTTTTGCGGTTCCTCGATTTCAACGGCCTAGTCGGATATTAGCGCTAAGGTGGTCTTGTTTTCAGCAACAAAACGGGACATGGATTCGAAGTAATTAGTAATCAAGGGAGATTTGGGGAACTTGAGGGTAGCGGATGAATTTGAGAAGTGAATACTCAAAGCTTTATACAAAAAATTATTATTCCTACCATGAAATCGTACTACTCTACAGTAAAGTCGGTAGAAGTACAGTCTATTTCAAATAGTGTATTTCAAATACACCAAACAAGATTTTCCGCCCGCGATTAACACGTTCTTCATGGTGGAACATTTAACTCTGTTAGCAGTTACATTTTGTTATTTTTTCAAATAACTTTTTTGTTGATCGAAAAACCAGAAAGTGCAAAACACAGACTATAGTCCCGTTCAAAACTTAAAACGGGATACAATAGTCTTGTCTGGTTTAAAACCGAAGAAAAATGCACAGTTAAACAATACTTGCGGTTTCTTCGTGCACTGTAGATTAATACTTGTAGAATCACAGATTATCTTAACTATGCACAGAACTATGTAATAGCGCCATCTTTGATCTTTTAGATTATAAGCCGAAGCAGTGTTGGTTGAGTTCAGTGTAACTCCCCATTTATTATCTTTTCCTTTTGGGGTTTGTACAGAAAAGATGTTTTGGAGTTTGCATTATTTTTTGGATAAATTGATGGTACTTTTAACATTTCAAAAACTTTTAATTCAAATAAATTGATCCTTGACTTAGGCTGTTAAGGGTCTGCTCCAGTAAACGAGAAAGCAACCCGCGACTCCAGCGCTTCACTCTATAGCCGTATCTAAACAGTGCAATTTCTTTCAGCTGAGGGCTTTGACATTGCCTCATTTAAAACCAATTTAATAAATCCATCTTTTGTAATTGAGTGCTGAAAAAACTGAATATTCTTTATGAAATTGCGGATCCGGCTTGCGATTCACTTTTAATTAATTATTAATTTTGTATTGTGTAAGGAAAAAAGTTCAAACTTGGTAGTACTTTAAAAATGTCAATTACGTGACAAATGAAAGGGAGTAAAAAAAAACGTGAAACACAAAACGGATGCGTATTGTGGCTGTGGTTGAAATGAGACCTTGAAAACAATTGTATGATAAAAAATAAACGAAATAAATGGTTTTAAATTTAACATTGCTCTTCCGAGATAAAAATCCAAGATGGTCGCCACTAGAGCAGACCCTTAATGCCAACCTGTTAATGATTATTGTAAGATGAATCTCAATTTATAATTGAGAAGAATTTTGGCAGAACATTTTCGGCATTTTAGTCACTAAAAAATTTGCTCCTAGTTAGCCATTTAGATGGTTAGCGAATTATACTAAACTGTTGGAAGGTTCCAAGGATTTTTCTCTGTTCATTTTGAATAACAAAACAACAACCTACAGGATTGATAAAAAAATTAATCATTTACAAATTTTTAGTTTTTCTGAAATTTTTTGTAATTTTTTTGCAGGTGATGCTGCGGATGGCGTCTGGTGAAGATGAAATTGTAATCAACATTATCCTCATTTTTATTTTCATCGCAGCTACAGCATCAAATTCATTGGTACTCTTGGTTTTCTATCGAAGGCCAGGACTAAGAACTTTGTCAAACAGGTAATAACGAACAGTTCAAGCCTTTATTTGGTAGGCCTACAAATTTTCGAATATTTATAATATGATAGGAAATTAAATACACATGAGTTGTGGATAACTTTATTTTTTTCTAACAATAGCATTAAAATTTTGGTAAAATTTGAAGTTTTATCACTGAAATTAGTGAAACTTAATTACAAGTTAAATATTGGTTGAGAGAAACCTGTAAAAATACATTAACTACTTGTTTTTATTTCAGCATATCCTAACAAGTAACCATTCTGTAAAATAAGGCCTACTCTATCCCACATAAAATTGATGGTAGGCCTAATATATTTTTTGGAGGTTAACAATGAAATAATTTAGAAAAACATTGATTGTGGAAATATTGCCCAGTTTGGCGATGTTGCAAATAGGCCTAGCTTCAATTCAGAACTTAAATTAAAACAAATCGCCTATTGTTCAATTTAGAACATACGTAAAAACAACTCTGCCATTGTTAAATCGTTAAACAGGAAACAATAAACTCAGTTTGCTATAATTAAACCAATAATTGCCAAATATAGTTCGAATGGAGGGTGTTGACAAATCTAGTAGGTAATTGTCGAAGTAGGCCTATTCACAGAGCAAGCATTTGATATCTGAAACAATGGCAAATTGTGTTAATCGATGATTATTAAACCTCATATTAAAAAAAAAACAGCAATTAAGCCAAATGCCTGAGCGAGTAAGCATAGGCTATTATTACACTATCAAAGTTATTCGTCAAATATTTGGTCAAACTTTTATCAAAGATCTTTGATGAAATCTTTGTCAATGAAAACATATTACACCTGTCCAATTTCTTTGATGAGCTGGGTTATTAACAAGTATATTTTGGGGTTATGTTTTGGTTTATTCTTTTATTATTATTATTTATTAAATATTATTAAAGAATTAAATTTGAAATATCGTGATTCACGTTATATCGGGTTTAAAGATATCAAAATAAATCTTTTTAAAAAAATTGTAAATATACTTTTACAATAAAGTAAACATAATCAAATTTCTTCTTTTTCATATTGTAAAATTAAAGTTTTCATAGCTTCAACTCTCCATGTCAATGTTTCCATCGTAGGATATTTTAAATGTAAAAGGAAAGGTAAAATATAAAAGGAACACAAGGTATATATGGAAACTGAAAAAAATTATTTTGAGATTAGGAGGTTAGCTAAAAAGTGCGTACTATATTAATATTTTAGAACTTTATTCTTATTCTTTTTTTTTTTTAAATCTTTGTCAAAGTTTACAACATGCCAAAGATTCATCAAAGTTTGATGAACGAATTATTTTGTCAAAGAATCGTCAAATTTCTTTGATGGGAATTCTTTGATCAAAGAAATTTGACGTTTATTTGATAGTGTAATATGTACCTAAGAGACATCATATTTCTTTTATAAATAAATTGAACTAGGCTTAGTAATTATTTGAGTTTCATTAGACTCCGTATATCATTCTGGACATAAAAAAGTTTCTTTGATACATTAAGTAAAATAACTTTAAAATATCTTTTACTTTTTCTTCTTAGTCCAGCATTAAAAGTTAAATTTTTTAAATGGATGATCTAAATGACTTTTAAGTAAAAAACAATTTTTTTAGTATGGCCTTACCTTAAGTACTGAAATATAATATTTTTAAAGTACAGAAATCTTTTCAGCTTTGTTACAACCATCAACCATAGATCATGAATAATAAAATAGATCATGCATGCATACGGGGGCTGTGTGCCGAGAAAAAGGTTGTCGCGAAAATAGTGCATGATCGCGCCGCGAGGTAGCGCTAGGTAGAAATCATTGGTAGCATTGGTGTTTCACACAGCTTCCATCGTTTCCCCAATAGATAACGCCACTATCGTCGAATTTCCAGTTGAACAAAATATTGCATTGGATCGGAGTTCTATTAGGTTATCCAAATACAACAGTATGGCTAACCCTCCTTTGGGCACAATATGTTTTCCCTCATCAAAATTTAAATTGTTTTCATTAATTAAATAGTTGACTTGATGCTTAACAATGTTAATACTTTTTCAAATAGGCTAAGCGTAAATGTACAGTTATACAGAATAAGCTTATTCGGATCTATTTATATCGTTTTGGTAAATATATTATAAATTTTAAAGCATTAATAGTTTTTCTTTCTGCAATTTTATCAGTATGAGTGCACGAGTGATATTAATGAAGAAATACATTGTAAATAATACTAAATATATGGGCCTACGCGTAGAATTATGACATTCTTTTTTTTTAAATCGTAAATTCAAATTGAATAATCTCAAAATCAGGTGTAATGTTTTGAGATACAATACTTATATATCTTTACTTATATATATACTACTAATGCCAACTACTAATGCTAACTACAAAATTGCAACAGAAAAATGTATCGTACTGGTAATATTTTGTCGGCGAAGATTTAATACATAATTCGGACAAATTGAATAGTTTATCGTAATATTTTTAGTTTGGATAAGTTTACATACATAATTTTAAAATGATTAGCCAAATCCATAATCCACTTAATATTTCATGTAACTGCAACTAAATTTGATTGACTGGCTGTATTTAGTCCTTACCAATAGGATCTAGTTCACCACTTAAGGACTTCATTATTAAGTAGATACTTATTTTATTTTATAAACACGCAACCAATTTCGAAGTTGATAAATTATTGAGCTATTACCTCCTTAGTTGTTGCCACCTCTTTAAGAGTTGCTTGCATCAGCCAAAGCAGAACGATGTCCTGCAGGGATTTCATATCCTTTATAGTATGGTGTATAATTCATTTGTTTAGCACCATGAAATGACATTAAACACTATTTGAGACACCAGGGTTAGTCAAACAATATAGTGTAAGATTGATCCTACAGATAATAGATGAATTTGATAGAATAAACTTTGAACACAAAACCTCACAACTAATACGTTTATTAATTCAAACGCGTTTCAACGACAAAGTCGCCATCTTCAGTGATGTAGCTAAAATAGTCAAACTATAACTCCCTATACAGTAGTAGTTTTAGTTTGAATATTGTAGCTCGTGCATCACTGAAGATGGCGACTTTGTCGTTGAAACGCGTTTGAGTTAGTAAACGTATTAGTTGTGAGATTTTGTGTTCAAAGTTTATTCTATTAAATACAGGCCATCTTCTCACAAGTCAAGCTCAATATTTATTTATAGATAATAGATTAACTTGAATCATGAGGCTAAAAAGTTGTATCTTCTACATATTCAAATTTATTTCTAGGGCATTCTATTTTCAGTTAATTAAGGAATTAAAATTGGTTCGATATATACATTTTTTTCATAACAAACTAATATACAAAAAATGCTCAATTGTGTATACAAAAATAGGCAAATGGGTAATATTTATTATGTAATTCAACAAATATATATATCAACAAAAATTACATAAGCTCCAACTATGAACTGTTATGTAAATATTTTATAATAACGTAATTACATCAGAAGGTCATAAATATTACAAAAGTTGTCAAGCATTTCCTTTAGCAACAAAGAAATTACAAAAGTAATTTATTAGGTATTGGTGCATAATAGTTCTTTTCATTTACACCTGAAAACTCTTTGCTAAATTGTTATTTTCAAGGTTTATAAATAGCATCTGTTTCCTAAACAATTGTGTTGTAACAACTCATATTCCCACCTCTTATACTGTGGAACAAACAATTATATATTCATATGCATAGTTGAATTATGACGCTAAAAGATTTTTGCTTTGTCGCTTGTTAGTTTTTGCCTATGCTTACACTATTGTGATGTATATAAATTTAGTTTTCTATTCTGAAAAGTTCCTAAACTATTTACCTAATAATTTAAAATGCATTAACATTCTAGTCATACCATAGAGAATTTACCATCCAAGATAAAGGTAAATAATTGTTGAGGCATTTGTCAGAGTCTGTTAAGCTTTTGTCCATTTCCATAATTTAAAAGGTGTGATTATCTCCTTTACTACAGGCTATGTTTAAAAAATGATAGGTTCTTATCGTGTTGTTTTAATGTTGAATAAATTATTTAATTGTGCTTTTTAATCGTGTTTCAGGTTTGTGATAAACCTGTTGGCAACAAATCTACTCTCATGCTGGGTTCTGCTGCCATTAATGTTAGTAGATTCATTATGGGAAGAAGTATCGCAAGGAATGTGCGCTGTCAGCCAAGGAGTTTCTACAGGCTTGTGTGCTGCTTCTGTGATGTCGGTACTTCTCATCGGAATCGATCAATATTACGCCGTTATCGATCCTCTACATTACCATTCTCATATAGATAATCCTCGCTGTGCCATTATGACGATCGTTACCTGGATGTTCTCTTTCAGTTTGGGAATTATCGGGGGTACTTTTTACGGTGCTTCGAGCGTTTGGCATTCTTGCGGCGGACCCGACGGAGTCGTATCACCTATTGTTCCTAATATATATTTATCAGTATTCTCTGCGGTATATAGCGTATTAGTATTTGTGTTGCCTTTTTCCTGCCTGTGCTGGGTGTACATGTCCATTTATTCGGCTGCGCATAAAAATAGTCAAAGGACTAGAAGAAACGGTTCCAGCGCTGGATTCTACATAGGAAATTCGACCATAAGCGAAACGCCATCAGATTATTCTATAGTTCCTACGACCCAACAACCGACGAACGCTGTCCAAAGTTCTGGTTCAGAATCTCCAAAGACTTCCGTAAAAATAGAGGACCCGAACGACTCCTCTGAAAGTAGCAAACCTACGCTGACTCGATCTCTTACAAGAACGAGTTTAAAGAGTACGTCGAGTTTCATCGTGAACTCTCTAAGGTATCGCATTTCCAACGCGAGCATGTTCAAATATCGAGAAGAAACAAGAGCGGCTCGTATTTCGGCTTTGGTTATAGTCATGGCTCTAGTTTGTTGGTTCCCTTTTACAGCCGTACTCGTCTTAAACGCTCCGATTATTAATATCGCAATCCCTCATATGTACGCAAAGTTGTGCGTCACTTTACTAGCCGGCACATCGATTATTTCAACGCTTATTTTTGCACATAGGAATAGGAGAATACAGAGAGACTTGTGTAAAATATTCGGCTTAGCTAGACAACCGACGAGTATTCACGCCAGACAAAACGCTCATTCCAGAGTAGGACAGAGTCAGAGGAACGTCAACAGAGTTCTGCCGCCAAATTATAGTCACAACGCTTTAGAACATCTCAGTAGCTTAGCGGAAGCGAAAGACGAGACGCCTCAAGAAGAACAGAATTCTGAAGTAAAAAAAAATAACAAATTGAATCTTCTTTTTATCCAAGTTTTGTGTAGTAAAAACATTAAAAACATAACGACTAAAAGTGACGGTAAAACGGACAAATGTTTGATCGGTGTTCCAGAAATAGCTTTAGATATTGATACAAGTCGGAGCTCTTTTTCTAGCGGTGGAAGCAGTGCCACTCAGAGGTCGACATCTGCTGCGTCTATTTCCAGCATCGCTGAAGATTTCTGACTTTTAGTGTTACGCATCTTAATGAATCTGTTATTATAGCTTTATCGTATGTGTTCAGTCAAATTACTAGTAATTGTATTTTATTGTGTTTTGACTTTTCTTGTACTATTTTTACAAGTAACGGCAGCTCATTTTATATTTTAAGTGTACAAATTTTACATACTGAATAAATTTTGTGTAAAAGTTACAGCTTAACAACGTACTAAAAATAGAAATAACCTTGCAATTTAGGAAATTCCTAGATAGCAGCTTGGCAAACGTTTAAACGATAAGAAACTATTTTAAAGTGTTGATTTTTAATATTTGAGTTTTTAAAATAGGTTTTTGTTTTGAATAGTCAATTAAATTTCTGTTACTAAATTAAATCGGTGGCACAAAGTTTCTAAAGAACTGGTCTCGTACCTTGCGAGAAATGTGCCTAAGCACCTTAGGTGCCTTTTGCTGGTGTACACAGTCAGTAATTTACTGGCAAAGGTATAATAGTAAATTTAAATAGTTTATCTACAAAAGCACACACAATTATTTAAGCAAGGTTTTACAAAAGCACAACAGTTAACAGTGACTCATTAGCTGTACATTCAATTTTCAGTTATCTAACAGATATCAACTAGATTTAGATTTGAAAATTACATGCGAGTTTATTTTGTTCATTTCTAGTTGCTTGGCTTTAGATTTTCTGGTGCTTTCATTGTTGTAAAGGTGCTAATAATATTTTAAGTGTATTATTGACAAGTTTATTCAATATAACTACATTGTGTGTTACTGTCTGTCAACATGTTTTAAAACAATTATTTAAGCAAGGTTTTACAAAAGCAAAACAGTTAACATTAAATCATTAGCTGTCCATTCAATTTTCAGGTATCCAACAGATATCAACTAGATTTAGATTTGAAAATTACATGGGAGTTTATTTTGTTCATTTCTAGTTGCTTAGCTTAAGATTTTCTGGTGCTTTCATTGTTGTAAAGGTGCTAATAATATTTTAAGTGTATTATTGACAAGTTTATTCAATAAAACTTGCTACTGTCTGTCAACATGTTTTAAAACAATTATTTATCATTATGATCTTAAAAACTAGATTTAAGAATAGCAAAGGAAATATGCAAGTTGAAGTCACAAATGTCCATATAAAATAGCAAACTTATAAAACTGTTGAAACCACAGTTAATTGTATATTGCTGTGGATATTTTTAATATAATTTATTGGTGTTTGTTTCCACCAACGTTAAGTGTTGAATAATTTCACACAAGTTGACTATGCCAATATTATTTAATGTATTAGTTATAAATTTTACAATAACTGTCTTGTTTTAAATAGGCTACTTTTAAAGTCTTGCATCCTAATCAAGCTATCGGGATTAAATTTGGAAAAAATAATGTGATCCATACTAAGTTTTAAACTCAAAATACAAAGCTGCAACAAATAGGCATGATAACATTGCCATCTCTTGCCTGTACAGATTGAGTGGTGGTAGTGACAAGTAGTGGGGACAGTAAGTAGGGGAGCAGTGGGCTTTTAATTGCTTCTCTCCTCCCCTACTCATAAGTCACAATACTCGTCTATAGTGTACTTTAAAGCAGCTATTCTTTTGAAACTTTTCCAAGCCCAGTTTAATATTTTTTAGTCTCTAGGCACACTTATAACCAGTGCTCTTGTTAAAAATATTTGAATAAACCTTTCTATTTTAAAACTAAGCGAAAACAAAAACAGTTTTGCCATATATGATGAGGCATAAATATTAAATTAATAATTTCTTATCATTTTAAATAAGAAAAAGCTACTGAATGATAAGTGCATGGAGACTCTTATCTGTGTAATTTGTATGCTGATGTATTGATTATGGATAAAGACTGAATTAGTTACATACAATTTGAAATATTTTAGCACATTGTTGTTAACTTGAATCTGTATTTGTTCTAAAGTTCAGTAATTTAAAAAATAATAATATCTGAGGTAACCACACTTATATTAATTTTTTAAGCTCTTAATTGAAATGCTTTAGATTTAATATAATTTGCAATTTGTTTGATACATTCTGTGCTTTGTTTCTATTAATAATTTTATAGATATAAACCTTTGTAATTAGAACTAAATTTATAAAGAATGAAACATTTTGAGACACAAAATTGAGAGGTTAAATGAGTTTTGTAGTTTGATTGAATCCTTAATATTTAAGTGTAATTAAAGCATTTAGTTTTGTTATTAAATCATTGTTTATTACTGAATCAATGGTCTAATAAGAACCCTTATCTAGTATAACCCCAATAAGTTCACTGTTATTGATAGTTACGAGATTAATTAAAATGCAAATCTTTCAGGGATTAAATACTTAGGCCAGTTTTGTAAAATATAAAACAACATTCTTTATTAAAAATGTTTACAAGATATTATAGTTGTAAACACAAAACAACATGTACTGTTTACTGTTGGGGTTCATAAGCTATGCAATTTAAATAATTACATCAATTAGAAAAGTACTAAGACTTTAGTCTTCCTGGAGGAGAGGCTTAAGTGCCAGCACTATTTACAATATATTGTTTGTAACCCTACTCCCTATTGCTAATGTCAACAACCAATGTCATTTAAAAGAGCCATTAAACAGAAGATATTATATTCTGAGCGGTTACCATTGTAGGCAAATTATGTGTTTCTTATAATTTCTTCAAGGAATCTATCTTGATGGGACCAGACCCAGTGCAAATTTTCAAAAATCCGGATTAACTGGAAACAATAATAAAGTACATACAACTAATTTTAGTTTAAAAGTTCTAGGTCTTCGGTGATCGATCGCGTCACCGGTGTCTGTACATTGAATACAGCCGACGTTTCGGACACTATACAAGTTGTTCATCGAGGCTTAAATGTCAGCTGTATAGGTCCGAAATGTCCACTGTATTCAATGTACGGACACCAGTGACGCAGTCGACCTCCAAACACCTGGAACTTAGAAATAAAGTTTGTGACCGTGGAAGTCTTCTTAAAAAAAAAAAAACGAATTTTAAATATAAATAATGGTAAAACGGTAATCATAAACGACTAATTATTTTGAACACTAATTTACATTTAAAAAGTTTTAAAATATTGTTTAAATATTTTGTACGTTCTGTGTACCAGTACTTTATTCCAGGCAGTACTAAACACCAAAACACATGATCTGTTAGCACATTACATAGTTTTGGCAGAAATTGAAATGTGACTATTTTCCCCTTTATTTTTTGTACTTTAATGTTTAATGTAAACGTCTAGTCCGGATTATTTGTATTTCACTGTGTACAGACATTCAGTGAGTTGAAATTTTGAGACAAAAGTGGTAGGTAAAAGTACTGAATAGAGTACTGAAAAATTACCTTATTTTTTACCGTCCAAACAATCCTTATTAATACTTTGATTATCGGTTTCGGTGAGACTAAGCCACCATCATCACAAAATTTTTGTAGTAATTAATTTTTCACATTCCAAGCGTAAAAATGCTTTACTTGTCAAGACATAAACTACACATTATTAAAACTTTACACTTCACACACACGGGCACATATAAAACGTTGAACCATATAAATTAAAATATGGTCTCACCAAAACCGGCAATCAAAGTATTAATAAGGATCGTAATCCATGTGGCTTACGCATAATGTTTAAAAGTATATGTCTGTAATAATTCCAATGAAAACCCAGTTATTGTTAATGCACAAAATTTTAAGTTTGATAAAACAACTTGAATAGTTATCAAACAATTTTAAAAAGTGAGGGAATATAATCTGAACACTAATGCTCTCTATTATCTGTAAATCCAATGTAATTAGAGATGTTAAGCAAAAATAATTTTAAAAAAGAATAAAAATTCATTCCGATATTCGTAAAAGTAAAATTGCAAGTGTATAAATAAGCTTTGTAAGAGGAGGTGCTAATGTTGGTAGACTGTTTATTGTACTTACTGTATTGAATTGTATACAAGATGTTATTTGCTTATCACATAGCCATAGGAAGTCATCTTAATATACAGTATAACTGACTGATTTTATAACTAAAGATAGGCCTAACTTTCTTCTCCTAGTAAATATGTTTAGTGTTTACATAAATAATAATGTATGTTTAGTACTATTCTTTTGTACGTGTGTGTGGGAGTATGTATTTAAGTTGTATATATATAGTATGTTGTATTAATATACTGGATTGCTCACTAGTTTTGTTTAAAGCTTTATAATGTTCAATGGTCGGCAATTGAAAACTCGAGTTACTAACTCAAAACTTAAACCAAAGTTCCACAGATTTAATCTTTTCCACTACAACTATATCATGTAGTTTTAGATAATTTTTTTTATTAAAAATTATTTGTGGTAGTGTAGTTATCTTTTTTAGCATTTTCTGTGATTTGATTTCTTCTATGTTTATAGTTGATTTTTTAAGTTAAAGTGAACGATCTCCCAGTGTTAAGGAAAAGGTGAGCCAATTCAAACCAGACGTTTTCCAGAAAAATTCAAAAAAATAAATATTTATAAAACTAAACTATTATTTTGATTCTTTACGATAATCCATAGACTACCTCAGTTAAATTGAAATTGGGCTTCAAGTTGTTTTGCAAAATTGCAATTTTAGAACTAAAAACAAATCTGCCGACAGCTTAACCGTTACAGTAGAACTTCTAACTATCCGGGATATTTTGGGATTGGGCCTATACAGATGGGCAAAAATTTGGGTATTTGCAATTGGAAAAAAATAAACACATACAAAATAATTTTCTATTCATAAGCTGAAAATTAAATTTTAAAATTACGTTCAAAATAACAAACAACAAATTAATAACACTGTACTTCACATTTTCTTTGTTGCTTCCGCTGATCTAAGTATCTTATGGGGTTCTAGTATAAATGTGAAATTGAAAATTAAATATAAGAGAATAATATTTCTTGGTTTGTTGAGTTCCTTGGTGACACCTTATCCTGGATTTAGCCCCTCCCTTTTTTCTATCACTTTGTCTAACGCTGTGAAAAATTTATAAAAGATGAAATATTTGTGACAATGTTATCAGAAAGATGACTACCATTTATGTTATCATTTATTTGAATGTGGCTTTTGATAGAGAGTTTGTACAAATTCTTTTAATTAAAACTGTTTAAAATTATTCCGTCTCTTTTCTGCAATACCTGATTTTACAATTCGTCACCTGTAAAAGTGTACCTTTTCACATGCTCGATCTTCTAGCGGATTCGTATTTAACAAGAACGAATTTTGGACATTAATTTTTAAAGTTATCATTCATAAAAATCATTAAAACTATTCCAATAAGACTTTAAATGTTTTTGATTATACTGTTGGCGCGTAAAACAAAAATTGAGTAAAAACTCTTGTTTAAGTTCTAAATGCTACAATACAGGGTGTCTTGTAAACATTCTACCAAACTTTACCATGTTATTCAGTAGGCTAAAACTAGCAAATAATAAAATATAACATGTGTTCTATTTTCCTTAGTTTAGAAGTTGTCTGTCTTTATGCGTTTTTTTTTCAAACAATTATTATCTCATGATAGGTTTAAGATAAGTTCATGAAACTCAGCATGCATGTTTATCACATTGATTTATACAAATGTGCAAAATATTTTGCTGAAGTCATCTGTACAAATTTTTCAAAGTTAAATAATTTAAAAAAGCTAAAGACTTTACTAAAAAATGTTAAGATACAAAAATGTAGACAATTTAAAGCCAAATTAAATGGTGTATCACTTTTTATGAGAAACTTTAACTGAGAAAATGCAATAATTTTGGCTAAAAGCAGTTTCTGTGATCACTTCCGTGAATGAAGTAATCACCAAAAACTTCTTTCAGTCAGAATTTGTATTTTTTCAGTTACCCTTGACTCGATGATAAAAAGTGATACACCATTAGATTTGTCTTTAAATTGTCTACATTTTTTTATCTTAATTTTTTTTTTGTACAATCTTTACTTTTTATATATTTAACTTTGAAAATTTTGAGCCAACACCATCTTGAAACAGATAACTTTAACAAGATAAAATTTTCCACATTTGTGTAAACCAATGCAGACAGACGGATACCAAGCAAGATAGGACATGTTTTATATTTTATTATTTGCTATTTTTTACCTGCTGAATAACATGATAAAGTTTGGTAGAATGGTTGCGAGGCATCCTGTGTATATGTCAGATAAATAAGGACGAGTAAAGGTGTAACTGAACAATTACTCTACCTTATGAGAAGTTTTAATCACCATTCACACCTGTGACACTTAAAGATTATAGACAAAATTTAATAACCACAGAAATTTATTCTTTCTAAACGACTCAAAACTAATCGATTATGATTGAGTAGCATATTTATGAACATGCACATCTTAAATATATGAACTAAACACAAACCCTTAATAAAATAAAATACACAATTTAAATTCTATTTGCAAAAAACTTTACTGTTAGCAATTGTGCTAAACATGCTCTTACATTTGCAACCTTCTACAAAATGCGTAGGTTCGAACCTATTTACTGGCATGACTTTCTTTTTATGCTGTACACTGCTTTCTCATCTTCATTACTCTAATTGACATATAGACGTAAAGACAATAAATAAAAATACATGACAATGTAAGAAGTAGCCTATACTACAGATTTATATGTGTTGCAGACAGACTTACAGATACCACTAAATTTGTTGTGTGTCACAATGATTGATAAGTTGGCCTATGTAAATGGGTCAATAACAGTGTAATAGCCTAA